>JAAALK010000283.1:47952036-48284381 GCA_019279435.1 Zizania palustris | reverse complement strand
CAGCTACATGGTCCCGCCGCTGAGTGGTGGGACAACCACCGCGAGACTCTGCCCGAGGGCCACGCCCACACTTGGGCAGAGTTCTCAGCTGCTTTCCGTGCCGCTCACATCCCCGACGGCATTGTAGCTCAGAAGCAACAGGAGTTTTAGGGACCTGCAGCAGGGGAGCAGGTCCGTAACAGAATATCTGCATGAGTTCAACAGATTGGCCAGGTACGCACCTAAAGAGGTTCGTACGGATGCGGCCAGGCAGGCTAAGTTCCTCCGGGGACTGAAGGATGAGCTGTCTCTACAGCTTATCACTGGAGACTTCGCCAACTTCCAGAAGTTGGTGAACAAGGCTATCATGCAGGAGACCCAACAAAATAAGGTCGACCTGAAGAAGAAGCGCATGATTGCCTTCAGGCAGAATCAGGGCATAGCCCAAAGACCCCGCTTTACTCCACCTCCACCAGCGCCACAGTACCACCCCCGGCCAGTGTATCGCCCGGCGCCACCAGCTGCCAACGCCGGAGCCAGCCAACCTCGCACCGCTCCAGTCGCACCTACCGCCCCAGTCGCCCCGGCCAAGAAGCCGGAGGTCTTGAGAGACAGGCATGGCAAGCCTGTGGTATGCTTCAACTGCCGCCAAGAGGGACACTACTCCCACCAGTGCCCCCATCCCAAGAGAGCTCAAGGAGTCACCTCCAACCCCGCCGTCCGCGCCAAAGTGAACCACGTCTCCGCCGAAGAAGCCCAGGCTGCACCAGAGATTGTCATGGGTAAGTTTATGGTTCATTCATCGCATGCAGTGGTATTATTTGACACCGGAGCTACCCACTCCTTTATATCAACTGCTTTTGTGGAAAATAATGCACTGGACATAAGTGAACTACCCAGGCCAGTACTAATAGCTACCCCAGGAAAGCAAACCCTCGCTTGTTCCTTTAGTCCAAGGATATGGGTAGATATCCAAGGCACGATATTTTGGGCCGACCCCATTCTAATAGAATGTCAAGGTTTGGACCTCATTCTAGGGATGGACTGGCTAAATAAACACCAGGGTGTGATAGAATGTGCCCAGAGAAAAGTAACGGTGACTAATGAAGAAGGGATTATGGTCACATTCCAGATGCCCAGCATGAAGGCCGGAAGGGCAAGACTACATCAGATTACCTTGGAGGAGATACCAGTAGTCAGTGAGTACCCAGATGTATTCCTAGAGGATCTACCAGGGATGCCACCTAAGAGGGACATCGAGTTCAGGATTGACTTGGTGCCCGGAACAACTCCTATTTATAAGCGACCATACCGGATGGCCGCCAATGAGTTAGCTGAGATGAAGCAACAGTTGGAGGATCTTGAAAGGAAAGGTTATATCAGACCAAGCACATCACCGTGGGGTGCTCCCGTCATCTTTGTCGAGAAGAAAGAAGACAAGGCAAAGCGTATGTGTGTGGATTATCGCGCCTTGAATGAGGTAACAATCAAGAATAAGTACCCGTTGCCTCGGATCGATGACCTCTTCGACCAGCTCAAAGGAGCCACAGTATTCTCGAAGATCGACCTACGGTCTGGTTACCATCAGTTGAGGATTCGAGAAGAAGATATACCCAAGACGGCCTTCACTACCCGTTATGGTTTATATGAGTGTACGGTTATGTCCTTTGGATTGACCAACGCCCCTGCATTATTCATGAATATGATGAATAAGGTATTCATGGAATATCTGGACAAGTTCATCGTGGTCTTCATAGACGACATCCTTATCTATTCCAAGGACCAGAAGGAGCACGAGACTTACCTCCGGTTAACCTTAGGAAAGTTAAGGGAACACCAATTGTATGCCAAGTACAGTAAGTGCAAGTTTTGGACGGCAGAAGTAAAGTTCCTTGGACACATCATCTCTGCACAAGGAATCGCAGTAGACCCTGCCACCGTAGAAGCAGTTACGGACTGGTTGCCACCCACGAACGTATCTGAGATACGAAGTTTTCTGGGATTGGCCGGATATTACCGAAGATTCATCGAGAATTTTTCGAAGATAGCCAAGCCAATGACCAAGTTGTTGCAGAAAGGAGAGAAGTTCGAATGGACTCCTGAATGCGAGGAAAGTTTCCGCACCCTCAAGACTCGTTTGGTATCTGCACCTATACTGACCCTACCGGATATCCGCAAAGACTTCCATGTCTATTGCGACGCATCTCGCCAAGGATTGGGATGTGTTCTTATGCAAGATGGGAAAGTTATCTCTTATGCCTCCCGTCAGTTGAGACCTCATGAGTTAAATTATCCGACCCATGATCTGGAATTAGCCGCCGTAGTGCACACCCTCAAGATTTGGAGGCACTATTTGGTTGGGAATCGCTGTGAGATCTTTACGGATCACAAGAGCTTGAAGTATATCTTCACACAGCCAGATCTGAATCTGAGGCAAAGACGATGGTTGGAACTAATCAAGGACTATGACTTGGGTATTCACTACCACCCAGGAAAATCAAATGTGGTAGCTGATGCCTTAAGTCGCAAGGGATATTGCACGGCCATGATGATTCAAGAACACGCACCCTTGTTATGTAAGGAGATGGAAAACTTAAATCTTGGATTGACCACCAGAGCATATCTAGCCACCTTGGAGACCCAACCTGTATTGTTTGAGCAGATTCGTGAAGCTCAGTCAGAGGACCCGGATATAGCTGCCATTAAGAAGAACATGAGACAAGGAAAAGCCCCCAGATTTTCAGAGGACGAGAATGGCACCATATGGTTTGGGACTCGGATATGTGTGCCGGATAAACCTGAAATCAAGACTCTTATCCTAAGAGAAGCCCATGAGACATTGTACTCCATTCACCCCGGCAGTACCAAGATGTACCAGGATCTGAAGGAACGCTATTGGTGGGTTAGCATGAAAAGAGAGATTGCCCAGTTAGTCGCCGAATGTGATACCTGCAGAAGAGTAAAAGCTGAACATCAGAGACCTGCAGGATTGTTGCAGCCACTTAAAGTGCCGGAGTGGAAGTGGGAAGAGATCGGTATGGATTTTATCACCGGATTACCAAAGACCCAACTTGGATATGATTCTATTTGGGTGATCATCGATCGGCTTACGATAGTGGCTCATTTCATAGCCGTCAAGACGACCTTCAGTGGCCCTAAGCTAGCAGAGCTATATATGGCCCGGATAGTATGTCTTCATGGAGTGCCCAAGAAGATAGTGTCTGACCGAGGGAGTCAGTTCACCTCTCGCTTTTGGAAGAACCTCCAAGAGGAGATGGGCACGAGATTAAATTTCAGTACCGCCTACCATCCTCAGACAGATGGACAAACAGAAAGGGTAAATCAGATACTAGAGGATATGCTTCGAGCATGTGTTTTGGATTTTGGAGCCACTTGGGACAAAAGCTTGCCATATGCAGAATTTTCATACAACAATAGCTATCAAGCCAGTCTTCAGATGTCTCCTTTTGAAGCCCTATATGGACGTAAGTGCAGAACGCCTCTCCTTTGGGACCAAACTGGCGAATCCCAAGTATTCGGAACCGACATTCTCCGTGAAGCTGAAGAGAAAGTACGGATCATCAGAGACAGACTCAAGACGGCCCAATCGCGACAGAAGAGCTACGCCGACAATCGTCGTCGAGATCTAGCCTTTGAAGAAGGAGACCATGTATACCTTCGGGTTACACCTCTTCGTGGGACTCAACGGTTTAACATGAGAGGAAAGTTGGCCCCTCGATATGTTGGACCATTTCCCGTTATTCGACGCCAAGGCGAAGTCGCATATCAGTTGGAATTACCACCTTCATTGGCTGGAGTACATGACGTATTTCATGTGTCTCAACTCAAGAAGTGTCTCCGCGTCCCCACGGAGCAAGTGGATCTTCAGCAGTTGGATGTCCAAGAGGATCTGACTTATGTGGAGAAACCGGTCAAGATATTGGAAGTCAAAGAAAGAACCACCAGGAGTCGAGTCATCCGCTTCTGCAAGGTGTAGTGGAGCAATCATCCAGTAGAAGAAGCCACATGGGAAAAAGAAGATGAACTCAAGGCACAGCATCCTGAGCTATTCGAGGATTGATCCGAATCTCGAGGACGAGATTCTCTGTAAGGGGGATAGGATTGTAACACCCCAAAAATTAAAAGGAATAAAATAAAAAGAAAACATTATTTATAATTATTTCTGGATTTATTATTAAAGGAAAATCACAAAAGAACCCAAATAAAGCCAAACAGGGAGAAATACTCAAAATCTGGACTTGAAAATTTTATGAGATGAACTAAAAGCCAAGATATAATTTTAGGAATTTTTACAAATTTTTATCAACAGTGATCCAACCCTTAAACAAATATTTGAATTTCTGGAATTATTTTAATTGAAAAATACATTTTAATACTTATTGGGCCGCAACCCCATTTTCCCCTCTGAAGGCCTTTCGGCCCAGCCCATTCCGGCCGCACCCACCGACAGGCGGGACCCACCTGTCGGCGCCGCCCTCCCCTCTCTCCTCCCACCCGCGCCCCGCCTGGACCCACCTGCCAGCCCCGCCGCGCCACTGACCGCCCGGACCCGCCGCTCAGCCCTTCTACTTTTGTTTCGACCACTGACAGGTGGGGGCCACCTGTCAGCATCGTCTTCTTCGTTGGAAGGGGATCCCCCTTCCTTATCCGGCGAGATCCCCTCCCAAATCCGCCGCCGGCCGCCCGATTTCGCCCAACCGAGCACTGGATCGTGATCCCCTCACTCCGGCGATCTCTTTCCATCCAACTCCGACGCGGATTCATGAATATAGAAGCCTCCCCGTACGCATGGAAGCTCGCCGGCGCAAAAGTGGAACCCCTCGGATTTCCACCGGCATCCTTCCCTCTTTACGCCGGCAAACCCCCTATTTATACCTCTCCGGTCACCGCACTCACCTCACACCGCCGTAGCCCAAAGCCTTAGCCCTCCAGAGCGCTCCCTTGGCATTTTCGGGTTTCCCCTCTGCTCCACCTCCGGCGAGCGATCGCCGTCGCCTCGGACCCCCGCCGCCCTAGCCACCACCACCGTCGAGTCCGTCGTCGACTGCCCTACCTCGGCATCCACTCCGTTGGTCGAGGACGCCGCCGGATCGCCGTCGCCGACGAGCACCCGAGAGCCCTTCTGTAGGACCGAAAGTAGCGACCAGAGGGGGGGGGGGGTGAATGGGCGCCTAAAAATTCTTTCGAATCAATGGCCTGCTCCCAAAACCCAACGCATTTTAAAAAGAAAAACTAAACAGCAACGCGAGAACAGATTGACTAAGTCTGCAGATTCGAAGTTTGCTGATTCTGAGGTTGCAGATTCTGAGGTTGCAGATTCTGAGGTTGCAGATTCTGAGGTTGCAGATTCTGAGGTTGCAGATTCGGAGGTTGCAGATTCGAAGTATGCAGATTCGAAGTATGCAGATTCGAAGTATGCAGATTCGAAGGTTGCAGATTCGAAGTATGCAGATTCGAAGTATGCAGATTCGAAGCTTGCAGATTCGAAGTCTGCTGATTCGAAGTCTGCTGATTCGAAGTCTGCAGGTTCGAAGCTTGCAGATTCGAAGTCTGCAGATTCGAAGCTTGCAGATTCGAAGTCTGCTGATTCGAAGTCTGCTGATTCGAAGCCTGCAGGTTCGAAGCCTGCAGATTCGAAGTCTGCAGATTCGAAGCTTGCAGATTCGAAGTCTGCTGATTCGAAGTCTGCTGATTCGAAGCCTGCTGATTCGAAGTCTGCAGGTTCGAAGCTTGCAGATTCGAAGTCTGCAGATTCGAAGCTTGCAGATTCGAAGTCTGCTGATTCGAAGTCTGCTGATTCGAAGCCTGCAGATTCGAAGCTTGCAGATTCGAAGTCTGCAACACAGAGTTGGACTTCACACAAGAAAAGGGACTTTGACCCTGCCAACTCGATCAAAAAGCAACACAGGAAAAGCAAGGCTAAAGTACTAGCATACTGTAGCTACAGGAAAGTAGTACTACTTGCTACAGAGTAGTAGTACTACTTGCAACAGCAAGAACTAGTACTACTTCTCACGAAGAACACATACAACAGAGAAGCTTCTGTTCCAAATAAATTGATCGCACGCACAGAGAATGAACTGCAGTGCACAAAAATGCTTCGCACAAGCAAAAACAGCCAGATTAAAAGCTCTCCCAGACAACAAAAGGTCACTTAAAAACTTCAGGAAGAACAAGGCTTGTTGCCTGGTGACCCACGCATGAACAGGGGAGAGAGAATGCAAGAAACAAAATGACCCAAAGGAGTAGTATTGATTTTCAGCAAAAGGGTAGTCCAAACCCTAGGGGTTGGGGTCCTATTTATAGGCAGCCCAACACTAGGAATATTCTACCTGCCCCTTAGGGTTTTTACAGACTCAAAAATAAAGGAAAAGACTCTACTGCCCTTAGGTATTTTTACAGACACGACAGACTGACTGTGGGCCTAGAGTTACAGATGACTTATCCGGAAGCTAAGTTTTCGTAGCGACTACGGCTTCTCTTCTGGACAGTCGGATACAAGATCGACGGTCGTCAGTTTTGCGCCGAAACTGACAAAGCCTCCACCGACTTTGCACCAGGTACCCGGATTGGGCCGGCCTGATTCCGCAGCTCTCTCAGCCCGGCAATCACTCACCGCCCGTGTACCTGAGTCAATCCTGGTCAACAGCCCAGTGGGTCTTCTACTGCTTCTGGCCCATGCACCCGGATTGGGCCAGCCCGACTTCGCAGCCTCCTCTGCCCGACAGTCGCTCGCTGCCCGTGTACCTGAGTCACACGCGGCCCATAAAACAGCAGATCTCCTCTCTTCTTCAGTCCTCTTTGACTATCGTTGACAATGACTCATCACTTCTAGAGCCATGAGGCCCACGCTATTCAGCATGGCTCCTCACCTTCTTCGTCTACCCTCGCCGCCGGCCACCGTCCGTCGCCCTCCGTCGCCACCCGAGGTACCATCGTGATCCCCATCACCTCCGCAGTCCATTTTTGGCCTTAGCTAGGCACGTAGGCGCTCGCCGCCGCCGCTGCCACCGCGCCCAAACCCGCCGTCGCCGGAGACGAAGGGGGTACGCGCCCCCTCACGTCGTGCCGTGCCGGACGCGATCGTGGCCATCCGATCACGATCGGAGGGCTACGATTAAATCCCTTCGGGATTTAATCCAAGCCCTCGGATCTGATCGAAGGGGTATCGGGCGATCGCAACCGTTGATCGCCACTTAAAACCTCCGAGCGATCTCAGGCGTCCACGTGTAACCGTTCGCCACGTTTTAATCACAGCCGTTCATCTTCATTTAAAACCCCCGCCTCGCATCTGGCCGCCGGATCTAGATCCAACGGCCCAGATCGCTCGGGTCCACGCGCATAGTCACGGGTTCACGGTGAACCTGGTTCACCGTGGACCAGAGACTGTTTTTAGTTTAAATAAAATCCAGAAAATTGATTTAAACTTTGAAAATTCATATCTTGCTCAATTTAACTCCAAATTTCACCATTCAAATTTTGTTAAAACCAGAATATTATTCTCTACCCATTAATGCAATAAAAACAGTATGTTTCTGTTGCCCAAAATATTATTAATAAATAAATGAATAAAAAACCCTTTAGGATAAATTATTATTCCAACAAAATAAATTATGAAAAATCCTAAAAGGTAACATTCACTGTTATATGTAAAGACTCAGAATAATAAATATTACTTCACCCACAACAATGTATGTTCTTTTATCTGGTGAATTTTATCTGTTTTATTGAATGTGAATGTATTGTTTATTTTCCGTATCGAGAAGACTACGAGTTCGTCGAGGAGCAGGAGTTCTACCCCGAGGTTCCTCCATCCCCCTTTGCTGAGCAAGGCAAGTCATCGACCACCTCTGTGGAAACAGTTGATCATAATTGAGCCCATGTTTCAATAAATTATCGCTATAACCCATAGGTTAATATTGCATTAGTCAAATATTCAAGCCTTACACTAATATTTATTAGATCCCCGTCCTTGTGTGCAAACCCAAGCCATGCTTATTGAGCCTTAACTCCTTGTCACTCTACTATAAATATATTAGCTAGTGCCCAATGTACCGGCACAACTGCTATAGGTTAAAAAGAACGAGTCGTAGATAGCTGAATTCTGTATATGAATTTCCCTGTTATTCTCGTCTCTGGACTCTGTTGGAGTTGGCTAGGTTATAAGTATGGTGGGTTCCGGGTGCAAGCTCGGGCACTGGTTTGTCGCACCCGGGGCACTATAAGGACCGGTCTGCGGGATCTGTTGCAAAGCACTTCCGTACCAACCACAAGTCTAATGGGTAAGTCCTAACTGGAAGTATGGAATACTCCGGCTCGATGCACCATAGAGGAGGGGGCAAGGGGCTAGCCTGCGGGCGACTTGTACCGACGAGGCTCAAGGGGGGGTATGGTGGGGCTCCGATGCGTCGGGACACCATATGAAACCCATAAGAGGGTGCTATTGAGTCGGGGAGGACTATATGGAAGGTTTTGGCACGAGTTCCCGTGTGATGGGTCATCTCGTTACACTTCGGTGTAGGTGATGAGTGCGTGCCTTGTGGGTACAGTGGTACATCTCTGATCAGAGTAATTCAATCTTTTCGAAAAGCCGAGCCCACGGTCAAGGGCGGGTTGTGTGACTACTCGCAGTTAGTTTACAATTGTTTGCATGTTCAAGTTATTCATGGCACGTAAGGACTGTTGAGCGAGGTGGGGCTGACTGTACCCCTCGAGTTAGAAGATGATGATACACATGCACATGTTTACTTTTCCGTACTAATAAACTGCTCTCATTTAAAGCTTTACAAATATGCTGCTTCCGCTAAATTAGCCACTATCTCCCTTGTTATTACCTTGCATTATATTTGCATTCGGTGGCTTGCTGAGTACATCTGTACTCACCCCGTTGACTTACAACATCAGAGCCAGTCTACTACGAGGAGGATGAAGGTCTGGAGTAGCGACCCAGTCAAGGCGAGACTGGAAGGAGGCGTTCATCTAGGACCCTTGTTTTATTAGTTTCTCTTCATCTTTATTCACTTTTGTATTAATGCGGTCTACGAACCGTGAATGATTGCCCGTATTGTACGTGGTCGCATGATGAACGTCTTGTGTTATTGATTTTCTATGGAATTTCAATAAAGTCCTGATTTATTAAATCGGGGCGCGACAGTTACTGGCCGCCACCTTTGGTTACCCAGTTGGCACGCTCCCGCTTCCATACTTGGGGTTACCTATGGGAATCACAACCCTAAAATTCAATGACTTTGGTTCATTAATTGCTTGGGTTGAGCGTCGCCTGGCGGCTACCTCATTCTGGCTTTCGCCAGCAGGGAAGCTCCAAATTGTCAACTCGGTGCTCTCTGCACTGCCCACTTACTCAATGTGTATGTTTAGCCTACCGAGCAAGGTGATTCACACAATAGACAAAGCCCGATGTCACTATCTTTGGAGGGGACGCTCCCTGGACTCGCATGTCAAGCCATTAGTCAAATGGGCTACAGTCTGCAAGCCAAAGTTAAAGGAGGACTAGGGGTTATCAACTTGAAAGCACAAAATAACGCGCTTACGATGAAACACCTTGACAAGTTCTACAACAAAAATGACTGCCCATGGATTGACCTCATCTGGTCCAAACACTATGGTTTGGGCTGTATTCCTCACTTGTCTAGAATGAAGGGCTCTTTTTGGTGGAGAGGGATCCTCAAAATGTGCCCTCTTTTTCTGGCCATTTCCAAGCCTACACCCAATAGTGGCCTCTCGACCTCGCTTTGGTTTGATCTATGGACGTCGACGCCATTATACTATACTCTGCCAAGGCTCTTTACCTTCGCTAAAAAAAGGAATTGCTCTATATACCACTTTTGACATTGCACTAATTTGTCCAAGTAGTTTTACCTCCCACTCTCCACTAAGGCTTTGGCTGAATTGGTGCAACTTCAAGAGGCACTTTCAAACATTCATGAGACTGAGGCTGATGACTCTTGGAGCTACATTTGGGGTTCTGCTTCCTTCACACCCCAAAAATTGTATGCCTCAACCTTTAGGCATGTGACAGTGCCGCCGGTCTTCACTTGGCTGTGGTCCTCCCGCTGCACCAAGAAACTTCAAGTTTTCTACGGGCTGAGTCTGACATTCACTGCTCCATGTGTCAAGATAACCGGATTGATACTTCTAGTCATCTCTTTTTCGATTGCAGCTTCAACAAGGCTTGTTGGAACTCACTAGGAATTTTCTGGCAGCCTGGCGCTTCTACGATAGAAAGAATTGTTATGATGAAGCACGGCCTTAATTGGCCTTTCTTCATGGAGGTGGCCATTTCTGGGACATGGGGTCTGTGGCTTCATCGAAATAACTGCATTTTTCGACATCAGAATATATCTGCCAGACAATGGTTGTCCTCCTTCAAGAATTTGGCAACTCTGTAGGCTCAACATTGCAAGCCTGGGGTCAAAGAAGCTCTTTTAGCTTGGCTGGCTATGTTAAGATAGATCCTCTACCTTGTCAGCTAGCCTCACAACCCCTAATCTTCCCTTCTCCCCCTCTGTACTCTCCTGAACCAAAATAGTTCACAATATTAATCTTGCAAGATTCCCTGGATCATCAGATTTTATATGCACTGCATGTGCCACGGAAAAATTAATCTTAAGACTCTCATATCTTAAAATTAAAAATGAACAAATCAGTTTCCTTGAACGCATTCAAGGAGACATTTGTGGTCCTATACAACCATTATCCGGACCATTTAGGTACTTTATGGTGCTTATAGATGTATCTACACGATGGTCTCATGAATGTCTCTTATCTACAAGGAACCATGCATTTGCTAAATTAATGGCTCAAATTATCAAATTAAGAGCTAGCCATCCTAAACATAGGATAAAATCTATCAGGATGAATAATGCAGCTGAATTCAGCTCACGTGCATTTAACGATTATTGTATGGCTCTAGGTATCAATCTAGAACACTCGGTACCTTATGTTCATACCCAAAATGGGCTTGTTGAGTCTCTAATCAAGATAATAAAATTAATTGCTAGACCAATTTTACATAATTGCAAATTACCAACCTTGTTGGGGTCATGCGGTCTTACACGCCACATATTTAATACAAATTACACCAACTGCATATCATGTAACATCTCCGTTGCAATTAGTACGTGGAAATCAACGAAATATTTCCCATTTGCGAATATTCGGTTGCGTTGTATACGTACCGATATCACCACCACAGCGTACCTCTATGGGCCCCATAGTAAATTAGGCGTATATATTGGGTATCATTCACCGTCAATCATTAAATACCTCGAACCCTTAATAGGGGATTTATTTACTACCCGATATGCTGACTGTATCTTCGATGAAGATAATTTCCCGACATTAGGGGGAGATTTGTACCATAATAAATGCCAAGAAATTGATTGGAATGCCACTGGTTTCAATCATTAGACCCACGTATTATAGAATCCGAACAAGAAGTTCAGAGAATAATAAATTTGCAACAACTTGCGAATAATCTGCCAGACGCATTTACTAACTATAAAGGTGTCACTAAATCTCATATTCCTGCAGTTAATGCACCAGAAAGAGTTGAAATATCTCATCAAAGAGCTCATCTCCCAAATCCTAAAATAAGGAGGAGAGATCTAGTTGTAGAAAATGCTTCTCAAAAGCAATCCAAAAAACAAAGGAAGATATATTCTAAAACAGTAAATGAAATTCAACCTTCTGTTGAAAGACACCACACAAATGATCCTCATCCTAAATCTAGCATAAATGGTTACACCAATACAAATGCTAGAACATCGGAAACACCTAACTCTATAAATATGGGAAATAGAGTTAGATGAAATATCCACAAATTATATTAATTCAGGAGAATCTTATAATAGAAAGACTACAATTATCTACATATATTTTTCCTCAAATATAGCTAAAGACCTCGAGGCAGATCCAGAACCTAAGACCATGGCAGAGTGCCTTAAGCGCTTAGACTGGATCAAATGGAAAGAAGCTATTGAGGCAGAATTGAGCTCGCTAAGGAAAAGAGAGGTATTTACATCAGTAATACCTACTCCTCAAAATGTTTTCACTGTTGGATCGAAATGGGTCTTTGTTCGTAAAAGAAATGAAAACAATGAGGTGGTGAGATACAAAGCAAGACTTGTAGCACAAGGGTTCACGCAGAGACCCGACATTGATTACGATGAAACATATTCTCCGGTTATGAGTGGAATAACATTCCAATAATTAATATCATTGATAGTGCAAATAAATTTATCCATACAGTTAATGTATGTTGTGACTGCATACTTATATGGATCAATGGATTCAGATATTTACATGAAAGTTCCTGAATGACTTGATACCCTGAATCCAAATATAAATTGCAACAAATTTTGTGTAAAATTACAAAAGTCACTATATGGCTTAAAATAGTCGGATATGATGTGGTATAACCGGCTAAGTGAATTTCTACTTCAGAAAGGTTACTCTAACAACGATGATTGTCCTTGTGTATTTACAAAAAGATCCATCAATGGATTCTATATTATTTCCGTATATGTTGATCATCTCAACATCATTGAAACTACACAAGATATTGTGCAAGCTAGCAATCATCTCAAGACGAAATTTAAAATGAAGAATTTAGGTAAAACTAAATTATGTTTGGGTTTACAACTTGAACATCTTCCATCAAGAATATTAATTCACCAATCTGCATATATTGAAAAATTATTACCAAAGTTTATTCATATCCGTCGAAGACTCTCATGGTCGTTCGATCTCTAAAATGGACAAAGATCCATTCCGACCTAGGGAAGAAGATGAAGAATTATTGGGACCTGATGTTCCATATCTAAGCATCATAGGAGCACTTATGTATCTAGCAAATTGTACCAGACCGAACATTGTATTTGCAGTAAATTTGCTAGCTAGACATAGTGCAGCACAAACTAAAAGATATTTTGTTGGAAGAAAACAAATCCTAAGATATTTAAATGGTACAAGAGATCTTTGGTTTATTTTATCAGAAAAATCAAAACTTATCCATGATAGGATATACCGATGTTGGATATATGTCTGATCCACATAATGCCAGATCACAAACAAGATTTATTTTCCTATTTGGAGGAACTGCCATTTCCTAGAAATCATCGAAACAAACTCTTGTTGCTACCTCCACTAATCATTCTGAAATTATAGCCTTATACGAAGCTTCACGTGAATATGTATGGCTTCGAAGAATGATTAATCATATACAAAGGACATGCGATGTTGGTTCATCAGAATCACCCACAATTATCTATGAAGATAATGCGACATGTATCGCCCAAATGCAAACTGGTTACAATAAGAATAATATAACTAAGCATATTGCCCCTAAATTGTTTTTCCCACATGAATTACAAAAGAATGGGAAAATAAAAGTTTTACAAATAAAATCATGTGAAAATCTAGTAGATTTATTCACAAAATCACTACCAACCTTGATATTCCAAAAATGTATTAAAGTAATAGGTATGCGAAGACTCCGTGATTTGCAAAATTCAGGGGGAATCATCTTATAAAATATGCTATATTTATGATCATCGGATCACCTAAAAATTGTACTCTTTTCCTTTATAAAGTTTACTCTCAAGTTTCCTAAACAAAGGTTTTTAATGAGGCAATACTCACATAACGAAGATATACTGTCTATTTTCTCCTATTTTTCTCACAAAGTTTTTAAATGAGTTTTATTGAATTATATAATATCAATCATATCATTGAAGGTTCAATTAAGGAGAAGTGTTGAGAAATTAATCTCACTTTGACCGAAGCGAAGCAAGCCCACGGTGAAGGTTCGATTAAGGAGAAGTGTTGAGAAATTAATCTCACTTTGACCGAAGCGAAGCAAGCCCACGGTGGCGCCTCCTCAAGAAACGCGCCCACCCAACATGCAGGCGCCTCGTTTCTACAATAGTCGCTTCTTCTAAACCAATGTGACTTTTCATATACTATAAATACCTATGTAAAGAGATCAATAAAATGACTACCTTTTCACTGCAAACAGTGTGTATTTTCTCCATTTCAATAAGAACCTCTTATTTTAATGTGTTAAATTTCTGTAATACGAAATTAATTGCTACGTACTAATTGGCCATTCTATGTTGCTAGAGCAGCATTACCGTAGCACTTTGGACTTGCAAATAACAGGCCTAATATATTGGCAAAGGCACCGTCCGTTGAAACAACATACATGTTAAATAGATGGTAGATTGTCACTGAAATGTAGCTGCATAAGCATAACTTTTCAGGAGTGCGATCAGGAGGAAATATTTGATGATTTAACACTAAATAATTGTACCTTCTGTTGTAACTGCAAAAGTACCGTTTCTTGTCTAAAAGCTACCGCTGTGTTGGGATCTCCACCGCATACAACAAGTACCAGGGAGTAATCTTCGCAAATGGCACCAACAACACATCACGATCCATGACTCTGTTTACAGCGATACCCTGAGCCTTTCGGGTGTATCTGCAGCAGAAGGCTCGGATGATTCTGTCTGATCTCTCTTTCTGTGTTGCGGTTGATTGTCTGCTGCTTCCTTTTCTTGAGACCTGCCTGCCGCAGCCGAAGCCGAAGGGGTTGATGTAGATCCGCAAACTTCAGTGCACTTTATAGGTTTAGGCCTGGGTGAAGTGTTTGCGTTCGCGTTTGAAGAAGCGGAAGAGCCCAGAATATCGGAAAGAAACCGGGTCTTTGGAAACATTCGCTCCTCTGAGCTTTCCCTTGTTACCTGCACCAGTAGAGTTGCTGATATCAGTTGGTGAGATGAATGTGTGATTCAGATGGAAAGCATATCAATATGTCCTGCAAGGTGCAAGCGCAGTTGATCATTGGGAACTCCATGCACAAGTAAAAAAAAAGTTGGGAACACAGCGATATATGGCTAAGATTCAGCCTCTAAATGCACAATTGGTTAAATACATAATTTGGCATTTCCTGGTGCACATCTGCTGACAACATGCTGCTCAGAGTTACTGAAAACTACACATTTTTACTGACAAAAGATTATTTTAGAAGAAAGTAATATACTCAATGTCATGAGCATTAGTATACGATCGTACCTTTATAAATGATATAATTGATACCACAAGGAGCAAACAAGAATATGATATCTATACTTTGGAATTCAGCCTGCGTTAATAGTAAATTACCCTTTGTTCACCACGGGAAAAAAACAGAAGTAGAACTGGACCATACACTAACTACATAACTATAGTTTTGGCTAGTCTCTACAAGAAGCTGCAAGAAAAATCCATTGCCTTCATTTTAGTAACAAAGGACCTAAACTCTGCTTAACAATAACTTTTTTTTGAGGGAAATCAGTAGGAGAGGCTCCTACTAAGATTTTACTAAATTAGGTAAAAAAATAAAATACAAGCAATATAAGAGGGGGAAATAGAGAGATTACATAGACTCCAGCCAAGAACGAATGGCTAGCCTGAGAGAAGGGGGGGGGGGGGAATCTTGTAGACTGGATTGAGAGGTTAACATAGAAGAGATTCATCCACGCGCAGGTGGAGGGAGATACATTATCAAAAATACATCTGTTCCTATGTAACCAGATCGACCAAGAAGCAATCATCACCATCTCCATGAAGGGTCTCGCAAAGGCAGCTCTTGCGGTAGCTGCTTGATCTCCATCGACCGATCCGAACACCAGGAGAAGCGCAGCTTATTCCAGCCTGAAAGGCTGAACAGACACTCAAAGAACAGATGGCAAGTAGTCTTCTCTAGGCCTTGCCAACAGAGAGGACAGCCAAGGTCTAACTGAGCAGGCAGGATGCATCTACGACGAAGGAGACTTTTGGTGTACAGTCTGCCAATCAGGAGAAACCAGTAGAATACTTTGAGCTTATTGGAGCATTTGGAAGCCCAAAGCCAAGAGAAAGCTGCATGAGGCCGAAGATGGTGGAATTGGTGGGCGTAGTACCTTCTAGGAGAGAAGGTCTAAGAACCCCAGATGAAGGTCCAGGAGTCCGGGGAAGGATGCTGGGGGACAGCGTGTTCCAGCCAAGCAAGAAGCTGGTGGAACTCCAGACAGGCCTCAAGAGAGATGGGCCTCGAGAAATTGTCCTCCGGGGAGCGGATAGAAAGGAAATGGTGGACCAAGCAACCTTTGAATTTGGCGAAGGAGTAGAGACGAGGGAAAACCAGCTTAAGGGGGGCAGGCAGCCAATAGTCTTCCCAGAAGGCAATCGAGGAGCCCAACCCAAGGGAGGGACGGGCAATTCCAAGAAAATAAAGGGCAAGGTGGACAACATCCCTCCACCAGCGGGAGCCTTTCAAAGGTCCTAAGAGCGGAGCCGAGGGGGTGGACTGATAGTGTCTGCAAACGAGGCGAACCCAGGGGATGTCATGGGTGAAACAAACTTATGCAGATGCTTAAGAAGAAGAGCAATATTCTGAGTCTGCAGATTGATGACCCCAAGACCACCTTTATTCTTGGGTCTGCACACCAGGTTCCAAGCCACCCTCGAGTGGGAGGGGGGAGCTGAGTTGAAGCCACTCCAAAGACAGTTTCTGCGAGCGCGGTCAATCTGGTTGACGACTTTGATCGGGAGTTTAAAAGAGCACATGACATAAGTGGGCAAGGCAGTAAGAACCAAGTTAAATAAGTGCAGCTTTCACGTCATGGAGAGCCAAAGGGTGGTGTGGGCGAGCCGGCGACCAACTTTATTCCATACTTATCAAGGCGTCGCTACAGCGTCGCTTTAGCGATAAGGCGGTCGGCGGGGGTAAGGTGTCCCAACGCCTTACCCCCAAGGTGCTCGCCGGGCGCAGAGAGGGCTGGGGGCGGCGCAGATCCGGCGCAGGGAGGCCAGATCTGGCGCGGAGTGGTGCGCAGCGAGCCGGGCGTGGTGTACATCGAGCGCGGCGAGGTCCTGTGCGGCGCGGAGGGCGGGAGCAGCTGGACGAGAGCACGGCGAGCTCCTGTGGGCGGCGCACGGCGAGCTCCTATGGGCGGCGCACGACGAGGCCCTGTGCGGCGTGGAGAGGCCGGGTGTGAGCTTCGTGCGGGGAGGCCATGTGCAGAGCAGAAGAGAGGGGAGAGGAGGGGAAGAGAGGAAGAAGGCGGCGGCTGGTAGGAGAGGATGAAAAAAGCCTAGGGATGGGAGGGAAGTTAGGGTTTAGAGATGAAAAATAATCCAATGGGCCTTAAGTGGGCTGCTGGATCAAAATTGTATAAATTAATAATTAAATTGAACTCTAAATATATCATTAAATATAATTTAAATGTATTATTATAATTTTAATTATGTATATTTAAATTTATAAGACATATAAAGTGAAAATATTGCAATTTGATAGTATATTACTATTTTTATATTGCTATCTTGCTATTCCTATTTAAAATTTATTACTTATCTATCAATATTTTTTCTAAATCATGTATTTTCTGTGGGTGTAAGGCGTCGCCTCGCCTTACGCCTTACCGCTTAGGCGGTAAGGCGGTACTCCACCGCCTCGCCTCGCCTTAGCGCCTTAATAACTATGCTTTATTCAACAGGGGGATAAAATCCTTGAATCTAGGCTTGTGGAGGCCCAGAGGTAGCCCAAGATAAGTGAAAGGGAAGGACTCCAGCTTGCAGCCAAAGTCTCAATTTGATCGTCCGACACATTAATAGGAATGAGGCTAGGTTTGTTGTAGTTAACTTTGAGCCCAGTGGACAAAGAGAAGGTATTGAGTAAGGCTTTGAAGTAGAAAACGTTGTTTTGGTCTGCAAGAGGAAAGATCATCGTATCATCAGCGTATTGGACAATGGGGAAATCATCGGCAGCAAGATGTCTGGTAGGCGCTTTGATAAAGCCCGATTGTGCAGCCTGGTTTGTGATGTGTTGTAACAGGTCAGCGGCAATTATAAAAGCAAGGGGGATAGGGGGTCACCCTGCCTGACACCCATCTTGCAATGGAAGAACTTTCCCGGGGAGCCATTAAGAACAACCGCATAGTGGCCCGAGGAGAGGACCGCCTTGATCTAGACAATCCATTTCGAGGGAAAGCCAAGGTGATGGAGCATGAGGTAGATGACGGAATGCTCAATAGTGTCAAAGGCTTTTTCGAAGTCCAGCTTAAGGATAATGGTTGGTTTTTTAGAAAGCTTGCAGAGGTGTGTGTATTCCGAAGACCAAGCGATACAGTCTTGAATCGAACGGTTTTTGATGAACCCATATTGGTTTTGGTGGATGATAGAAGGGATAATCGACTTGAGTCTATTGGCAAGAATTTTGGTCAAGATTTTGATGGTGGAATTAAGAAGAGAGATGGGCCTGAAGTCATTGACAGAAGTCGAGCTGTCAGTTTTGGCGATCAGGGTGATATAAGAACCATTCAGGGGAAAGAGGTCCACCGGAAGGTGAGAAGAGAGGCCACGACCCCAAGTGTAGAAATCATATCTAATGATAGGCCAGCAAGCTTTGATAAAACGACTGTTAAAGCCATTCGGCCCAAGGGCCTTATCAGAGGGCAAGTTGCGAATGACAAAATCGAAATCATCTTCCATGATGTCCCTAGCCAGGTGCTCAAGGCCCACATGCCTAGGGATAATGGACGACAGGTTGAATGCCATAGGGGGGCCGAAGGAAAAGCCCATTTTGGAGAGGAAGAAATCCAAGAAGGCCTCTACCTTGTCCTCCTCAGCCGAAGCCCAAACTCCCGAAGCGGTAAGAATGGCGGGAATATTGTTTTGGTGCCTTCTGGAGCTAGCCACTGCGTGGAAGAATTTTGTAGCCTCATCACCAAGCTTGGTCCATCTAATAGTGTACCGCTGCCTCCAGTAATCATTTTTGATTCAAAGGAGCGCAGAGATGTGAGCCTTAAGGAGGACACGAAACTTTTTTTCGAGTAGCGAAAGCTACCTGTGCTCTTCAGCGAGATCAAGAAGGCTGAGAATGAGAGAGGAATTGCTGAGCCAAAACTCAAAGGGGCCCTTTTGCTTGCTCCAGTTTATGAGTTTTTTCTGAAGGGCCCTTAACTTACAAGCAATTCGAAGCGAAGGATTAGAAGGGTAGCTACCGGAGTGCCAAACAGAGCGGACAGTTTCGAAGAAACCGGGTAGCCTAGTCAAGTAGTTTTCGAACCGAAAGACTGGAGAGTGACGAAAAGCCGAGCCAATGTTGACGATACACGGACAATGATCAGAGGCGGTGTTAGGAAGCGCACAAAAAGAGGAGTTAGGGAAGGAAGCAATCCAATGAGCGAAGGCCAAACACCAGTCAAGCTGAATCAGAAGGGGAGTAGCTTGCATGTTGCTCCAGGTGAAACGGCGATTGTTGAGGTTAATTTCATGAAGACCGAGATGACTAATAAGGTTATTGAACGATTGCATTTTGGTCATGTTGGGGCTCCCACGGTTACGATTAGAGGGATCTCTGTAAAGGTTAAAATCGCCAACAAAGAGCCAGTCATCCGACTGATGAATAGACAGATTAAGGAACCAATCGAAGAAGGGATGTCTGTTGGAGTCAAGGCAGGGACCATAGATATTGGAGAGAGTCCACTTACGATCAATGACAACGGAACAAAAGGATACCGAAAGCTGGAAATCCGAGGAAGAGACTAGGGAGCCAGCAAACTAGGAGCTATTCCAAGCAGTGAGCAAACCTCCCACGGCACCAAGCGACTGAGAGAGCAAACTGATCAAACCGCTTAGGCAGGAAGGTGCGAATAGTGGAGTGATCGAAGGACATCTTGGTCTCTTGGAGGCGGATAATGTTAGGACGATAAGTGTGAACCATGTTCCTAACGGCAAGACGTTTGTGGGTTGCATTTAAACCTCTAACGTTCCAGGACAAGATCTTCCAATCACGATAACTCATTCCGACAGAAAAGAAAATAGCGAACGCAATCCCAGCTAAACCAGAGCCAGGATAGAGTATCAGGACAAAGCCTGAGAACAGACGGACAAGAATAGCAAGGAATGTGAGGGACCAAGACAGGGATGTCCAGCGACCAACGCCAAACCTTAAACTGAAACACAGACCGAGGTTCAACAAAAGGGAGCACAGCCAGGAGACAAAAGAACTAGCACAACAACAGAAAGTAGACAAAAGGTCCAGCCGACAACACAAAACCAGCGTAAGTCATCATCCTACGGGGTTGAGTTGAAGCGGGGCTTAGGGAAGCCTTGACGAAGCGTCGGCGGCCCCGGAGGTAGCCCCGACCTCATGATCGTGATTATGTTCTTCAGAGCCGCTAGAAAGGAGAAAATCAGAAGAGACCTTAGCAACAGTAAGGCCACAAAGATGTGTTGCCGAATGTTGAATTTGAGGGACCGAAAGAGTGGGGAGGATAGATACGAACCTTGAGATTTTGATGAAGTCCCTGATGGAGGACTGTGCTGGTAGCGACGGACTAGCCTCTGAAGACTGAGCACAGCGCTTGAAACCCATGGATTTCAACCTCAGCCGAAGACTACGCCTGAGCGCCAAATCTGAAAGCGGGGTTTTGCATTTTTTGGCGGTAGCCCTCCTGTTGTGGTTAGCATGAACAGGACTGGTATCTAGGGCAGAAGCAACTAGAGGTTGAATCTTTGGCCGTCTAGAATAGACATATTTTATCGTTCGAGAAGCAAATCGAGGCGGAGAAGGACTCGCAACCTCGACAAGGGACTCGGCTAGATCACGATGAAGGTGGATTGGCAGGACTATGTTGTCGAGGTTTTCTTCAGCAACTGGCGGCAGTGGAGAAGAATGCGGAGCAGGTGGTAATAGAACAACGAGCTCCATGGAAGACTCCGATGAAACTCCGGATGCAGCCACACTGGCAGCGTCTGGCGCCAAAACCCCTAGCTCGGTCGGTTCTGGATTGCCAAAGTTCATAACATTGAGTTGCTCATCTTCCTCTTGAAGGTTGAAATCTTGATTTGCTTGGTGGAAGGGTTGAGGGTGCCAATGGTTGGCTAGGGGGCCGAAGAGTTGCTGATCAACCAAATTTTGGCTTAACAATAACTAGAAGAGATGAAAATGATTTTTGAAATGTTCAGTTCATGAAAGAGCAAGTAGCACTATGTTATTAGGTGAATCAAGAACTAGCAAGAGAACATTTCATGAGTGAATAATAAACATATTTCCTCATGTCTTGAACAAAATCATGGTGCATGTGAACCATCAGTGAATCATCAACTAAAGTCGTGTCAAATGTGTTTAAGGATGTGTCATCAAAAAATGCTCTTTGGGAACCATCAATGAATCATCAACTAAAGTCATCCTGTCAAAGGTGTTAAAGCCTACTTCATTAACGACAAAGATGCCAGCCAGATTTCAAGCCTGTTCTCGATCAACCAAAAATAGAAAAAGAAAAGCAAAGTTTACACCAAAAAAAGATACAAGTGATATGAAAATTGTAGAAGGAAAGTGACCTCTAATAGGATTGATAGTAAAATCATATTATAAATGTGGTCGATTTGGACATTATGCAAGACAATGTAGAAAAAGTGAACTCCAAGACCCCATAATTATATCCTTTGGTACCATTTGTCACACCCTAGCTTCATTATAGCACCCCACTTACACCTTCATCCTCAGGTTAATCCAGAGATGCTATAGTTGGAACACTCTGTGTAACCCACAAGCATCTGAAACACTCTGTGTAACCACAAGCATAATCTCCGATACCATTTGTCACACCCTAGCTTTGCAGTATAACACCTCACTTATACTTTCATCCTCACTTCGTGTAAAAAGGTTAACCCAAAGATGCTATGATTAGAACACGTGGATAGCAAGGTGATACTATCTACCATACACACATTTGCATAGGCTCAATTAATGTTGGGCTGGATGTCACAGATACCGTGAATAAGCATTGGTGTGAAATAATGCATAAATGAAGTAGTACATATGCACACATGCACTTAAATGAAATCTGACTTCTGACATAAATAAATATTGGGAACACATCGAACAAAAAACATGGATCTACAACACGAGTTGGGTAGGCATTGGCTGTTAAGGTCACCAAAATATAGTTCTAGGAAAAAATCAAGATAATTGGAAAGCATTGTGTTGCTAATACAAGAAGGATGGGAAGCATGTTATACCTCGCTGTGCTTAATGTTAGTTTCATCTCCTTTTCCAATTGATGCTACCTTCTCTGTGGTGTTATAGATTCTAGCCAACCCAGGTTCTTGTTTCACTGCAAGAAGTTTAGTAAATCCAGGAAAGACTTCTGTTTGTACAGGCCTTGGAGCATTTAGAATAAAATCAATAGGGGGCTTCTTTTCAAAAACATCATTTTCATATCCACTGGGTAGACGATCAGCTTCAGTAAATCCTGGAGGAACTTCAAGAGAAAATCCTGGAGGAACATCAAGAGAAAATCCTGGAGGAGTGTCCAAAGAAAGGATGGGTAAAGGGTGAGCTTCAGTAAATCCTGGAGGCACATCAAGAGGAAATCCTGGAGGAGTGTCCAAAGAAAGGATGGGTGAAGAGTCGATATATGACCCAGCAGTTTCTCCTGTACGAGGCAAACACTTAGCTTTTGTAAAGCCAGGAGAGGCATCAAGAGAAAGCTCTGGAGGTGTGTCCAAATCAACACTGAGGGATGAGTCAATGCAAGGCTCGGCAGTTTCCCTTTCTATCTCTCTGTCTCGGTTCTCCAAAATCTTGCTACTTTCCTTAGATTTGTCCCTCTCGATCTCTTTGCTTCCTTCTGCATACAATGACACACCAATCCCACATTTGCCACTCTTCAATTCTTTGCCATCTGTTAAGCGCAAGTTCGTGCCAATATCTTCGAACATGATACAAGAGTCTCCACTTGATAAACTTTTGCTGGTATTCATATTTTTTGTTTGATTGTAGGATCTATGCAGCTTCCGGAAAACACCCCAAAAATAAAATTTACCATATTTTTCTGTTGCATTGATAATTATACAGAAGTTAGATGATAGTTTGCACCTGCATACTACTATTCAATATTTGGCAGGGATTGTCTAGCTTATCAAATAAGCACATGCACACTCCGTGTGATGAAAAACATCTGGTTTTAAGAGAAACTAGTGTGAAAAATCAAGAACTGATATTACAAAAAAGTCCATCTTCCAAAAAAAATCATAAAAATAAGACTACCAAATATTAACTCTGTAAAAGAAATGCATGTATCAGTCTATACAAACATTGGTCTAAGCACTCATCAGCCATGGGGGAATTTATGACATGGATAATAATGGAAATGAGGTTTTGCAAGAATCATGGAAACATACTTTGATATTCTTGTGTAAGCAACTTGGATGAAAATATCAGCAATTCAGTAGCACCAATGTTGGTCCGTAACCCGATATACAAAGAAATATTTTCCAGAAGATGTTCAGAGTTTTTATCTGGCCTGCAATAAATGAGAGATGGCACATAAATGTGGATAACCTGCATGCACATAGCTGTATTCTGTAATCAACTAAAAGATATTTAACTCCAAAGCACTTGCATGAATTTATTTTCTGGGATAAATTATTGAACTGGTTTTGAATTTCCAGGAACTGAAACAAATACTTGTTAGTATGCGACAGCTGATATGGCTGAACACACCAAACTCATTGGTGATACTTCTTTAAGGATTAGTTCCTACTATGCCATCAAACATTTGTAAACTCCCACATCTTGTCAATAATGAGTTGGATCCAGCAGGCCCACATGCCAGTGAGATGAGTGAGAGGAACAAAAGGAAAAATGGTAGAGCCTATAATGATTAGTGTGGATGTACCTTTGAAGAGAGCTAATGAAGCACAGTCCAATATCCTGTCCATCTGGAGGTTTCATCTTGAATGCTTTTGGCCACAGTTGAGAAAGAGGTATAGCCTCTAGCTTTAAGATTTCAGGCATCCATTTTGAAGTTTCATATACTCGCACAGAAATTTCAAACGGGAAATAGGCTTCAAGTCCATCACAAGTATGTGTAGCTACTCCAGTTACTTCAAATTTACCCCTAAGAACATGTAAACAAATCTTCAGTGTTTAACTGGATAAAATGTGTATGTACTAAAACAATTCTATAACCTAGCTTTTTTTTATAAGCTGGATAGTTATAATCCAAAGCTAAAACAAACAGACTCTAACCCTAAACGTAGACGACTACGCCCCACCAAGCCCACCACACTCCCGCACCACCGCCGTTGCCGATCTAACACATGCACCTGCACCCGTGGTGCCGCCGACCCCGCTCTCGCGCCACCACCTCTACTGACCCCATGCCAGCGCTGCCGCCACCACCTGGTGCTGTGCTAGGCCAACACAGCTAAGTCCACGGGCTAAGGCGATAGGACACCTTAGCCCCCAGACTGCCTTACTGTTATGGTGATGCCTTGATAAGCTTGCATACAACACAAGTGAAATAAAAACACTGATCTTTTTTCAGACAATTATGCTGATTTCATCCATTAGCATATCAAATTTGAGGTCAACTTCCAGCATCTCTGAGTTTTGGAAGATAAACCCCGTGCACGTAACTAGGAACATATAATGCGATAAACAAATTCCAGAGATCCTTAAAAAATATTGTAATACACATGAGGTAAACTACTTACTTCCAGCAGGCATCTGGTTGGTAATGCTTCTTGTGCAGTTTTGTATGTAAAATTACGGGGGTACCTGTTTCAGTGTTTTCCAATACCAATGTTACAACAACAGAGTTCTCAAAGGAAATGATCAGCAATAGACAACAAAATATTTCAGTTTTTCATGTTTTTTTACTTCTGTCCTTGCAAATACATTCACTGGACTAAAGAACAAATCTATTAAAGAATATTAGGAAACATACTATACAGATCTCAAAAGGTTAAAATATGATTCTTTATATTTATGTCTTCTTTTCATGAAGCCAGTGTAGGGAAAGCAAGCAAACACTACACTCAACTAAAATACTCAACCCACTCCATTCACGTTTCAGTACAAGTAGCGCTCTAACCACAAAACATGCAACAATGCCTGCATGCTATTATTCATGTCAACTATTTAAACATGTAAATAAAATAATAGAAAACATTACTGTCAGGATCCTCACTGTACCCAAAGTTACGTTACAATTGATTGGGGCCTCCTGGTTAGTTTGTTTTTCAGAACTGATAGAGCCCTTTTTGGATGGAACCGCTTCAAAATCATTAGACAGTTCAACACATCGTGCAAGAGATGTGGACTGCAGACTTTTTGTTGGAGGGATGATTGTTTCACCCTGCCATGAGCCCACCTTGCATTTTGCATCAAATAAATCTGGACTGGAAGAAGGCCTTGACTTAGCATTCAGATATGCCTCAGTGGACTTTTCACTAGGCACAGATTTTGAGCTCAGTGATACAGGCTTCGTGGTTAGTCTTTTTTGCACTGCAGGAGAGACAGCAATTCTTGTGCCTTGGCATTGCAATGTGCCTAAATTACAGATCACAGGGGATGTCCCAGAAGGCTGTGAAAGAACAACTCTGCAGATTGGTGATGGACGCTTTAAAGTAGAAGCTATTTGTGTAGTAAAGGAATTTATGGTATAGTCCCCAACAAGTGAATACCCATTTTCAGTCGTTTTAGGCCGCATAGGAGAGATACATGAGATAACAGGTGAGACTGGTTGCTTAGGCTCTTGAGTGACCATTGTAGATTTCACAAGAGACACTTTGCGAGAACTTGGAGGAGTGACACTTCGTCTGCAATGCCTTTTCTGCAATCCAGTTGAGCCAACAGTTTTACCATATCGTTTTCCATGCTGTACATATGCAATTTCTTCTTCAGGAATTAGTTTTACTCTTGCATCAGGTTTTGAATATGTACCACCAGAAGATTTATGTGTTCTGTACTTATTTGAAGAGTTTGGTCTTGAGGACCCCTTTTCCTTCTGCATTGCATCATTGCTATGATGAACTCCATTCTTTCTGAGATGGATCGAAACAGAAAAAAACACTATTAATTGTAAAACCAACACAGGACTAGAAGTAACAATAAAATAGTGCACATTTTGCAATTATTTATAAAAATGCATGACATTTGAATGCAATCCAGGTAGACAAAGGATTTGAAGTTCTATCAAGAGCCTACACAATAATAAATGTTCAAGCGCCTAAAAAATTTCTTAGAAAAAATTTACATGACAGTGGAAAAACAAGGCTCTTTTTTGACAAATACGAGCACAAATTACATAAAGAAAGGCACGTAGCCACGTACACATGCTCTGGAGTTTTCTTGCACTGGCAACGTTTTACATTCCCTGGATCAATTATATCACCACAAGTTTGACATTTTGTATCCTGCAACAGTTGATAAAATAAACGAGAGTAAACAATTTGCTAGGTTTTGGTATTGAAATAAATATTATTTTAAAAGTAACATGCTAATATAGGAGGTTGCCATGAAAGGGCCATGAAGCCTAGTGGTTAAGATGCATATTGCCTGCAAATTTTAGGCTTGGGTAAAAAAGGTCACTCGCTGGCCCCTCAAAAATACATGTTTATCAAGGGGGCAGGGCCTCATGTATGGGGTAGGGGCCTCAAAACAGACTCCACAAGTTAGGGTTTCATGGTCTTCTTATTGAAAAACTGTGGGGACAGACATTCCCCAACTGGCCAAAAAAACACAAGAGGTTGCGGCAAATTCAATAAAGTTGGACAAATCTTCACAGAGAATGGTACCTCTCATTCCTATGCTCGGATAAGGTCTAGAGACCCAAACCGCTATACCTATTACTCTATTAGCCAGCAATGGCCCGTAGGTCCATGATATATTTTGACAAAAAATACATAGTAATTACTCCCAAAAAACAGATTTTGTCACTATAATAAACAGATTTTGAGAAACCATAAGCTTGTAAATAGGCCCGTATGTCACTATAATAAAAAGATTTTGAGAAATATAATAAGCATATTTTGAGAAAAATACATAGTAATTACTCCCAAAAAAACCTATTGTTGCTTAACACAGCAACACATTTTGTCTAAAGAAAAAAAGGAAACCAACAAACAAGTACAAGAGCATATCCACACAAATGCAAGAAAGAATCAAACATAGAGATGTCTTGTACTCAATGTGCTAATCACTTGCAGTGGAAATTTCATAGCAACAGGAACGATCCACAAAAGTACCCGTATATAAGATCAAACTAGGACAAAATATGGTGAAGCACCACAGCCCCAGCGGTTAGGTGGTCCTGACTCCTGACTGCGGAGCAGCAGAAGTGCTAATGCAACCAGCTTTACAAAACCAGACAACATTGCGCAGGAATTAGAACAAAGCAAAATTCAAGAAGTAAGATGACAATTAGCCTCGTAATGACAAGCACACGCACACGAGCAAGGGTTTTAGCGCAATCCATGGACTGAACCAAACAATACGTATAACCAGCGCTTGAAGCGAGATGGCCATGGTCTACCCAAATCCTCATTTTCACATGGGACAACCGACGCACGAAGTGAGCTAGAAGGTAACCAAAGAGAATCGCAACAGTGAGGCGAAGTGGCGAACTAGGCGATTGCTAGTACGACTCACCATTCACCAAGAGCAGCTGAGCAAACCATGAACAAAACCCACGCGACGAGCACAGATGCGAAGGCACTAACCAAAACCCCCTCCGCACCACGCCGCGAAACACCGCCCATAGAAAACCCTAAGCAGCCCCCGATCGCCGAGAAATTTGGGGGGTCCCAAACTAACCGCGTTCGCATAGCGACAGGGAGCTTGTGCATCACCTGCGCAGCCCTCGGTGGCGCGTCGCGTAGACGAGCAGCCGCAGCCGCCGCGGGGCTAGGGTTCGGCGGGCGCCTAGCCGATGGCCGCGCCGCGGACGCCATCGGATTCCTCGCGATCGCCGCCGAGACAAAACGAAACACGGTGTGGTTTCGAGTAGTTCAGACGAAGCGTTGGTGTGTGTGAGAAGGAAAAGGAGGGAGAAAAGCCAGAAGGGCTCTTCGGCTCCTTCGCCTTCCCGCCCGGGCCCACTCATTGTTTCTGTTTTGGGAAATAAAGTTAAAAGTCTAGCCATCCGCGCGTCGTCTTCCGAGCACACTGCCATGTGGGCCCCACTCCGTGGGACCGGCATGGCATTGTGGCGCTGCTCGGTGCGTAGGGACAGGGGTGTTGTCGGTGGGAGGTGCCGTGTCGGACGCAATAATTCCGGTTCGAGCCGTGTAATTTTTTTAAATAATATATTTTTTAAAACAATTTTACTTTTGTTTCCTCGGTTCAAAAAAATAGTAAAAATAAACAACTAGTAGCATACCATCAACTAAACTAGAGCATATTAGCATGCGAGGAGGCCATTGGCCATGCGCAGATGGTTTTGATTGGCTAGAATTTTTTTTTAAAAAAATCTTTATCACCAGTCGCTTGATCTAGGTCATATGAACTAAATCGACCAACTGTGTGTTGACATTTGTCAACTCACTAAAATAGCTTAGCGCTCTTAAATTGACCAGAGCCAACATCAAAAAAGAGTTTATTTTTTGCAAAAAATAAATAAATAGTGTGGCAGATTTTATTTTTTAAAATATATTATTTAAAAGAATCTTAGCCGTGTGCCCACGTACGTCGTGCGACTGGACGTGGGGCGGGGTGCATACCGTGCATGAGACGATCCGACGGCGACGTTAAACCAGTTTTTTCAAGAAAAGCACCTACGGAGTATATTCCTTCATTTGGTTTAGCCCCCGTTTATTTGAGCTTTAG
Source organism: Zizania palustris (assembly GCA_019279435.1). Lineage (NCBI taxonomy): Eukaryota > Viridiplantae > Streptophyta > Magnoliopsida > Poales > Poaceae > Zizania > Zizania palustris. The sequence goes on along the minus strand of JAAALK010000283.1, from coordinate 48,255,715 downwards.
TTAAGTTTTAAAAAAAATGGTTTTTGGCTTTTGCAATTTAAAAGATGACTTTTCAAAAACTAGTTTTGGAAAAGCTAATACCGTTTGGTAACCTAGTTTTTGAAAATGTGAGATAAAGTGACGTACTGTATGGTCCATAGAATGTCGCCGCGAGAACGAGACACGATTGCGCGCGGACGGGATGGGGAGGTCGGGCAGTGGTGACGTCGGAAGGGGCGACGGGGCCAAGGGACGACGACGTTGAGCGGGGCGGGGTGATGCTGGACAGGGCGGTGGGACTGGCCGGGGTGACAACAGGGGACGACGGGAAAGGGCAGGGCGACGTTGGACGACCGAAGGAGAGTGAGACTGATGAGAACATCACTAGCTCGAATATAATTATGCTTATACTTTACAATAAACAATCTAAGGTTCATCCATTCTATATTAGATTTATATTTTATATATTTGAGCTAAGGATGCTACACCATGAGTTGACTTTGTTTGTAATTACAGAAATTTTTTCATGGATCAAGCGACGCGTTAAGAGCATATCGAGGACATGGAACATCATAGAAATTGATTGGGGACCAAGTCAAGGCCATGAAAACATAATATATAATTTTGGGACGTTATTTATGTGCCAAGAGAAATTGGAGATTAACTTCTATACGTTTTTGACTTGGATTCGAACTGCATGGACAATAACAAATTCAAACGTGCACAACTTTTACATGGCATCTCCGATTTGGATGATCGTGAACTTTTTGGAAAACTTAAGACGTCCTCTTTCCAACAGATGCAGCTACACTTCTAGATTTGATCCGAGGAGATTGCAATAACAAAACAATGTGTGTTACTCAAATTCATACTTCAAGGAGAGCACGATATTCACACATATATCTTTCACATGGAAGCTCCGATTTAGATGATCTTAAATTTTTTGGAAAGTTGAGGATGTCTACATGAAAGATAATATATTTATTCCACCAAAAGAATCCCAGCCAAGGATTAAGGATCTAAGTTTCCTTTTTTCTAGTAGTTCTGTGTGTTGGTATTTGTCGGACACCGAAACAGCTCAGCGCCTCTGAATCGGTCAGATCAACTGATATAGGCCACAAGCCTAAATCAACCGTTGAAGGGCCGACAAAAGTTTATTTTTACATTTTTTAATCTTGTAGCAGATTTTTTTAAAAAAATATATATAATATTTTAAAAGAATCTCGAGCCGTGTGCCCACGTACGTCATGGGACTGGACGTGGGGTGGGGTGCATACCGTGCATGAGACGATCCGACGGCCAGGATGTTACGCCGTTAAACCAGTTTTTTTCAAGAAAAGCAACTACGGAGTATATTCTTCATTTGGTTTAATGAGTAGTACGAACTGAGTGATTGTATAGTTATAAGTAATTAACTCTTGATAGTACAGATATTTAAAAATAAAAGTTACACTTTATAACTATCAGACCATCCTGCTTTAGAATATTAAGTCCGTTGTTATTATCCTCGTGTCTTGAGTAGGATGATCGTGTTCTGTAAATTTCTTCAATGAGCTATCATCTCATCTCATTTAACTCTGCTTTGTAATGTGATAGATTACTATCAAACCCGACCATATCAATAACATTGATAACCAGACCACGGATATCTTGCAAGTTGTACTTCTCTCACTTATTATGTAAATTATTTTAGTCTTGCACTTTGAAATTTTTTGTTTCAACTTGGCAAATAAAAACTTTGTCTCATAAATAAATAACTTGTTTTTTAAAATCAGTAATCATATTTCTCATGTCAGAGCGGCCGCGGCGTGTTCTGTTCAGTAATCATAGATGAGTATAATCACAACAACAAACCCAGGATATAAACAGGATATGAAACTCGTGTAAACACACCACAAACAATGATGCTCTGCAACCATAAATTTGCTCAGCCATAGCTGTTCTCAATTTCTGATACAATAAAAGCTGAAACAAGCTCGGATTTAGGTGCGAATACAGCAGAAACACATGTGGGAACTAGGAGGCTGCAGGAGGCGATCAATGCAGGTGGATAGGAAGGGAACACACAGGGTTTTTCCAACCCAGTGGTGTATTTATCACCGGCGATATACGTTGGCACAATGGCACCTAACATGACACATGACTGAATGAACTGATAAAATCTGCGAGTCCATGCAACTACTGAACATCAAAGTGGCAAAACCCAAAAATCCTGGCAACCTCACTAAATTAGTCAATCAATGGTTGAATGATGACTGTCGGTAATATGTCTGCTGTCGCAGCTAGCTAGAAGAGGCCTCGCTTGCGAGCAAGAGCAAGCCAGTCGACAGGAACGGCGGGAGGGCAATCCTTTGTGGGAATCATGAGAACTGCCTTGCACAGTGGATCACCGTTGTTGTGTTGTACTTCACTGGTAGTGCGTCGAGGGCTTGGGCTTGGGATCTTGATCCTAGCACGCCTCACCTTCCTTGTGCAAACCCTAGGCCTGCACCGCTGCTTCGTGATGCCGCTCATCTCATCATCTTGGCCATCCTTTGAGGAGCTGCACCCGAGGGTGGTGCGTGGCACAACTGTTGGCACTGGGGACTGTGACTGGGTGAAGGGGAGAGTGCACATGGTGAAGGTATCCTCTTTAGTGGGAGGTGTGTTGGAGACTTCACCATCATCGTCGCCACCAAGGAAGGAGGAGTGAGCAAGGAGTGCTTCCTGAAAGTCGGAGATGTTAGCACATTCTAGATCTATTGACTCCATAGTTTATTTGACTTAAATCCAATTTTGTAATAAACCTATCAGATCTCCTTTAAGTCATACTACAAACACCATGAAAGTCCAAGAGGACTTCTTTCTAGCCTCAAATGAATTATAGATGCAAAAAGATATGTACTTATAATTTTTCCTTCGTTTGCAGTTATGATTAAACTTTTATCAGTTAACATCTATAAAGTGCATAATCCAGTAAATACAAAACTTTCACTAAATAAATGTGCACAGTATAATCTTTCAACAATTAATATACAAAAGTACTTCAGAACTACATAAATATATAATGACACATGAAACTCATAAATTAACAATGATAAACCTAACAAAGCAGCCTCCAAACTGAAGTAACAAAAAAACATTAATTTTTTTATTATGCACTAAACAAGGAAGCTCCAAAATTGACTATCAGCAGGAGCATATAAAAACAATAACCAAGATCATATTTCTGTGTGCATGAGCTAACACATATGGCAACAAGGGGGCACTTGCAGCAGGAGCAGGGCAGAGCTAGATGAGAGCACAGGGACGCAGCTGCCCACCCATTATTTTTCAAATGCCAAGTAACATGCATAGCATATGAGTATTACTAATTCTATGTTAACACATTGGACTATAATACTCAGAATGTTGAGTTCTGAATCTTGTCAAATTAATTGTGCTTTAGTTTTGTATCTTGCACTTATAGACCATTGAAATTTGAAGAACATATACATGTATGTGTAGAGCTAAAAAGTAAAATAGTCATCAAGATGCCATTTTTTCTTACTACTCTGTCCAAACACACCATTTGCACAGACAATTGAGACAAATGTAGGACTGATTCTGAATTTAATGAGAAATGACCTTGAACATTATTATTGAAATGATAGGCTATAACTATTAACCTCTCCAAAAGCTTCAGTCAATTTGAGAAATGAAAATTTGCAATAACTAATCTAGATTTACAGGGAAACATTTGGAAACACTCAGACCCCGTTTGGAGGAACTGGAAAAATCACTGTTCAGGAAATGTTTATCATGCATGATGCATTCTACATATTCATCTAATCAGTGAGTTCTACAAGTCAGTGGTGAACCTAACGTGGGCCATGGGAGCTCAGCTGCACCCCCAGTTTTTTTTTGGAATCAAACTGCGGTTACTATTTAGTACTGCACCCCGCAGGAAGCGAATCCGGACAAAACTGACTGGTTAATTCAAGGGAAAGAAATCAATCCAACTCTGAATGGATCTTCAGTGTACCCATGCCGACTCATGAACTAGAGGTTTGATTTTTTTGGTTGAAACTGACCTGCTCCATCTCCGGCTGATCGACGCAGGCCGAGGGCTGGGCGACGCTGCTCCGCAGATGGCCGGCCTCCAGCAAATCAGGACAGTGGCAATCAGGGAAGAAGGCAAGAAGCGGCGGCGGATTTCGAGGAGGACGCAGCGGCACCCGGAGAGGGCTGCAGAGGTGGAGGTCGTCGGCGTCGCCAGTCACCCGAGCCCTCTCGCGATGCAGGGTGGGGGATTGATTCGCGTGTGGGCGGCGGAGAAGATTTTATATGGAGGAAATTGATCGTATATTGTTCTTCTATTAATCAGAAATCTAAAATACATTACCGATAGGTCAAAGATCCGATCTTTTGATGAGATGAGATAAATCAATTTGGTGGAGATCGAACTTGAACTTGATGATCCGACTACAACGTGCAACATACGTTACGCCAATACAATCGCTAAGCTAATCTCCTAGAGGTTACCGATCTTGCGTATGCTCAATCAGTCTAACCACGAGGGTTTTAATCCATGCTTAAAATCGAGAACAAGCAAGAACTTAAAGTGCAATAAAGATATTGCAAATTTAGAAAAAAACTTTGATAGATAGAAATTCTGCAAGTTGAAAGAAGACATAAATTGATAATACATCTTTCCTTTTCCTTAGTCTGTTTACTCTAGCAATAGCAAGTACCTTTTTATACTCTTTAAATTATATTCTTACATATTTTTATGTATTCATTTGCAAATTTGCCTGAGGATGCGAATCGAGTTCTTGTGCATGTCTTAGATAGAGACGTACAGTCGTGCATTGGTTGAGGTCGCCGAATCATCATCAATCAGCATTAGTTGTGAAAACACAAGGTGATGGTATAACATCTTTAGATGATCAACTTGTAACGGTACGTCTAACAAGGATGAAGTTTGTTTATGTGATGTCCTAGGTTCAATTTTAAAATACATAAAAATCCTCCTAACATGTACTCGTGAGTTTTAACTTGAAATATTGTATACGCCAGTTGAACTAAGAATGTTAGTGGGTCAATCTATTAATTTTAAGCAGAGGAACACTTAATAAATAAGAAAGTGGAGGGCGAGGCGGACTTGAGCGGGGGTCGGCTCCAGAATATAAAATATACAACGGCCTGAAGCATAAGTGCAATCTTACCTGAGTAATATTTGCATGTTAAATTTACAAGAACCCATCAGGATTTCGACGTCACGGGATTGAAATTACAACACACAGTTACCAAGCTCATTACCCGCCACTTGTTCCATGAATGCTTTCGGAACTACATAACAGTAGTAATTAACTGCTGACTAACACTGGTCAGTTAGACTGGTCACACTAGCCAATTTGCATCCCATCCTAAACGAACAAAAGAACCTAGAGGAAGGTTCCCGTTATTATCTCTCCCCCCTCTAACCTGCCAACACTTCATCATCATGGATAAAAAGATGACAAATAGCTACATAGTTTGCTAGATGTACTAAGCGTAAGCTAGCAAGCACTTAGCTCTCTAACAAAGTATGAGCTGATACTCTCTTCCTTCATCAGAAAAATGATGCGAGATCCGTGGTTTCAACTTACTTTCCACAATATACAGGGACCTATACTTGGTACAAGGGAGAAACAACAACAGCCAGCGCTGAGTTGATCGGCTGGATGCATGCATCCCTTGGCATCTTCGTCACCGTGGTATGTGATGGTTTCGATTTTTCAGCTAGCCCTGGATTTGACTGCTCTGTACGAGGGGCCATGCTTTGCATGATGAGGAGCACCAGAAATCGCAGAGTGAGTAGTTTGTAGAACAATGGAAGGAATCAATGCCCTAGAGTGACAAACAGTACACCCCTTCAGGAAGATTTCCAGGCACTGCAAAAGACATGACATGTCTCTCAGGAAAAATTCTGCGAGGAATCATTTCTGAAGCCGATGAGGCCTCGACTCCAGCTGCATGATTCCGGCCATGGAATCTTCCCAAACGATTTACAATTGAAATTCTTTCCAAATCTTGGCACTCAAGTTGCACATCTAGCATAGAAGCCCTCTTGTTCAAACTGCGACAACGAAAGATGGAGTTGATAAGAATAACACCAAGCTGTCCTAACAAGTAAATATGGGCGGGAAGTTGATGCGGCGATTTTAAGAAGTGCAAAGAAAATCACATCTCATTGTAGTTAATTGACCGTAATTCAATTATGGCGGCATAAATAAAACACCATAAATTATTCAGAACAAGCCAGATGAGATGCATCTTAACAGCCACCAGGCACCAACAACCCAAGCTGACATGAAACTGTCAGTCTTTGAAACATGACAGATGCATCCAGCCCACTCCAAAGATTCATGTGATGGATTTTTTGGCAGCAAATGATGTTACATAAACTCTGCAGGTCCCAAGCACTGGTAAAGAAGGGAGGGTTCATTTCCCCTAAAACTCTAAAAGGTTGTGATAGGCTTTATCAGTCAATGGAAAACCTAGCCATTCAAATCAACTCTAGCCTACCATCTTGCTTGGGATTGAAAGACTTTACAGAAGAAGAAATGATGTTACATAACAAAAACTTTTAAGCATAATAAATAATGTTTACGTGTTGGGACGGGCTCAAAGCATGCATACCTCACAAAGTCATTTTCCATCTTCCTGATTCTTCCAACAAAAACTTCAACAACCTTTGATAATCTGTCTTCCATTTTCTTGGTGTTTGTTTGTTCAGATGAGCTGGCCAACAATAGTGACAAGCTCAGAATAAGTGAATTTCAGCAAAAAAAAAATCGGATGAATCTATCTGTGATGCAAAGAAAAGTAGGCTGTAGGCATGACAAAAGTTATGCACTTTATAGAAACTTACTTATTTTCATGATCTGTAAGAGCATGAGAGTTATATGATGCCATGCTGCATGCATCTCCTAGTGTCGACATAGCAATGTTGTATGTCACACTTTCATAAGCTGATACAGCTTGTGCTCTGAGGACAGTTGCTGGTATAGCAGGGAGAACTTGCTGGATCAACCGTGTGCTCAAACTTAACCTTTTGCGCCGTAAATAATTTACAGGGGCACCTTCTAGACTTTCTGCTTCATCCTCCATCTGTGTTTTAAACGTAATTCAGTATAAATAAAAATTCTTGTGCTCGAGAGTCGAGACCTAAAAAGGCTGAAAAGGTAAGGTCCTACTAACCTTCTCCATTAATCTACTAGCTGCCCAAGCCCACTCCATCTCGGTCATGCTATCAAACAAATGAAGTTTGTCACATTTGATAGCAATATCAAAACCATGGAATTAAAATAATTCACAAAAAAAAACCTGTCACAGAACTAGTGTGGCAAGTGACAACTAAAAACAGACAAAACAATGCAACATTACTAGAAACTGCTCAAAATCCTAGTAGGAGCCTCTCCTACTGATTTTCGTCAAAAAAAAAAAAAATTACTAGAAACTGCTGCACTGTAAAGGGTGGGAAATTACCTCATGTTTCTCAAAGTTTGGGAGTGCTCAATGATTTTATGCCAAGAAACAAGATCAGATTCCGTAGACTTGCGCTTCTTTGGCATCCTCTTCATTGTGCTGGAAGGAACTGAAACTTCCATCTTTGTTGATGAGATATATTGCCCAGGCCTAACAGAATGGCCAGAGTTGATTCTATTCTCAGCAGAATTATTGTCCATGCTCCAAGAAGATTTTGGAATATTATATGGTGGAACCGGTGTCTTCTGCAAATTGAACATGGCAAGATTCTGACCGTTTATGTGACTTCCGTAACGTTCAAACAAAGAAGGTGCCATTTGAAGGTTTACTTTGGGTCTTTCAATTAAATCTGATGATGTATTTGCCGCCTGAACTTGAGTTTGCTGATCGGTTTGTGCTGCAACTTCCATACCCTGCGAGGGAGGTTCTCTTGAAGGAAGTTGAGAAGGAATGCTTGGACTTCTATCTTCATTGTTCCTTGGAGCAAATCTTAGCATTTTCATATCAGAAGGGACTGACCCTGGGACACTCGCGCTGCCAGTGTTATCTACAGACGACCTGACTGAGTTGTTGGCTCCATGTGCAAATCTCTGACCAGATTTCCAGTCAACTTGTGAAGCATCCGAATCTGTTTCAGTTGATTTAAGCCTCTTTCCAGCTGTGTTTCCTGGATCTATATCCACATGTTTCATGGCTTGCATTTGATGGAATAGAGAGTAATTTTGTTGCTGAATGTTTGAAAGTGTTGGGCTTCCATGTAACCCAATACCAGTGTTATGAGAAGTCTTCATAGCCTGAAAGTTAGTTGCAGGTGTTTCCCCTTGTTTAGAGTTTATGATGCCTTGCTGGTGCAACCGTGCCAAGGATGAAACAGGAACGGCAAAATTCCCATCTAAAGAATGCTTCTGTGAGGGTTCATTCACTCTGGATGCAGTAGCTCCCATTGAATCAAAATTTGCCATCTCAGAAGAGTGTAACCCTGCATCACTGTCCACAGCTTGTTTTGTTTCTTGGTTTTGTGAATTGGTAGAACTCGTGGCAACATCAGATGGAGTTGATGACTTCTGTCCTTGATCATCTGCCTTCTGGGAGCCCCATAAGTTGGAATCTGCAGTGCTATTAGGAAACATCATAGACTGGAGAATATTGGGTGTGATCTTGCTAGATTGGATACCAGCTAGACGCTGTGCTGATATGTTTGTCCATACATTCTTGAACACTGTTGCAGAACTGCCTTGCTGATGCAAGGCTACAGAACCAGATATTGCCTCGGAGACAGGGTATTGTTGGCCTGAACCAAACTGGGGAAATCGCCCAGTTGGCTGTCCAGTACTATCTATTTCTGAAGAGCGAAATGGTGTTGGTTGTGAACTTGGATGCCCAGGGGGCAAAGAGTGGTTAGCAGTGGAAGACTGTGTATGGTCTTCGCCCTTTGTTGAGTGTTCAAGCTGCTTGCCATCAACATCAGTGTGGGTAGACCATGCATGGCCTGCAGCCGATTGTCGTTGTGATGGCGGTGCTAGTCTTAATCCAAAACCTTGTAAAGAAGGTTGATTAAGCTGTTGCTGAACAGTAGCAGTATTATCAGGAGAACTGTTTGGATGGTCAGCAGCAGCATTGCTATCTGTTGAGTTGTCCACCTTATGCAGAAGTTCAAGCATATGTTGTCTGCAGAAAATACATGTGTGTGTGTGTGTGTCAGACTGTCAGTGCATTGTGAAGAACTTCAAGCATAAGCTTGCTACAGGGAAAATTGGAAGAAATAAATATGCCAAAAAAACTGGTGCAAAAAGGCTTATCAATACTGCAATTAATCCTGGAAGAGTATAATTCAAATTAATGCTTCGGTACTTCCTACATTGAAAGGAGCATTGATTTGTTACCTATAATGCTAAAGGTAGTGTACAGGTCTACAGGGCTGCACAAATTTGAGTTCACTTCATTAATACTGGAGGGCACCAAAGCTAACCAGTTACAACAGCTTACTTCATTTTAAAAAAAGGAATAAGTGTAGAAAACAAACTGCATAAATGACAGAAGAAATTATACATAATCTCTTACAAGTGGAAGAGTAAGAATTCACCTGGCAATAACATGGTTCGAGTAATAAAAAAAAAGAGGAAATACCTGTTTTGAACTGCTCTGTTTTGGGGCAGACCAGCATCAGATCCTACAAAGGATGGTGCATTGGAGCTGTTTGGGAACTGTCGAGATTTAAATTGCTCCTCTCTCATCAACATTTTCTAAGGAAATTAATTCATAAATAAGACATAATAAACAGGCTAAAAGCATATAAATAAAATGTATTCAAACAAATATACCAAATCTCTTCAATATTTACATGAAGTTGCCAGTCATACCTCATTTACTGAAGCCATATTGCTAGAAGCCTGGGAGCTAGTGATGAATCGAGGATTCAGGTTATTGTGTGTCTGATGTGACTGAGGTGGAAACTGATTGGACACTGGATTGCCTGGAGAATGCCTAATGTTAATTCCTGAGTTGTCCATAGCATTATTCTGAAACATATATGATCCCATTGCTTGCTGACCAGATTGACCCAAGTTTGGGGGTTCCCTTCCAGCAAAGAAAGAATGCCTTCTGGAAGCTAGCTCACTGCTCACATGCTGTCCATGATTTGAAATATGCCCTTGCCTTTCAGTAGGGAGCACATTTAAGTACTCCTGGTTGTGGTCATTTGGTTTTTGCTCTGCACTTCTTCCTAGTGGTTCTGAGATTTCTGGACCCTTACGTCCAATATTGTGGTTTAGTCCAACATGTTCACCAGGTCGACCAATAATCATTTGATATCGGTCCTGATTTATTGTTGGCATGCTTGAGCCCATCATACCAGAGCTATTACCATCCGAGCTGTCATTTGTCATTTGCATAGTGCTCGTATCAGGCTTCATCTGCTGAGGTCTATGGACAGAATTTGCACTGCCTCCACTCGACTTCCAAAAGTTTCCATCACTACTAAAGACATTTGGGGGACTGTTGATGTCCTGTACAAGGGGACTCTTGCTTTTCCAGTCATTTTGGCTGCTACCAGACTCTCTGTTGATACTATGATCAATAGTATTTTGTTGTGACATCCAAAATCCATGGGCATTTGGTGGTGCAGCATGTGCACCAGTTGAGTGCAAATTATTTCTTGGCACTTCAGATTTCTGGTGTGTCCAAATGCCATTTGATATGTTCACTTGTTCTTGTCTTCCATAGTCATCAGATTGCTTTTGCTTTCCGCTCTGCTGAAAATATCCATTATTGATATCTGCGGTTGACTGATGATTGGTAACAGTAGCATTATGGGATTCATGTGCTCTGTCTCTTTGCTCATAAGGTGTTCTTGCAGCATGCTGAAAACTGGCAAAATTTGGATTATGCATTGTTCCATCAGTGTAGCTAGAAGGTGGTGAAGGTCGTGTATTTTCTACGTTAGCACCACTTAATGCAGCAAGCTTATTCTGGTCATGGCCTTGTAAGGTTGAACTGTTGGCTATAATTTGTTCTGATTTCTGGAAGCTCAAGCCACTCCATTCTTCCTTTAGACTGTTGTCACTGGTTGTAGACTGTAGTGCTTCCTGCATAAGGGCGCTCCAGCTCCCACTCTGCAGAGATGGCAGAGCACCACCTAAGTTATCATTATCCAAAGAATTGCCAGGATCATTGCCACCCCCAAACAGTGCTCCCCAGCCACCAGCCTCGTCATTGCCAAACAGGATCTTCTCCTCAGTAGGATCAAGGCTAGCACCACCACTTCCTGACCCTACCTGCATTGGTGGTTTCTCATGCAGACCTACATGAAAATCAACTTGGTTTGGCCTACCATGAAAATCTTCAAGTTGAACACCATGTTGTAGATGATTTGCTGGAACAGGGGTGCCCATCTTGACATTTTCACCTACCTTTCCAAGGAAATTCTGCATAGAGTTGTTGGATGGACCTTGCTCATGCAGACCGTGCTCACCCATTAAAGAGATAAATTGCATTGATGCCTTTTCTGACTGATGTGCAGTTGCCCTTGTCATTGCATTCTGTGAATCAGCTGGGATCCCTAAGAACTGGGCATACTGATTTCCAGATCCATCTCTGCTGGTAGTATTTATTGGATATAAAGAATGGTTCATTTGGTGTGCAGTTAATCCCATCGGTCTCATGGATTGAATCTGAGTGCTTGAAAACATTGAACCATTTACAAAATTGCCTACCCCAGGAGCACCGCCATACTGCTCCCAATTTGTGTTGCTACCAGTATTCAACATTTGAGAATTGCTTGTCACCCCCGGGTCGCTACTAGCATGTACTTGATGTGACCAAGCATAAGTCGTAGACTCATTGTTTGGCATTTCATTTGACATTGCCGACAATTGATCAGCAGGAACTGGTTTGGCAGGAGCTTGAAAGTGTCCAAAAGAGGGCTGCATCCTGGCTCCATGATCAATTTTTTGTACCTGCTGCTGTCTCTGAAACTCTTGCAATTGCTTGTACATCATCTGTTGTTGCCACATCTGAAAATCACTATCACCTCCATGCTGAGTGGGGTGAAACTGTGACATTCCTAGTGTGTTACTATGGGACTAATAAACGTGAAAATGTAAGATGTCTGCAATAGGCAATTCCCAAAGTTTCATATCAAACAACACTACATGCTGCTCTTATAACTGTCAAGTTCTGAATGACGAAGATGGTTCCACAGAGATACAACTGACACAGAAGGGTAACCCTTGGCCAATAAAACTAAATTCAAGATGACAGTAACCTGAAGCTGTGCCTTTTATTTATACTTAGCCTGGAAATGTGAAAAAAAAATCAGATGAGATTATTGTTGAACATTATATGATTAAACAAATGAGTGTGCTCAGTGTATTCCAGAAGGACATGCAAACACAAGAAGTTGAAGACAACATAGAGCCTATTGCAGAAAATTCTTTAGCACCAAAATTATATAAAACAATAATGGATATACTGCATCTATTAAGCAGGTGAAAATTATCTCCTACTTAAAACAGGTTTAGTTATGAACTTATGATCATTGTATGTGCCCTCACACCCTTCTTATGAAAATATCTTTTGCAGATGGATCTACATAGATGTGTGCCATTGTAGGATATTTTGTAAAGGATTGCATGCTCACATGCGGCTGTACAAATGATCTAATGTGAATTATGTCAGTGATATTTTAGACTAGATGGGTTTTTTGCACTTATTTAATAACTTAATGCATATTTTTTAGATTGTTGCAATGCATGGCTAACAGGAACTATGCTACTTAACTAAAAGCCGCGAGCATATTTGAATGGTGATGAGACAGTTTAAGAAGATTAGCATTTTAAGTTTCCAGATAAGCAAATCAACAACAAAAGTGGATCTACACTTATATTAGAATTTAGAAGCATGGTTGATAAATGTAGCAAGGAGGGCTTCAATATGCGCGCCAACAATCTTGAAAAAAAAACGTAGTTGCATTTCCAGTTTGAATTGTGTAAATTGATTTAGAAGTTTTGGTTGGCACTTGGCAAGTGAAGACAACTAGTGAAGACTGGAGACAAATACACAGGAGGCTCAAACAGCTCACAAAATAATAAACTACTTGAGCTCGTTAGCTAGACTGGCATACTTTCTCACATCACTACAACTACGACAGAGGATTCATAAATGAAAATACAACCAGAAAGATAATATAGCATCACTGCTATCAGGCCACCAGCTTGAGATCAGAACGCAAATTACATTCTCCTTAAGAGAACACCAAATCAGGAATGCGCAAGAGAAAATGGAGCCTGGAAATGTCAGAGACATCACACCGATCTATTTGCTAAGCTCAAATATGCCATTTTCCCCACTTGTATACCACGAGAAGAGGGATGCAGCTAAGTAAATCTCCAAAGATGCACAAGAGACAGCAGGGAAGCAACCCGACCCCTGCATCAAACACTCAGAGGTCGATCCTCAAAGAAACCGTCAAAAGGTAGAGAGAGAGAGGGAGGAAGAGGAAGCAAAGCAACAGCAGAAACCAAGCGTGCCGCTTCTACTGAAGCAGCTCCAAATCCCCACGTTTCTCCGCAACTAGGAGAGACTCCCGAATCCCGGAGCATACAACAAAGAGCAGCTCAAGCTAAACTAGTAAACTACCGCGCTGCACGAGCCTCCTTTAAGCAAGCATATGAGCTCAGCTGAAGTGCGCTCAACTGCTCAAGCTTGAATCCAACCAAACCCCCGACCATCCCACACAAATTACCCACCGGAAATCTAAAATTTAGCATCCAATCAAGCACACGACGGCGCAGAAACCCAAGATCGAGCGCCACGCAGCTCCCAATTTCCCCACCCACACAGATCCCCCCTGAAAACAAGCCCAAACTTTCCCCCCAAAAAAAATCCCCAACCCCGATCACGCCACGAACCCTGCACCGAGGCACGAACCCACCCGATTCACCCCGTCACATGAGCGCCCGTGTAGAGAACCCCCACGAGGTAGCCCCGCGAATTCCGGGGGGAGGGGGCGAGGGCGGGAAGGGGGGGTGCGATTCAGGGCGAGACCTACCTCGATCGGCTCGGCGCAAGGCGGCGGATCGGATCGGCGACGCCCGCTCCGGACCGGGACGCCCGCAGCCTCCGCGGGAGGCGGCCGGCAGCTAGGGCTAGGGTTCCGCGCGGCGGAATGGCGAGAGGGTTTCCGAGCTCCAACGCGCAGGCGAGCGAGGAGGGAGAGAGAGAGAGAGAGAAAGCTCTCCGCTCGCGAGGGGGCGTGCGAGATAAAGCGTGCAGTGCACTGGCCCCTGCGAAGTTTTCAACGAAGGCGCCGGTCCGGTTCGGTCCGGTCCGACCCGACCGGAGGGTCCGATCCGGGCCGTCGGCTCGCGGTCGGCGGGGATCTCCGCCGTTGGATCGGGGAGGAGGGGGAGGGGACGTGGCGGTGGTGTGGGTAGGAAAAAAGGGAAAGTGGTGGTGGCTGCTGAGTAAATGCACTGTGGTCTGGTTGGTTTTAGTGTTTTACTGCTGCTTCAAGAGAGGACGCTTGCCGCTTTGCATTTTCATTTTATTTCTTCGATTTTTATATGATTCATTTTAGTTTTCTTAAAAATTTAGATATAAGTTGTTTTATATGATGTGACAATAGAATTAAATAAGAGAGAGAATAAAAAATAAAAAATCATACCTTTAAGCAAGACATTATGTCGCGATATCCAAAACAGGAATTGAATAAGAGAGAGAAAAGAGAGTAGTATAAGAAATTATTGTAGGCGGGTATTAAGAGATCATGTTTAGGAGTACGGTTTCTAGAAATAGTGTGCTGTTGACGTGGCAAGATAAGACGTCACTTAAGAAACCATGGGTTAGCATTGCCCCTGTAACTCTATGAATTATTTTTATTTTCTCTTGTATTTATAATTGCTAAATAGATTATACCCTTTTTAAATAAATGACATATTTTCTAAAATGTCCTAAAATGAATAGGACAATAAGGTTATTTAAGTTAATTTCTCTATTTTTTTGCATAAGTTTAAAAAGACATATATATAGTTTTTGTGTGAGGCGTGGTGTGGATCCACTTATCCTGATCTCTAACTTTTGTTTTGTTAGAATCGATATGATGGTTAGCTCTTAATTAGCTGGTACTCCTAGATTTTAGTTATACGGTCAATAAATTAGTTCTCTAAAGGGCAAAGGCAACATCATATCGACGTACAAGTAATGCTCAAACCTTTGTGGATAGGTTGACTCGTATGATTGCCACTTGCGTTTCAGAGGGACCACGTGAGCATGTTGACTTACTCCCTCCGGTACACAAAAACAAGTCGTTTTGGACATGATTTCACATACCAAGGAGCAATTAATTAGTATATACTTTCCATGTTTGCCCCTATTAAATATAGTGCAAGAGTAAACATAGCACGAAAAACAAGAAAGAAGTAGTACTACTTGAGGGGTATAGTTGTCCAAAATGCACAATAAAATGCAAAACGACTTGTTTTAGCAACCTCTTGATACAAGCCTAAAACGACTTGTTTTTGTGTACCGGAGGGAGTACAAAATTCCCTAGTTTGTTCATAACGACAAGCCTATATATGACGTGTACAAATTAATCCGGTGCACACTTATGACTTATGTGTCGTGATATAAACATGCATATTACTGAACTACTTGTTTGTCAAACAGACACGATTCTAAAGTAGTACATGCAGCCAAGCAAATACCAAGTTTTTAACTATTAAAAATATAAGATTTCAATATGTGAAAATGATATCGGTAGAATTGTCATAGAATATATATATATAATATAATATAATTATATTTTTATTAAATAGAAAAACAGCATAGATATTTGTACACTGAAAATCATGTCAATGACTAAAACGTCATCTATATATAAACGGACAGTACCTGTAAAATGGAATGTCCAGACATATTTAAACTAGAGAGGCCATTAATTAACTGTTAAGTTGGCCTTAAGATCTACTCCATTGAATAGAGTATTGTCTAATAATGACAGCACTTACAGAACAATATAATGCAACATAAATAAGCTCCAGCTCCAGTAGTCTCAGCTCCATGATTACTCCAATGAGTAGTAGCACCACATTGTATCACTCAGCTTAGAGAGTCTTGGACCATATGTACACATAGTCCCCACGTTGACAGCCTCAGCTATCTAAAGCAAAACAGTGGAGTAAAGGAAAAACCGGAGAGTGGCAGCAGCATGAATCCATCCATCGATGCGTGCGTGAGGAACCCTTCCCTGTCGAAGAAGCTGCCAACTGACGGCAGTTATTATCACTCCTGATGCACTCTGTTGCATGCATGGTTGCAGGCTTGCAGCTGCATATCATCTGTTGCACGTACCTCTCCTACTAAAGTACAACGCTTTCCGTCGTCTCGTCATGAAATCTTTCTCTCTCACACATGACTTTGGGGGCCTCTTTGGGACTTGGTACGCATCAGCATCAGCATCAGCAGGATATATTGGAGAACATCCGAAACATTCTCTGCAGCCCATGCCAAAGCAGCAGCAGCAGCAGAAGCCAGCTAGCTCCCAACAGTTTGCTGGTAGTAGTACCAGTGCACTGGACTGCTGCTACAACAAGACACTGGCTTGCATATGCAGGCAGGATATGGCAGGTTCCTGTTGCCTCAGCTTGGCAGCAGCTAAACCGGTTGATTGCATGTTCAGACAAGCAACCGTGCGCCGCATGTATCCTCCACTGATGACGAGTCAGTCGCTGGGTTGGGAGTTGGGACACACATGCCAACACAGCCAACGTACGCCTCTGCCCAATCAACGGCTTCGATTTCACGATGCACTTGCTCCAAGATTCTTGGGTAAAGCGACCCCCATCCAGCTTCTCTCTTTCTTTCTTTCGATATCTGCCTATCTTTCTGGTATCTTTCTTTCCACGGAGAAAACAACGAGCCGTTCATGCGCGCGTATATGCAGTGTGCATAAATTAGTGCTCTCCTTTTGCTGGTACTAAATGCTGCTGATGCTACTGGCCGTGCCCTTTTCTGTACTTTGCGTCAGTGTGTGTGTGTGTGTGTGTGAGGATCTCATCAACCTATGGTCTCCTTTCTTCTCTCTCTTTCTTTCCTGTGCAAAAATTAAACGGGTGTTGACTACTTGAGCTATCCACCTGGCCTTTTCAAAAGACCTGGCGTCACTCACTCGCTCACTCACTCACTCACTCAGAAGCAGCCAAGCAGCGTGTACAAGTTTGCATAGAAAATACTAGTACTTCCATTTTTAAGGCTCCCTGCAGCCATAAACAAAACGGATTCTCATCGCATCAGCCATAAAAAATGACTGGATGTGGTTGGCTATGGCGAAGCTGGTCATGTGATGCCTCCCAAAAATCTATGCTTCGCTTGTCACAGGCTCAGTATCACAGACAGTAGAGCAGAATTTGGGACAAATGGATCGTTCGAAGTGGTCTCGGCTAATTTAATGATTAGGTTAGAAGAAGGCTCAGAGCAAGAAGACCCGGGAGGCCAGCACATGCATGTTTGAGTGTGACTGGCTGGCGTCCAAGGAAGAGGGACCTGCTATCTCTCAATCCCATAAACATTTAGTTTTTGATAAATCTTATAAAGATTAGTAGTGAGAAGAAATGACTTAGTATCCCTCATTAATCCTAATAGCTCTAGTTTCTAGATAAACTGGAGAGCATTATGTGCATGCATGCATGCATTAACCAAAGTAAAGTCTTTGTAGGACAAATTTCGAATGCTAAAAATAAAGTCTTTACACGACGGAGCAAGCAGAAGGGATCTCAGCAATGAGTAATTTTTTTGATGTTGTTTCTTAAAAGAGAAAAGGGGCACCAGCATGTAATTAAGAGCATTTTATAAGCGAGCATAGTCTTATGTATCCTATGCAGAGTGTAAAGGCCATTATAATTTATAAGCTACTTGCATGCCGGCATGTTCCAGTTCAGTTTCACTTCTGGAGCAAAGCCACCCTAGGCCTTCAGCTTGCAAGCTCAGTTTCACTCAGCAAAGACATCGAGTCATGGATAGTCACGCCTGCTGCAGGAACATATAGAGAGCTAATCACAGGCTGCAGTCTGCAGATTCAACAATGGAAAAAAAGATGTTTGATTCCTTCGATGCAGATATCTCAAGCAGATTGTGGCTTCAGTGCAAAAATGATGGTTCTGGAGTGCTGCAGAGTTCCGTCTCTTAACATTAAAAAAAAGAGAGAAAGAGACAAAAGCCTTTCGATTTGGAGACGATCATGGACCAACACAGAACAAGCCTGGTTATAGGACTTAGTGGACCTAAGCAACTTGCTATAGCACATGCACCAGTTCTTTATTTGTCTTTTTTCTCACACACCTACCAGTTAACCCTTTCAAGTATCAATAAAATACTGTACATGGATCTCAGCCTCTATCCTTCGCTTTCCCTGGAGCTTTCAAGGCAGATAATAGCACACTCAAAAGTCAAGACAACATGCTCAACCGCAAACGATGTAAATTAAAAGGAACAAACATGTTTTGCAGAGGCATGAGCCACCAAAATCAATGATTCATCCATAATAAAATTGATTGTGCATATTCATAATAGCCAGAACAGACTTGAAGATAAGCCTAACACACTCATATGAGTCATATCAGATGATGGCTTGAAGATAAGCCTCAAACGAGGTGATTCCTCCGTTACCCTTGGATTTTTGATAAGTGATTCTGTTATACTGTTAAACTTTCTGTTGTCGACTAGGTTGTAGAATCTTTCTAATCCAGTGCACTTCGAGAGTAATGAATTACCAGACAAGAGTTTTCTCCCTCGGGCAGATTACATAAGCTTAAGCTTTTGGGACTTTTACTAAGAAAAGGAAATCACAAATAAGAAGATATATCACTTTTCTTACTTTAGCCCTATGCACTAGAATCTTCAAGATAATTTTATTTGCATCTCCTCCCCAACAAGCTCAAATATTTCATCAATTCTGAAAATAATGCAGTCATTGCTATTATCACACAAGTTATGACATTAAGCCTTCCAATACAAAGAAGGGAAACGGTCTACTTTTAGTCTCCCGAACTCTTTTGTCAGTCTAATTTTGGTCCTTCAACTATAAAACCAGATAAAACTTGTCACTCATCTCTTAAAACCGGACAAGTTATGTCCCTAGACTGGTTTTTCAAATGGTTTTAAGTGACATGGAAACCCCCTCATTATTTTGTGCCTAATCATAATGACATGTGGATTTTTAGTTTCACTTACATAAAGATTGACATGTGGGGCCCATTTGATGAAGTTGTAGATGATTTAGCAAAAAATGATGTGGCTGTCACGCCATTCAAACCTATGTGCAAAACAAGGCTAGGGATGAACTTGCCCGGTATTAAGAGATTAGGGACAAGTTTTATCTGGTTTGTAGTTGAGGGACCAAAATTAGAAGACACAAGTTGAAGGACTAAAAGTAGCCTTTTTCCTACAAAAAACTATGACATTAAAACCAGAAATGATAATTTCATAGTAACACAACATTGAGAACAAATGTGTGTCATACATTTAGTTTTCAAGATTTGATGACTACGATATTCTTAGTATATAAATTCCATAAGGCATAAGCTAAAAGGCACAACAAGATAATTACCTGCTTGTCTTGATGTTCACATTAGCAAGCCAAGATGTCAGGTAAACCTGCAAAATAAGGTTGTGAGCACTTATGCTAACTTTAGCATCAACAGTTAATCTAATCAAAAGATGACACATTGATTCTAAGCCATAAAGCCAACCAAACAGAAGATAGATATGTGCACCAGGACAGGATCAATTGAGCTTTTGTTTTCGTAAATGCAAAAATGAAAATCACAAAAACATTCACCCGTACCTGGAAAATCTCATGGGATGGGGTTTGGCTAGGTTGCCCTGCCTGTGAGACACCAGCACTCCAATTTTTGGGCAGTGGGTAACTGTCTTCTGAATGAAGGCCAATACTCTGAAATTCATTGAACTCTCCATCAAATAGCTCATCTGACCATTCTAATGATCCATCATGTTCTACACCTTCCTTCAAGGTGACCGAGAGGAATTCCAAGACAAACAATCTCTGTAATATGGAGGTTGGAAGCAATTTACAACATCAGGAAGTTCCGAAAACAACAAGGAAACAGACAGGTAAAATAATCCTGTAATGGCTAAAACATAGTTTAAGTAAATGAACAGACTGTTTCTGGAATAAACAAGCATCATCATGGAACAATCGTAAAAAACTGTTGATATACCTTCAATTGTAGTTCTGAAACAAACATCTCGACAAGTTCTTGAGCAAGATTCTCTGTGATAACCCACAAATAAAGGAATTCAAAATAAGAATGTTATCTTGTGTTGATTAAATACAATGTATGTTCACCAGGAGGATATGAATAAGCAGTGTTTGATAAAGAAAACCAGGATCAAACATAAGAAGCTAGGCACTGATTCAATGGGAAACTGAAAAAACAGAATATTACAAACAAACTAAGAATCAGTTTGTTGACTATATAATATATCGTTTTACTTTCTGAAATTTTCCATGAAGGCACCTTCCTGAATCTTTTAAATGACAAGTATTGATATGTCCAACTGAGAGTAAAGGAGCATGCTGTTTTAATCCTGTATTGCATGAAACAAAATGAATAACCCACCGAATTCTAATACGGAGAACCATTTGAATACTGGGGTTCCTCCACCATCCCCTGAATCGTTCATATCATCTTGGCGCTCAGTAAACCGGATTAGCGGACTATTCTGTGCAACTTTGGAATAGCAGCGCATAGAGCGAGAAGCTTTAACTAAGTCGACAATAGCAAGGACCTGTTAGCAGGTGAAACAAGAAAAGGTATCGCATGAACTAGCAATACCATGTGGGATCCAATATGGATTTGGAGAGTGAGAGTAAGAGTTGGGCAAGCACAACATACCATCTCCTTGTAGGCAGATAGGAGCATGCTCCGGCATTGCTCCTGAGGAATGCAAAAGGGCGGAGAGATCATGAGCTGAACAGTTCATAGGTAAGATTCACTGAATTCCCTGAATTGAAGATAATTACTACCTCCCTGCGCGCTAGCTTATCGCTCGCTTTCTCGCGGATCCCCGGCATGTCCTTGAGCACCCCTAAATCCATGCCCGGCATGTACCTGTCAAGCCCACGCAGCAACTCGCCATCGTCAACCCCTAAAAACCTCCAACACAACGTTTGTACACAGGGGGAACTTACCTGCGGGAGAGGTGGGCGTTGACGAGTGCGGAGGCGTGGGAGCGGCCGTGGCCGGAGGCGGCCAACCACCGGGCCTTGGCGGCGAGAAGGCGTGACCACTGGTTTCGCAGGTTCCGCTGCGCCGCCGGCCGCCACTGGCGCAGCGACGCCGGCGATGGGGACGGGGAGGTCGGGGAAGCGTGGGAAGGGCGAGTCGGGGTGGATTCAGCGGCCGCCTCCATGGTCTCTCGCTTGAGAAAGAGAGGGCGTTCTGTTCTGTTCCGAACTTCCGATAGTGTGTGAGTACGAAGTACAGACGGCCAGCGGCGCGGGACAGCGAGCTCGAGGGACGGCTGGTGTTGCGGGCCAGCGGTCCGACGGTCGGCAGCGCGGGCGGGCGACTGCCGGCGCGGGGCAGCGAGAGGCCAGCCGGCGGCGCAGACCAGCTCGAGGGATGGTGTTGAGAGAGGAAGAGAGGTTTCCCAATATAATTTATTCTGTATTTTTAAGGTTTTTAGATAAAAATATCTCACTAATAATTTCTCAATCTTTTCCTAAACACATAATTCAGATAGTAAATATTCATTTTATGATTTAAAACAACACATTAAAATATATAATTGTGCATGCCCTATTCAAAATTCAAAATGGGAAGGATACGGAGGTTAACTATCAATTGGGTGAGGGGCTTACCCGAGCTTTTTTACAGCGTTTGTGCAGAATTAGATGGCATTTAAAGAAATAAATTTATGCTCTAGTGAGCAGAAACACATTAGCTCCATGCGTTCGCCGCGGCAAGCAAACGCGTTTCCAGTGATCAGAAAGATTAGTGATGAGGGTTGCAGCAAAAAAAGAAAGAAAAGGTAACAAATACAATAGTATTGGGTTTAAAAGAAACTAAATTGATGGCAGTACATCCGGCGTTGCTGTACTTGGGACAGGCAGGGCATATACTGGCATGAACAAGCGCAGACTATGCTACCAGATAATTGTTGTAAATAAGATCAAAAGCTACCTAAACAGACTCTGAGCTCTGCAACTTGCAAGAAGGTCCAGCTAGCAGTCTTGTAGCTAAGGTGATCAAAATCCGAAGAAACCCAGCTCGGTAGCCCTTTCTTTCTCGAATGTCTCAAAATACTGGTATATGATGGTAACGGCGAGCAGTATACCAGTTCCTGAACCAATTGCACCCATGAAATCAGCTAGGACAGTCAATGCACCAATGCAGACTCCACCAAATGCAGCAGCAGTTGGGATGTATCTGTTCAATTCCTTCTGCAAATTTGACTCACGGTGGCCTGGCATCACCATTTGCTGTTCCTGTTAAATTGCAAAGGTTGGAGGTTTACAGGTTGCTCTTGCATAATAGGTTACATTCCAAACAGGACATACACAATGTATGCTTTTTTTCTTCTTTTTTACCTTGAGCTGCTTAGCAACATCCTTTGCTGATGAACCAGATACTTCAATCCATGTCTTTGAGAAGAGAGCACAAGCTGACAGCATGAAGACCACGTAGAACAGTGCGTGGAATGGATTTGCAAGAACATCAGCTAAACTGCATAATTTCCAAGCATGACAAGGTTAAGTATAATTAAAAGAAGAAATTGTTAAGGAGTAATAGAAACTAGAATCTCAGTCACAAAGAGATTGAGGTCACATCAAATAAATCATAATTCACCTTGATGGGGCAGTCACATAATAAGCAAGACCACCAACAGGAACAGAATGGCCAGAGTACTCAGATTCCTTCCATTTCCCAAGAAGATTGACCAGGAAATTTCCACTGTACCTCCTGTAGAGAAGCTGCCAAAGCAATAGAAACATGTTAACACTAATTTTCACAAACATGAAAAGAGTTAAATTACTAGCAGTTTAGTTGAAATATGCACCTGAGATATGAAATACAGGTTGGTAATAAGTGCAGAGTGCAAAATGATAGGCATGTTTGAAGTGTAGAACAGCTTAATTGGGTATGAGCCTTGCTGACCACGTGCATTCTTGGATCTCACCGGAAGCACAACACGGAAACCTTGGAAATAGATAACTATGAGGAAGACCAAAACAGTAGCAAGCAAGTTGGTCACATTTGGAAGATTCTGGCGATAGAAAGCTTCGCGCAGGGCACGGACTTTGTCAGTTCTAGTAATCAACAAATGGAACAATGCAATGACAGCCCCTTCAAATTCAGCACCACGGCCACTGTTGATAGTTGTGGGGCTAAATGCCTTCCAGATGATATTCTCACTATATGTTAGAAAGTTTGACATAAGCTAATTTAAACAGAACATATCAGCGAGGAATGAAGTTCAGCATACTTACCAGATGTTGGTAGCAATAAAGAGAGAAATGCCAGAACCCAAACCATAACCTTTCTGGAGAAGTTCATCCAGACAGATGACAATGATGCCAGCAAAGAAAAGCTGAAGTATAATGAGGATGGCATTTCCTGTTCCAAGCTGGCTTACACTGCCATACATTCCAGACAAGACATATGCCACCGCCTCCCCAATTGCAATCAGGATACCAAGCAATTTCTGTGCACCATTCCTGGATAAAAAAGTACACTAGCGTCACAAAGATAATCACAAGACACAATAAACATGAATCAGATAGCTTTAAATCAATGGCCACTGGCTGGATAGATGGTAGGCTACAAACAACAGACCATAGTGAACAAGATAGTGCTAATACATTATTCCATTACATCAAAAGGAAAATGTCAATCCTGTAATACTTACAGCAGCGCACGGTCCTCTCTCACACTGTTATCAACTTCAATGATCTTTGATCCCACTAGAAGTTGCATTACCATCCCAGATGTCACAATTGGAGTGATACCCAGCTCCATAACAGTACCACGGTTTGATGCCAGGATAACACGCATCCAGTAGAAAGGATCAGCTCCAGTAGTGGAATGAATGCCATAGAGTGGGAGCTGGCTGCACACCAGGAAAATGAAGAGGGAAATAACAGTGTATATCACTTTTTCCCTAAATGGTATTTTCCTATCAGCACTCTGTACTTCAGGCAGGAAGGCCAGAAAAGGCCTGACAAGATGCAATACCCTAAAGCCACCAGCCATCTTCCTGTGATCCAGGGAAAAATAAATCAAGATTTTGTACAATGCACATGAAACTATAAAACATGTATATCATATAAAAATCTCAAAATTGATACAAAAAGACAGTTAACCATACTTCAATTAAGAAAAGGAGCATCCTAAGACGGAAGTATAATTGAACCTACCCAAGTAGAGAAGGTATTTTACATCCATAAACATAAAGACCTCAGAATTTGGAACAAAAAATGATAACCCAAATTAACATGAACCATATTAGACTTCTTTCTTAAACACTGTGCAGAGAGTAATGTTTGTTCAGCACTTCAGCTGCCCGAACATAAAATCGAACAAGATGATAACTTAGTGTGAAAAATGAAATTACAGTTTCCTCATTCAGGCTTGATTGAAATAACTTAGTGTGAAAAATGAAATTCTGGCTAGGCCTGAGCTGCACAAAAGCAGATGATATGCATCTGGCACACAGACCGAATAAATGACATGTAAGTCGTGCTAATCTAACAACATGCATAGATGAATCACAAGCGCCGAACAAACGAATAGGGTGACTGCTGGCTGACCATGTAATACACTAATGTTGCTCATTTGACAAGTATGAAGTCCTCACAATGAAAACCTCGTGGATCAATCAGCTTGGATCTACAACAAACTTAGCTAGTACAGGGACAACGCTTGATCTACGCGGCGTAACCAACCGCGTGTTCCATCATATCTCGCAGCACCCAGATCAACCCACAAAAAAAAACTCCCCATCTCCCCAGACCGAGCTCAAATCCACGACCCAAACACCTCATACCGTCTACACCGATCAATCAAAATCGCAGCAAATCACAATTCTAACGAACGGCCGCTGAATCTGAACTGAAACACGTCTTCCCCTCGAGATCCGGACAACAGACAGGGCGAGGAACATGTGGGTTTTACCTGGCCGACGACGGCCCAACTCCGGCTAGTACGGCGCCGTGCTCCGCCGCCGCAGACGCAGCCGGTGACGACGACGTCAAATCCGAGAGCGAGGAGAGAGAGACAGAGGAATGGAGGGAGGGAGAGAACACGCGGCGCGGGGGTAGAAGGAGAGAGATGGGGGAGGAGGGAGACGAAGCGTTCAACCCGCGGTCGTCCTCCGACCAGCGCTCGCTGCAGGTGGGGCCCGCGGGAGAGGGGGCACGTGGATACCGTCGGATCCGGAACGGACGATCGAGATGGGCTCCAGTGACGTGGAATGGGGAGTAACAGAAAAGGGATGGGTCGCGTCGACCGCAGGTACGCTAAGCTGCACGTGACGACTCACGAGTTTGTGCTCTTTTTGGGAAGATTATTAGGCGTTTTTGTTCCTTCTAGTTTTGATCTTCACCTCACCTCCGTAATTCTAACTCACTGCCTACTCTCTCCGTCAAAAAATAATAAATTTATTACTCTTTAGATTTGTAAATATTAACTATAAGCAGTTTTTTATTTTCTCGTCACTAATGTATTCATTTTTTGTTTTGATTTTGGCCATCTTTTTTATTAAAAAGTAAAGTTTTTCGGATAGAGAATAGTTTTGATTCGGTTATCCAAATTTCTTATTTAAAAGTAAACTTTTTTACGGAGTCAACAGTTTTGGTTTTGTCCATCCAAATTTTAAACTCAGTAATGCATGCATACAGGCATACAGCTACATACTCCAAAACGTTGCACATGGCCGGAGCTCTCAAGCTCTCAGCGGCTCGCCGTTGCTTCCCGCCTTCCCGGCGAGGGCGTGCATGCGATGCTGGTCAGAAACCGGGAGATAGGTTTTTCCCTGCCGACTTGGCAGGAGAGAAAGACGCGTTGGCTGATGAGTATGAGCTCGATGTTGCCGTCAACTCTGGTCGCCGTGTGCCCGTGTGGTCGCGACTGAGATCCAAAACATCCGTCTCACCCTATTTTCAAGACCCTACTTTCAAGAGAAATTATAACTAGCTTTTGTTGTCCTAATAGAATTTATGCAAACAGGTTTTATTTTATTACTAATAGTAGTTGCAAAGGATTGTTAAATGTGAAGTTAAGTTTATAATGGTTTGAGTCTTCGATCGTATAACAATCTTACGTCATTTCACAGTGTTCTACGAGATTATAATTATCTGTCGTTATTATAGAAGGAATGACATATATTTATAGATAAAAATAATAGGATAATATTGTTTGCCTTTACTTACAAATGTCATTAATGTTTCTTGTCTCTGTACACAAGACTTCGTAAAAGTAAAATAGTAAACTCTAGTATAAATATACATAGAACTAATGTCTTGTTGGACAGAATGTCTTCGTTGGTGAACCGTAGACCTTCAAAGCTTCTAGTGTTATGCTCTTAGCTTCAAAGTATCATGTCTGTTAAAACATTTATCTTACAAATATGATAGGATTATTTTTCCCTAACGGTTCTATTATCTAAGTTTTTAGGAGTGCAACTAAAAAAATCGGCTCTAATAGATACTCTAAAGGGTTCTAAAAAATCCATAAAATAAATCATTTTGCTCCCCACTTTTACAGAGCATACAAAGAGAAACTCACTTAAACTGATTTGTATCAAAAAACGTAAAAATCTATATAGAAAGGGGAAAAATCCCAAAAGTGTTGGGTCTCAAACCGTGCAAAACGGTGTGTCATCGTCTCTGTATTTTTGTTTCCTTGTACCGACCGATGAGTGATGATTGATGAACATAGATACTGCTGGGCCCTGGAGGCCATGGCCCATTGTACCTCTCTCTCATGCTGGACCTCACTCTAGCCCATCTGTCAAATACATGAATTTAAACATGTGATTTCCTAAACAAAAATTATCTGTTTGTATTGTCAAGCCATCTTTTATAATATAGTAGTTGTTAACTTTGTAATACATAATATTTAATTGATTCACGTGTCAGTTTCTTCGCTAAGGATATGGCAACCTCCCAAACGAGATCTACTGCAGAGACTTGAGGGTTTTGAAGTCGTCCGATTAAAAACGCCGAAAAGATCTCGTCGCAGTAGCGAGTCTTACTGCATAGCAGGTTTTAGGAGTGCAAAGAAAAGCTTCACACTATCCGACCGGAAATAAATTTTAGTCTCTATCGCATCAAATATTTAGATACTATTTTGAAACATTAAATCATAGTTGTTACGGCGGCGCGGCGACCTAGCAAATTCACAACTTTACAGCGCTTATGGCGCGCGGCGTGGCGTCGCCATAGACACATCAGCGTGGCGACCAATATAGAAAATAGCTTATAGAATTTAAGGATTTTAAAAAATATATCAATATATAAGTACTAAATTGCAAATGAGAATAGTAATATAGTATTATAAAAATAGCAATTTCATATCAAGTTGCAAATAATGTTAATTTATATATCTTATAAAATAAAAATATATAATTAAAATTGCAATAAAATATATAAAATTATGTCTAATATTATATTTAAATGTTCATTTAATAATCTTTTTTATAAATTTGATCCAATAGTCCATTTAAAGCCCAGTCTGAATATTTAAAGTCAATTTCCTAACCCTAATTTTCTCAACCCCTCCCTTTCTCTCTCTCACCTCCCATTCCCTCCAGCCGCCGCCACACAATCCCCCCTCTCTCTCTCACCTCCCTCTCAGCCACCGGCCGCCGCACTCCTCTCCCTCCTCTCCGTCATCTTCTGCACCGGCGCTCCTGGCCGTGTCGTGCGTTGTTTGTCGCGGTTGGCCACGCCACGCATGCCCCGTCCATGCCGCTCGTCGTGCTTGGCCGCGCCGCGTCCACCCTTGTTGCGCCGCGCTGTGCCCAGCCTCGCCGTGCGCTGCTCGCGTGCCCAGCTGCGCTGTGCCGACCGCACATGGCCGTGCTGCGTCGCTCCGCACAAGATCTGGACTCTGCCTTCCCTTCCCTCTCTGTTCTGCGCCGCTCTGCCACTAGATCTGACCGCCACTGCCTGGATCTTCCTGCCACCGCCGCCGCCCTTCACTGTTGGTCGCCACAGATGGTGTGGCGTCCTGTGGCGAATTGCAAAATACCGCCACAGCGATATGGCGTCGATATATCGATGATATCTCGACGCCATAACAACTATGCATTAAATGTAGACTATTTACAAAACTCATTCATAATCGGTGGATTATTCACGAAACGAATCTAATGAGTCTAATTACGCCATGATTTGATAATATGGTACTACGGTAAACATTTGCTAATTATGAATTAATTAGGTTTAATACATTCGTCTCACGAATTATTCTCATTTTACAATTATTTTTATAATTAACTCACATTTAATACTTTAAAATGATATCCAAACACGAAACACTCCTGAAATAGCGACTGCCGTATGCAGTCGGGCGAGCTGACTGCGAGGCAAGCTCCTGTCGGACTCGGACGGCCCCTCGAGCTAACGTACGAATTCGGACTTCAGAGCCAAATATTTTAAACCACCGGCACGCACGTTGCAGTCCGTCGATGGGGCCACTCTCGACGCGCTTACATATTGGGTTCATCTTCCTATCTGAACGTGAACGATACAAACACCTAAATGAGCACAAAAGTATCGTTCACACTTGACACTATGGTCGGAATTAATCGAAGAATTAAACAACATTGGCTAGCAGCAGCTGCCCGGAGGATTAGTGATCTTCATGTGGAAATAAAGTCGAACTAAATCTACTTAGAAAATATACATTGAGAAAGGAAATACAGTCCGTTTGATACAACTCTCAATCCAAGTTTCCTGAGCTCGTTTGAACAGCTAAAAAAAAAAACTTGGATCTAAAGTTATGGATGTATTAAATATATTTAGTAAACTACTCTATTCTACAATACAAACTGTATTTCCTTAGCTTGAGAACTCTATATCTATTTCAGATTTGAATACCGATCAAATATATAATCAGTTAGTTTGGCCGGAATCAATGGAGAATCGGAGAATATTGTGGTATGAAGCTCGCTAGCTGGCTAGCTGCAACCTGCATGTGAAAGGTCGAAGCTGACAGTTTGTCTCTGCATCTGAATGATCTGATGACTTTGATCCGATGCGTGAGTCGCTACGAGTTCCGCCTCTTTCACACCGATCATATCGCAGCCGCCAGCCGGCGATCTGATCAGACGCGCGAGAATGCGAGATGCAGTGGATCGTTCTGCAGGTATGCAGATGATCGGTGATACTCCTGTGCGTGCATTCGCACTAGCTGTATCCGCATCTCTGTTTGTTCGTACGGCGCCATGGTGCAGCTAAGCTAGCTAGGTCGAGCTGGCCAACTAGACGGCAATTTGATCGACTGGATGCATGAATCCAGGGCATATTGACATTAGGCACCGTTTCAGGAAATATTTTGTGGGCAATTATAATTTAAGAGAATCAGAAACCAAAATCAGTAGCGCAATCTACAAGAAGAAGTAGCTAGCTAGCTAGCTGAGGTGTGACATGGGTTTGTATTGCTATCAAGAAAACGCTAGCACGGATGTGATCCATGGCGTGTCCTCGTTTCCGCGATGATCCGTGCAAGGGATGGCTTTACCCAAGTGTGCAATTTTTAATGGCAAATTGCACGCACGCATGGTCTGTGATTGGAAACAGTCGAGAGGAAAACGAACGAACTTATTGGCGCAACTGGATGGTCGAACATGACAAATGCTCTGGGTGTTCGACAACACAACATGCCATGAGGTTTTGCATAGTTAAGTTTGAGCTACGCTTGATGCAGATGTTGACGCCTTTTATTTAGGATCGATGCAGACCAGGTCCTTTTCGACAGATGCGTGACTGCATTGCAAGTGAGACTTACGGGAATTGGCTCGATTTATGTTTCGCTAAACAGATAGGCGGATCCAACCTATATTAGGTAGTGTTTGGTGGCTTGAATCAAATTCATCCTGGATGGTTCGGTAATGTTTTGAAAAACGAGTCTGTTTGGTTGGATTTACTGTATGAAACCATTCATAATGGATTGGTTCAAATTTTATAATATTCTCTGCCGATGCTGAACAATTTTGTACGGTAAAAACAAGCGAACGACATCATTCAATTTTTGTTAACTGTACTAATTAATTAAGATTAGTGGTTATTAAGTATTTTTAGTGAAAAATAATTATAATTAGATATTATTAATTATAACTAATCATTATCATGTATCATCTCATATATTCAACTAAACAATCTACTTGTACCATCTCATCTAGGACTATCTCATCCCGAATCAATCTATCAAGACCATCTCATAATGTCCAATTTCATTCAGCTAACCAAACGCTACGAACCATATTTTTTCAGTTTTGTTTTAAATTAAACTATTGTATCTTCCATGCAAAACACATTAGTGTATTAAACTAGTGTATTTTGTATTTCAACTTTAGAGTTCAATCTCCACTATTATAACCTGGACCTACTATAATCTAATAATCTCTATTTTTTATGCCTATAACAAATCGCAGTGGCTCATTTTTAGGTTATCTTAATAATATAATAAATTGCTATATATACATGTAATCCCACCTCAAATATATGAACGTTTTTACCCCCGTTTCATGGTATTCATTTAATATTCATAATTCCCCCAATAACAACACTCCAAATCATGGTATGAAACAAAGTATAAATCAATCTAAATCAATCACTGCACCATACCATGATACCTATGGTAAAAAACATATTACAGGTATGCATGGATGCATGATTTAACCTTTGTTCGTCGTGTGACACTTCCATCCCTTAACTTAAGAACTCACTGCACTTGAGTGAGCTAAAAATAAATCAATATTACTTATAATAACATGATATCACGTAATTATCATATAACTTTACAGCCATATTAACAAATTTTACTTTGTATTTGAAAATATGGTGTTTTGTAAAAGAGTTGTGAGTTAGCTGAAACCAAATCTTGATTTTTTGGGAAGTTTTTGTTCATATCCTCACACGTACATAACCTTCAAATAAGGTCGGGCCCGTGTAAACTATTTCAAAAAATATGGTGTTTATTATAAATCTAACTTGTTAAGTTAATCTATTTATTTCAGTTTAACGATAAAACCTGAAAAAAACGGCATGGCTTCCTTGCATTGCCGCTATAAATACTCGGCTCATCGATCCGCTCCGTCGGCATCGTCTCTCTGTCCGAGCTCGTTGGAGCCCACACACCACGCCTCTCCAGTCTCCCCGAGATGGGGATGAAGGGCGGGCAATGCACGGCGGCGATGCTGGCGGCTGTCTTCCTCGTCGTCGGAGTGTCGTCGCCGCCGCGAGGATGCGTCGCGCAGAGCGGAGGAGCGCTCACGAGGGGCAGCTTCCCCGAGGGGTTCGTGTTCGGCACCGCCTCCGCCGCGTACCAGGTTCGTTCGTGCGCGGTGGTTTCTCCGATCCTGCGCCATCTCGTCGTCCCTCGCTGTGATTTTTCCGACGAGCCAGTAACGTTAACCTCCCGTGGGTTTGGCGAAAATCGTTTGTTCGATTTCAGATAAACTTTAGTGTGGTTATTTTTTGAAAAAAAAAAGGTTGATAAACCTGCCGTCGATATGACTATATACTATTCGATATATCCCTTGCCGTTTTGCCGTAGTTTAACACACGACTGATCGTTGCAAATTAAGAGCGAGGCGATAGAATATTTGTGATGAACTCGAAAGCGGGCATGGGTAGGAAGGAAGGAGAAGCCGATAGGAACAGGAAAGGTTGTTTTCTCTCTGGATTGTGTGTATCTTGTCCCTTAAAGCGCTGTATTCTTGTCTTGTGAACTTGCATGTTGCATCTGCCTTTGGACAGTGGCGTTAGTTTCAGATCTTGATTCGCATGCCTACCATCATCTGCTTCCTCCACACAGAATTTATTTCCAAGTGTTACCATCCACTCAGTTAGTCAGGCCTGAGTAGCAGAAGCAGTACCCACTGCCCACTGGCTACATGTCACCCGTATTTAACAATAAAAAACATCGCTTCCTATTGTATAATATACGTGGTACGGAGTAGTAAGTAGTAACGAAAAAACAGTAATTTTTTTTTGGTAGATCTTTGATCGATCGAGCTGCTGCCGGTGGGACACTACTGTATGCACATGATCGCCGCAGCCGCGCTCCCGGTCTTGGAAATGACACGGGGAATTCGTCGGAAAAGACCGGAAACTCGATGGGTTCACGTGCCGCGTCCGTTTGCGAGGACGGTACGGGGGCTGCGCGGCCGTGCTCCCTGCTGCGCATTCGATCGACCAGTGAGTAGTTGGCGGTTGGCGGCATGGCGCTGCACCGTGTGAGTGACCAGATTTCATCAAATTTACTATGATTTTGAACCATTCCAAATATTGATGGTTAGCAATAACTCTGACCACCATCGGCAACCATAGACAGCCTTAGAATTTGGAATCAAAGTAGCAGCAGATGATCTACTTTACACTTGTCGGTGTTATTATCTTTTTCCTTTCGAGAGGGCAACGGTGCATTCAGTATTGTGATCAAGTCTGCTTCAAATCTTTCTGTTTGAATCTGAATAATAAATGTTAAAATCTTTCGCAGTACGAGGGAGCTGTGAAGGAGGACGGGAGAGGGCAGACCATCTGGGACAAGTTCGCACACACTTTTGGTACGTATTTTACATCCTGAATTTCTCTACCAGACTCTGGACTTCTGAAGATGCATGAACTATTCATAGATTTCCAATCACATAGATGGTATGGGGCCAAGTATAGAGTTCACCCACTAGATCGTACCACTTCTAGAGCTCGTGTTTCTGCAAGTTTTCAGTCATGACACTAGCCACTAGCTAGCTCCCCTCTGACCACGCCATGTAGTAGGGCAAATTTGTGCTCGAAGCTTGATGCAGCTTTCTTTTCTGAAAGCTAAGTTGGATAGGATAGTGGAGCAAGCAAGACGGCAAATTGTGCAGAGTTGATATACCCCGCCTACCTTTTGCAAGCACATGTAATTCAGTGATGGAGCTAGAGAATTAAAGGCAGGGCTCATATGTTTCCATGGAAAAGTCTGACCCAAACAGTGGGTAAGAATTGAATGGTCTCATCTTGACAAAGCGGTATTAGTTGCCATCTGTTCAGAAAACTGACTGATCCTGATCTTGTTGCAGCTAATCGCAGCCGTCACGAAAATGATTTGCTTTTATCCCCCCCTCTTTGTGCAGGAAAGATCACTGACTTCAGCAATGCAGATGTTGCGGTTGATCAGTACCACCGTTTCGAGGTGAGCACGTATTCGTAGCTTATCCTTATGACCTACCCAATGTACACGATCGAAGTGACGCTACGAAACTGCTATTTTCAGGAGGACGTGCAGCTCATGGCAGACATGGGGATGGACGCGTATCGGTTCTCGGTTGCATGGGCAAGAATCTACCCAAGTAGGTGGTTTCGACATCAGCAAAGTTGTCCGTCATGTCAGACTGAGTTATCTTGACATATGCAGAATAAATTGCAGACAGTTGCCTGTTGCCTTCTTCAGTCTGATCAGTTTATGAACTGCAGTTTCTGTCCCCATACTCATCAGCCTTTCATCGTGCTTACTCCAGATGGTGTTGGTCAAGTCAATCAGGCCGGCATCGACCACTACAACAAGCTGATCGATGCACTGCTAGCAAAAGGTGAGCACTCAGATTTGTAATGCTAAAATCCATGTCAGCCTCTGAAATTACTGACAGGTGAAGTCTTTCAGGAATCCAGCCATATGTAACCCTCTACCACTGGGATCTCCCCCAGGCCCTGGAAGACAAGTACGGGGGATGGCTTCACAGGCAGATAATGTGAGCCCCCTTAACCAAACCACACATAGTTGGTGCAGATACCAGAAATTACTTTCACTTTCTAATTAAAATATAATTATCTAATATCTTATTGTATGGATTTAGTTGCAATAAATATTTGCAAACGAAAAAATTTTAATCTTTCCGTCCCCTAATATATATAAATCTAAATGAGATGCATACATCAGAATCAAACACTACCTAAACCTGAACATAAAGTAATCATATTGATAAATCTGAAACGTGTAGAATTGATTTTGCGGCGTACGCGGAGACGTGCTTCGAGGCGTTCGGGGACAGGGTGAAGCACTGGATCACTCTGAATGAGCCGCACACAGCGGCGATCCAGGGCTACGACGCGGGGCTTCAGGCGCCGGGCCGCTGCTCCGTGCTGCTCCACCTCTACTGCAGGGCGGGGAACTCCGGCACCGAGCCCTACATAGTCGCCCACAACTTCATCCTGGCTCACGCCGCCGCTGCAGACGTCTACAGGAGAAAATACAAGGTGATCGAGCTCGCCTCGTTTTTTTTTTGGATCCCGTTTTGATGTCTACACATGCGAGAAAGATCACAAGTTAGGGTTTTTTCCCCTCCGTGAAATTGCAGGCGGCGCAGGATGGGCAGCTTGGGATAGCATTCGACGTGATGTGGTTCGAGCCGATGACGAACGACACGATGGACATTGAGGCGGCCAAGAGGGCACAAGAGTTTCAGCTAGGATGGTGAGCTCTGAGCTTCTTCGTGGGTTTTTCAACACAAGTTTTGTTGCTTGGAACTACACATGGATGACCTGATGACCACCGTGTGATTTGAAATGGAAGGTTCGCGGATCCGTTCTTCTTTGGCGACTACCCGGCGACGATGAGGGCGCGGGTGGGAGACAGGCTGCCCGGGTTCACGGCGGAGGAGGCCGCCGTCGTCAAGGGGGCGCTGGACTTCATGGGCATAAACCACTACACCACTTACTATACGAGGCAGAACAACACCAACTTCATCGGGGTTTTGCTCAATAACACCTTGGCAGACACCGGGACCGTCAGCCTCCGTGAGTTCTTCTCCTCATTTCATGCTCTGTTTCACCGTAAAAGGACAGTTCATTCATGCTAAATTCCTTGCACTGTACCTACTACCTACCATTCTTTTTATGTAGATCTGATGTAATATTGATACTGTTTTTTTCTGTGATAATTCTTAGCATTCAAGAACGGGAAGCCGATTGGAGATAGGGTGAGTTTGTAACCACATATTCTTCTAGAAACAGTACAAAAACAATGGCATACGAAGTTTAAAGGAGCTGTGCTACGATTTCGCAGGCCAATTCGATATGGTTGTACATCGTGCCCAGAGGGATGAGGAGCTTGATGAACTACGTCAAAGAAAGGTACAGCAGTCCACCGGTCTACATCACTGAAAACGGTAAGATCATGGACCTGGTTGTAAGCATCCATGGATCGAGATGAACTAGGTAGGCACCCAAGATTGCTTCAGAATCTTGACAGTGTATAGCTGATGATGCAGGGATGGATGACAGCAACAACCCTTTCATTTCCATCAAGGATGCCCTCCAGGACACCAAGAGGATCAAATACCACAACGATTACCTCACCAATCTAGCTGCTTCCATCAAGTACTACAGAAACTACCATTCCTTTTCTGTGCTGATTTTACATCGGCAATGATCGATTCACATCACAAGTGTAGATTTTTTTCCCGCAAAGCCTTAATTATGAGCAGTTTTATGGTACGATTTCCGCTATTATTTTAGTTAGTAGCAATATAATTTAGAAAGAATAAAAGTGTTCAAAAAATAAGTGACGTTGAGATATCTAAAATATAACCAATTAAAATATTGATTTTAATAATGTTATAATCGGTGTGTGGTGATGTTGCAGGGAGGACGGGTGCGACGTGCGGGGGTACTTCGCGTGGTCTCTGCTGGACAACTGGGAGTGGGCGGCTGGATTTACGTCGAGATTCGGGCTCTACTTCGTGGACTACAAAGACAACCTCAAGAGGTACCCCAAGAACTCGGTGCAGTGGTTCAAGACCCTCCTGAGCTCGAGCTGACAAGTACTGCTCCTACCGCTCGTTTGGCCATTCCTTCTGCAGTCCACCACCTCCACAAGTATACACACTTATTGCATATGGTCTGCACATAGAAGATAGATACAGTTCGTATCTTGGAAAGTTTGATTGTGATACGGTCGAATCGTGCGTTAGCACACACGAATTGTTATATACTCCCCCGGTATACAAATAATAGTCGTTTTGGTGTTTAGGTGAGAGTGTAAAAATATTAGTCACCTCATCAATTGAAGCGTCCCCTTCTCCCGAAGCATTTCTGTCAATAAAAACACAAAAAAAACAGCAATAGAATCTTGTTTTGGTAACTAGTTGTGATAGTTTATGTTTTTTTATTTAATATCATCTTAGTATGTGTAATTATGTCCAAAATAACTAATATTTGTACGCCTGGAGGAAGTAATTGTTAGCTGGATTTAGACTGAGATTTTTTTACTGAAGAAATCAATATAATTACCGTAAAAAATTATCAGGCTCAGAAGTGCGCGCGACCCAGTGCTGGCTAAGCAGCACTCCGCATACGCTCACCGGCGGGCACAGCGCCCGGCAAAGAATGCACGCTCCGGCGAACTGTCACGGCAGTGGGCGGCGGCGAATCGGCGTGCAGCTCCCTGGCCACGGCTGGTTCACCCTTGCTCGTGCCATGGCCTGACATTACAGCGGGGAACACTGTGCTGTCCAGGCCTGAAGCCTCGTCTTCGAGTGCGACAATTCAAAATTCATTCTAAAATATTAGCTACTTCTTTGCCTATTTATTTATCTTACCTAATAATAATATTAGGATAAGTAACCTCGAGTGACATCCTCTCACACAAAAATCAAAAAAAATCTTTCAAACAAATCCAAGTCGCATGATCTTCTTAAAAAATTTTGTAATCATCTCTCTCCATTATTTAATTTTATCCTGCTTACTAATCTCTCAAAAAAAGTCTAAAGTCTAAATATGGTAGACTACTCATAGAGTCGGTACGGTAGTTTTGTAGTAAAGACAGATAGAGTCAGTGGATCACCACCAGACACAAACCGATGAGCTGAGTCCGACCTGCAACATTGCTTCACCACATACACAAATCGATGAGATGAATCCGACTTGCTACAAGCTACTTGCTTCGCCGCATACCCAAACCGATGAGATGAGTCCAAGAAAGTCCAACCTGTAAAATGCTTCACCGCATGCACAAACCGATGAGCTGCGTCCGCCCCATTCCCATAGAATTCGAGTCATTCCGCCGCAACATGCGATGCCCAAAATAAATCGCCGTGGAGCCATTTCAAGTTGCCCGAAAGGCTGTAATAACCCATCCGGGCATTTCGTCCTATCCAGAAGCCACAACATAATACGTTCATAACCATCTT
The DNA here is from genome assembly GCA_019279435.1 of Zizania palustris. Classification (NCBI taxonomy): domain Eukaryota; kingdom Viridiplantae; phylum Streptophyta; class Magnoliopsida; order Poales; family Poaceae; genus Zizania; species Zizania palustris. The sequence continues at coordinate 48,218,329 of JAAALK010000283.1, read as the reverse complement.
TACAAAAGCAGCTTCATTAAATTATTCGCAGAGAAACACGAAAGCAATCTTCCAACAAAACGAAGTGAAAGGTTAACCACCCGAGTATGCCACGTCAGCTGAATTTGCCTATCATTATTGACAGATTTGCCGGGTTTTGGACAAAGAAAAGGATACTCAAAAAAACTTCTCCACTCGCACATAGTAATATGTGCGTGGACGAGGCCATAATAATACGCTGATGCCAAAAGAGGCAATTATGTTGGCTTTGCAGGCTGTAAAACATACATCAGTGGATGAATCTAGTAACGGAGCATGTACGTCCGGCGCCTGAACCAGTTGTAGTCCGGAAGACCCTGAATTGGCCCCATTGCAGCAATAGCAATATCCTGAAAGAAAAGTGGGGCCACAAGACAGTGAATACTGGAGCAAAATCTGTGGGTAGAATAGTTATTCTCCTGAGAAATCTACTACTGAGAAAAAAATAGTACTCAATTGTTATTCCACCGAAAAAATCTACCACTAGTCGGTGTAGAATAGCTATTCTACACACGTGGTGTAGAATAGCGCTCCCGTGTGTGTATAATGTGCAATGTTCCTCCAAAATATCTATGTGCTCATATAAGTTTTATACGCAGTGTTCGATGTAAAATATTGACCAGCAGTTACTTTTACTATAAACCATTAACTATTAATATATCAACAAATGAAAATACATCTAGGCATCAATCTAACCATATGACATGCATATTGCAAAACCTGAATGTTTTTAGCTTAGTTATTAGTCAGATACAAAAGTTGATTTTTCTAAAAATATGGATGTCTTATATTTTGAAATAGAGCTACGTATTTGTTTCTAAAAATGTACACCTTGGTTCACACAATGTGAATTTATTGCTCACAGCAAAACAAAAGCATAACATTGAAAACTATCAATGCACCACATTTTCCAATTAAGTAGTTTGTAAGACCAGAAGGGGGAAATGCACGGTTACACTAGCGATTTAGCATGACAATTGGCAGTTCCATGATAAGTATGGCTAGTATACATGAAATGGATAATACATGCGACTAAAACTTGGTAGGTCTAGGCATATTAGATGCTTGCTGTCATTGCTTAATACTATGAAAAAAACTATAGGCCATCATTACCTGGTCAAAAATGAAACGGTTGGCAACACGCTTGACGGTGCTTGCGTCAACTGCATCTATTCTTGCAAAAAGCTCAGGAATAGGAATTCTTCGACCATAGATGAGTAACTGAGACAACAGAGAAACAATGAGTTACGACAGACAACATATCAATGCATTAGGTAACATCACATGATTAGGCCCAGACAATACCTGACGACCAATATCCTCGACAACAGCAGTGGATCCATCAAGGTGGAGTTGGATGGATGCTTTCAGCTGGAAGTGTCACAGCAAAGAAATGTGAATGTAAAGCTAAAGGAAATTCTATAATGTGATGCACATCAGTATAGGTTCAAAGAAACACCTGATTACGGGCACGGATAACATCTTCCTCAGTAACCCTGTATGACAATTTGCTAATCTCTTGCATGATGGCAAAAGCCAAATCATCCAAGCAGTCAGGCTGCAAAAGGTCATATAAACCCATCATTAAATAAAAGGAGAAATAAAACACTTGCAAACAATATGACGAGCACTATCACACCAATAAGATGAAATACTATTTTTATTGTAAGATTCACATGAGATTAGTAACTAGTAAGTACTCAAAAATGCAACAGTTGGATCAGATCAACATATAATCCACCCAGGATAAAAGAGCACATCATGTATACCGCATGCTCATGTTTAACTGACTGGAGAATTTTTTTAGATCTCGCTTTAGACTACAGTCTGTTAAGGTATTTGTAGCCTGCTAACTGGGGGGATTGTCAATCACAAATTCACAAATCACAATGCATAAAAATACAACAAAACATCCACTTCATCTCAGCAACATATGCTATTATTTGTTCTCATCAAGTGTCAGGGGAAGCACACCTTTACAAGGGTCACCGACAGTCAACTACCACAGGGTGTGTGCAGCAGTGATTACAAGTCGGCCGACTAATCTGATCGTATTTTTTCTACCGATAAGGTGGTTCTGGGCGACTAGAATGATTAGAAAGCTAATCGGCCGACTAATCGCGACTAATCACGATTAGTCGGCCGACTAATGACTGGCCGACTAGTTTAGCCCAAAAACAGAACAGAAAACCCTAACTGCCCAGAAACATATAAAATCTATTTCATTTCAGCCATTCCTTTCATTTCTGAAAACCCTAGCCTGGAGGCTCGAAGGCAGAACGCTGCACTCCAGGCATCGATGCTGCCGCCTCCAGCCTCCCTCCGGCCATCAACCTCACACCCCGCCACCTCCCTCCACTACAGGCACCGCCTCTCCAGGAGTCCAAGGCTCCAGGCGCGTGCCGCACAGGCACCTCTCTCCTCCACTGCTCCAGACCTCCAGTCCTCCCTCCAGGTTCAAGGTGCCACCTCCGGACCTTCCTCAGGCACTGTGAAAGGTAGTCCTCACTCCTTTGGTCTGAGAATCACTGTTGTAAGTTGAAATTCCACTGCTCACAGTCACAACTAGACATGCAACAGAGAGTTAGGTTGTCGAAGGACACATCTTAGTGCAGAATAGGACTTAGAACCCTTCTAGCTGGATTCTGGGCTTTGGAGCAAGGGATATCTCTAATGAAGATCATAGAATGCTTTAGGTTATGGTATGTATGTTTTATCATGTCTTGAACATAGAACAATTGTTGCCAAGAAAGAACATAGAACAATGAATATAGAACATCATCATCTAGTTGCTGTCCTAGACATATTTTTGTGTGAAATTAGTCATATATATGCATATATGTATTATATGTTGTCCTAGAAGACTATTGTATTCGACTAGCGACTAGACAACGACTAATCTACGATTAGTTGTGCTTAGTCGCGACTAATTGATTAGTCAGTGCCCCTACGACTAGTGTCGACTAGACGATCAGAAATCATTGGTGTGCAGTGTTGATAGAAGTTCAGACAAGTTGGAAAAATAAAAATTGGCAGAAGCTAGAATCTGAACGGAAACAGCAGTAAAGCAGCATCACCACTTCCATAGATACCAAACACAGAGCAGTGCACACTCTCTGCCAGCTTATTTGTTATTTAATCTGAGTATCTGACCATCTCAATTTCATGATTTTGACAATTATTACAGTACCTATGGGTAGCAAGGATTGCAGGACCAATATTTACCCTTCAAACATACATCACTACATCAGTACGCAAAACATGTAGGAATGAACAATTCAAGCAGTTAATATCAGCATTTACTTGATAATGAGACATTCAAGCCAAACTAACCTTAGCAACAGCATACACACCAAAGAGCCCAGTGTCCTTGTAATTTGTGTTGAATGCCATTATACTCTCAGCGATGTCATTGATTGCTGCCCTTTGTACAAGCCCTGAACTGTAAAAGATATGTAGGGTAATAGGGGGGAACAAGGTTACTACTCACAACTCAGGAGAACAAAAACAATAATTTTGCATACAAGAAAAATAATTAGAAGAAAAATACTGAAAAAAAAAGGAACACACCCCATGTGCTTCCCTCCTCCAGCACTCTTGTTCCATGAACCAAGCATAGATTGCATGACCATCAGGGCAATAGAATCAGGATCTACCCAGGACGCTCCATTGAAGGCAACAGCAAATTGAGCAAGGGGCATGTCATCATCAATGATTCGGACCTGTTGAGTACCATAAAGTGAGATAAAACTAGATTCACAATAAACAGTACATGTAAGTGTAGAGCACAATGAGCACCTCAGAACCAGTGAAGGAGGAAGGTTGCTTAGCAACCAACATGCTAGTTGTAGTAGGGTCAGTTGGTAGCTTATCAAACAATTTTGTTGCCATCTTTACAATATCATCATGCTTAACAGCACCAGCAGCAGTGATAACCTGAAAACGTACAGAAGTGTGTGTTGCTTACCACTAAGTTCCATCCTACTGCAGCAATAGAAACGATATAAACAATAAATATGAATGGAATAGATTAAAAGTCTTTATTATCATGTACCATTCTGGGAGCTGTATAATGTGTTGCAATATATTCCTGGAGGTCCTTTTTTGTGATTGACCTGACATTATCTGCAGAACCCAAGATTGGTCTGCCAAGAGAAGTGTATTGGAATGCAGTTGCATGGAGGTGATCGAATATAACTTCCTCAGACTGTCCCTCAACCTAATTTAAGACAGAAACAATAATAAGTTCTGTCAGTACCCCCCTAACAGGAAAATATATGGCAAAGTAGATTGAGTTATGATACAAGATCCCTTTGCTAGGCAATCAAAGGATTAAATAATAATTTGGATTTACATTGTTAGGAACAGTAAAGCAAAAAAAAATATAGCAAAATTCCACATGTTCCTACCAACTAAGCTAAAAATGGCAGTGAGGCTTTAAGATTAACATGTTTATGTGTAACATCAATGTACATAACCCAAAAACAAGATCCTAGAAGAATGCACACAAGATAAAAGGGTTAATTGCATCCATGCCACCGTTATTTTCGAAACAGAATGAAATGCCATTACTATTTCACTATTTGCTTCTATGCCATTACTATTCGTTTGTTCTCGCCTGCATGCCATTTTGTACACGTTCAGAGGCTACGGGCCCACCTGCAGCACAATTTTTTTCTGTATTGACCATACTACCCTCTTCTTTTCCCCTATCTTCTTCTCTCAAGGGATGCGACGAGGACAAGCGCAAACAGCGCTCCGTCACCCCCACCTCCGCTGCAGAGCAGGAGCACCGTAAGCGCGTCCTCCGCGAGCTCAACTCCCTCATCGCCGTCGCCGGCGCCGCGCCCGATGAGGCCGTCGAGGAGGAGGTCACGGATACCGAGTGGTTCTTCCTCGTCTCCATGACGCAGTCCTTCCCCAACGGCCTGGGACTCCCGGGCCAGGCGCTCTTCGCCGGACAGCCCACCTGGATCGCCACCGGCCTCTCCACTGCGCCGTGCGAGCGTGCGCGCCAGGCTTACACCTTCGGCCTCCGCACCATGGTCTGCCTCCCACTCGCCAGCGGTGTCCTCGAGCTCGGCTCCACCGACGTCATCTTCCAGACCGCGGACAGCATACCCAGGATCTGCTCGCTCTTCAATCTGAGCGGCGAATCCTCCTGGCCGCCCGCGCCGCCCCAGCCCGATGCGGATCCCCCCGCCCTCTGGCTCACCGACACGCCGGCCATGGACATGAAGGACTCCATCTCCGCAGCCGAGATCTCCCTCTCCAAGCATTCCCCGCAGATCCACCACTTCGAAAACAGGAGCACCAGCACGCTCACGGAGAACCCCAGCCCGTCGGTGCACGCGCCGCCGCCGCCGCCTCAGCGGCAGCACAACCAGGCCCTACAGGGCCCCTTCCGCCGGGAGCTCAATTTCTCCGATTTCGCGTCCAACGCCTCCGTGGCTGCGGCGGCCACGCCTCGACGGCGACGGCAGGGAAGAAGACAGGAGGAGAGAAGAAGATAGGGGAGAAGAAGAGGGTAGTATGGTCAATACAGAAAAAAATTGTGCTGCAGGTGGGCCCGTAGCCTCTGAACGTGTACAAAATGGCATGCAGGCGAGAACAAACGAATAGTAATGGCATAGAAGCAAATAGTGAAATAGTAATGGCATTTCATTCTGTTTCGAAAATAACGGTGGCATAGATGCAATTAACCCAAGATAAAAATGGTACACTCATAACACAATGAGATATCAAATCCGCATCTCCATGCAGCTTATCTGACTTATTATGGCCTATGGGGATCAATCACAAGAGAAAGCAGATTGTATATGATCTACTACAGACCAAAATGCCATTCAACTAGTTATATAAATCAGGCACCATCAGAATTGAAAGGATTAATCACTCAAAGTTAGCATAAGGAAACAAACCTCTTCCATCTCTCGCAGGATAACATCACGCTCACGCTCGATGCGAGCCTGCTCCAGTTTTGAGCCCTGCAGAATGTCTGCAAGAATTTCGAGTGCACGTGGCACGTCCTTGTCGAGTATTTTGGCATAGTAGGTCGTCTGCTCCCGCGACGTGTATGCGTTGAGGTGGCCGCCGATGTCCTCGATCTCCTGCTCGAGTTGCGCGGCACTGCGTTTACCCGTGCCCTTGAACAGCATGTGCTCGACGAAATGAGCGACCCCGGCTGCCTCCTCCGTCTCGTACCTGCTCCCGGCGTCGATCCACACGCCGACGGTGGCAGTCCGCGCGGCGAGCGAGGACTCTGTGGCGACGCGCAGCCCGTTGGGGAGAGTCGTGACGCGAGTCTCCGGCGCCGCGAGGATGGCCGTGTGGTCGGCGTGGGCGGGTACGGGGCTGGCATAGCGAAGGAAGCGGGGATCCGGCTGCTCGAGCCGCCGGAGCCGGGCGTTTACGGCCTCGGCGATGCGGTCGTACATCATCACCTGGGGGCGCACCGGGGTCACATCGGGGGTGATGACGCCCGAGCCCGCGGCGACGGCGGTGGAGGCCTCGCGCGCGTTCCCGGCCACCGCCGCCGCAGCGGCGGAACGGCGGCGCACTGCGGCAGAGAGGATGCGGCGGAACGCCATCGGGGAGATCTGTGAGGTGGCCTCGCCGGCGGCGGCGGAGGTGGAGATCTAGCCTGGTTAGGGTTAGGAGACGGATGGATCGGGAAGGGGATGGGGAGAAATAGAGAAGGGCGTGGTCGCGGTGGGGGAAGAGAGCTAGGCGCGTCAAGCTTCCCTTAGGAGGCCCCACCTGTCAGGCAGAACGAGTACTTTGGATTATTTGTCAAATGACATCCTCTCGCTCGACTTTATTTTTTTTTCACCCCAATCATATGTATTTTGCTAAATATTTTGCTTTCATGCCATTTTTGACCACTAAGCAAGCTAAATTATTTATTTTTCAGCTGGAAAACATGATAAAGAGAAAATAATGACCAAGCTACCCATGTAACTTTAACAACAAATTAAAACTCAAGCAAAATCATTTCAACATCATCATGCGTTGATTGCCATCGGCCATTATACGTCTCGCCTGCACCATGGAGAGGAAACGGCAATTATGGGTAATTCATTTTAAGCTTTCTAGATCTTAAAATTATAGAGCGGCCAAGAGGCACCCCCATCTTATCTTCGTTGTACAATTTTTGGAGTGAATCCACTCAAGTCGGCTCTAACTTCACTCGAATTTGTAACCGTTTGGTATTGATTTAGCTCCTTCCAACTAGGACCCAGTAGTTGGTGCCCTATAGAACATCCCTTAGGGCTTTTTGGAATGCAAGAATCCAAAAATACAGGAATAGGAAAAATATAGAAATAGAATAGAAATGTATGTAGAAAATAGAGGTTTTGAAAACACAGGAAAAAATAGAGATATATTGTTTGGAACACAAAAATTAACTAATCACTAGATTTTTTCTAAACATTCATATTAAAGCTACTTATATTATCTCATTTGAAGTTTTATGCATTGATTTGCTTTGGACTTAGCAAAGGAAATGAAAAAAAGAGGTTAGAGTGGATGTTTGAATTCCTATATTTTTCCTATGAATTCTAAGGAAAAGAAAATTTTCCTTCAATTTTCCTATACACCAATCCTCCATTCCAAAGGAGTGAATAGTATCAATTCCTATAGGAATTTGAATCCTACAGTATTCCTCTAAAATTCCTTCAAACCAAAAGAGTCATACTAGACAGGTGACAGAGGATAGGAGATTTAGGGTTGCTAGACATTAGAACTAGATGTGTGCTATGTAATTGTGGTTCTGGGTTGTGAGCTTTGGGTCGCTGGCTAGAAATTATCTGCTAGGCTAGACCTATTCCTATAAACGTATAAATATGTATGACATGTATAACCGGCTAACCGCACACGTATGACCGTCGAATAGTAATTTGCACCCGCAAAGGTGTCCAAGGGTAAGATTTTGATGGAAATTAGACTTCAACAACACTCCTAAACAAATCCCCATCCTAAACTATTCCCTAAATTACTTGTTATCTATCCTAAATTTAGGATTAATTTCCTATTTCTTATTTAAAATCAGGGATAGAGAAACTGTTGGAAATCAAATTAGTTTTTAAGGATTAACATGAACAGGACGATCCTTATATTAAATTTTAGGAAATAAAATTTAAGACATTTCTTGGAGATGCTCTTACACCTACTCATAGTCCATTGGCTCCCTAAACAGTATAAATTTAGTATTCATATCATAAAACTTGGTAGCTATAAAATATATAAATGAACTAAAATTCATAAGCTATGAAAACACTATTTTTTTTGAGATAGTTTTGTTCTAATGGAGCCTAGAATACGATTGTTAGATTGTGTGTACTATAGTTCTGAATTATGATTTTTTCAGATAAAAAATAATTATAAAAAATAAAGGGTGACCTATTACCTCTTGACCTTACATTTACCTTTTAGGAGGTAATAGATCACTATCTTTAATTTTAGCTGCCATTAGATCAAAATAGATGAATGGTCCACAATATTTTTAGTACGTCATAAAATTTGCCTATTATAATTGGTTCCACTGGAACAAAGAGCAACATAACAAGATCTCAGTTTCGGTTTGCCAGTTTACAATCAACGATATTCATTTTAGTGCAATGCAGTAGAAATCTTCTGCGTCCATAACAAATCGAGTTACAATGGTTTTCCATAGCGATATCATAAAACTTGGTTTTCCATAGCGATATCATAAAACTTGGTTTTCCATATATATGAACACAATGGTATTCCTAATTTGGCAAGAACCAAATTTGAGTACAAGAACACAATATTATAGAAATTCATCTTTGAACTTCCTCTCTTTGAGGTTCTTGTACAAGAACTTCTCGTTGTTGTGCGATTGCATCTGAAGCACAGAGCTACTGATAATGCATGTACAAGAACAGAACTTGAAGGGGGTAATCGAAGTTACAAAAATGAATGTGATGGTCATTCACTTTAGAGAATTAAAAAAAACGACTGTCATACGTGACGATGATCTGCAGTCCTTGGTAGATCCAATTTTAGTTCGCGCTGCTCACGAGGACATGACGAATTCAGCATTCCAGTGTCCATGCATTGCTGTCGACAGTAACTGTCAGCCACCATTGAAATATAACTAAGCATGGTGAGCATGCCTTGAATAGATAGTGAAGCGCAATCTGTGAATGCAGAAATAGCTATTCTGGACAGAACTAGCAAACTTCGTAAATAAATGAATTTTTTTGTTAGCTATACTGGCAGTAAACTCACCATGACAACTTTTCTGGCCGAGGATGAAATTTTGGTTCCTTTGGAACCGTTGCTGGTTTTGTCGACCTTTGGAGAAAGAACAAACCACAGATAAAATTAAATATAAGAAATAACATTGATTTCTTTCGAAAGAAAGAACAGTATTGAATCAATGTTTCACTTAGAAACAGGAAATTCACCTTTTTGGGACGAATGGACGATCAAAGTATGGCATTGGTTGTGCTTTAGGAACAAGCTCTTTCCTTAGCTGCCTAATCATTTCTTCCTCTTCCAGCTTCTCTTGCTGCTCCCTCTCCCATCTTAGTTGCTCGGCGAACTTGTGCCTCTCTGATACCTAATTTTCAAACAAACAAGCATAATCAGGTATATCCAATAAGTATATCATTGGTTTGGTTAGTTAATTTACAGCATAACGAGTATATGGCGAGGCTCACATATTGATCAAATCCAGCACGTTCAACTGCTCGTACATCACTGTGCAGAACAAGGTCAAGAGGCTCGGTGCTTTCTTTGACTGGTGGCTTTATCAAGCACTGATAAAACAAAGATACAGTCAAAACAATATAACTTACAGCTAATTCTTCATCACAGAGATTCCAAAGAAAATAGGTAAGTTGTGCAAACATCTCAATAAAATCTGACGATGCTGATTTGCTAATCAAGAACTAACCCAACTGCAACGAGAACAGCTAGGGCAAACAACGTTTTTCATTCTAATATTATACCAGCATGCTTTGTTTTCAAGACAATTTGAGAATGCTCTGTTCGAGACAAACCTCAGGCTCATCTGTTGTCCACGGAAGTCCTTGGGCGATATGTATACGTTGCTTCTCTTCATCTATAAGCATTTCTTGTACTTTTTGAATAAACTGCATTTCTTTGGCCCTTCCCCTTTGCTGTTGTATAAAAAATAAGCAATTGATGTTCATGCACTAATCGTTAGTTTATTTCAGAAAGAACAGCAGGAGTTTATCATACAAAAGCTTTGTAGAAGTGTAGAACAGTAGGGCACAACTTAATATTCACGGATGGTTTATTATTTACCTCGGTTCTAAGCTTGAACGGATGCTGACTTGTCACCTTGAGTTTCTTGTTCCAACTGCTTCGTAGCGACTCAGATGTCTGACAAATCGCACAAGAATATAATTCACAACAAAGGACACATAAAGAAAATAATTAGGTCTGAAACGAAAAGGAATCGTCGTATCCTCACATTTCGCCTGCTCCTGCGCCCCCCGTCCGACGTCCGACTGTCCCAGCTCAACCTGAAAAAGGGAAAAATAACTTTGTGATCAGATTATTGCATTGGCCTCCTGCTTGTTCGATAGCAAGTATCAACCAACCTGTCGCTATTTCCATCAAATGAAGCACAGAGCCTGTTCGGCTCTGCGTTCAGGAATTCAGCCGACGAGAACACAGACACCAGCGGAATCCCCACGTTATCCTCGCCAGCCTCCTTAATTGGCTGCAATCCGGGGAGCGCCCAGGACCCCTCACCAGCCCTATCAGCGTCAGAGGTGGCTCCGGAGATGGATAGAATGCTCTCGAAGGCCTGCACCAGGTGCTTGACGCGGCCAGCGCCAGAGTCAGGTACTCTGCTCAACGCCTTGGCCATCACTTTGGTCCTCATCGCTCTCACCTTGCTGCTTCCCTCCAATTCCGCCTCATCTTCCTCCTCCAAAGGGTCAAGTTTTGTTTTCTCTTCGGCGGCCTTCTCCTCCTCCTGCAATTGCTCCGCAGCGACGGCAGATGCGGTGCGCTCCTTCCGGAAGAATTCCTCATGGGACGCGCGCAGCGCCTCTCGGGCGGCCTCCCGACACTTCTCGAAATCGAACTCGCCCCCGCCCCCGCCTCCGCTGGCGCCGTTGCGCCTACGCCGCGCCCCCTTCTTCGCCACGAGGAACCGCCTCTCCCGCGGCTGCGGTGGGGGTGCTGGCACCGGCGTGGAAGGCTTCTTCCTGGCGGCGGAGGAAGACTTGGAGGCGGTGGCCGGCGACTTGGCGGACTTCGACCCCGGCGGCGGCGGCCGCGGTGAGCCAAGGATGTTGGGGAGGGCGTTCTCGGAGGCGTGAGAGAAAAACCGCGCACGGGACGAAGACTTGGACGGGGTCCCCGCCGCCGCCCCTGCCGGAGCCGAGGGCTTTGACGGTGTGAGCGGGGAGCTGGGGATGTTGGGGTGGGCGTTCTCGGAGGCGTGGGAGAGCCGCCCGCTGCAGGCTGACTTGGACGGGGTCCCGGCCGCCCTCGCCGCCGGGGCCGAGGTCTTGGTCGGAGTCTTGACCGTCACCATCTCCAGCGCTTGGAGAACCCTCCTGACTCCTCTAGGGTTTGGGCTTCGCGTGGGTGATGGGTTTCCTTTGCTTCGATGGGGAGAGACTTGTCAGAGAGCTGATGGGGAGATCGGTCTAGCGAGAAAAAGAGAACGTTGCGGCGCGGCGAGCGGCGATCCTAACGGCTAGTTTCCAGCGAGGCGCTCCCTCCGCCCGATGGGTTCGAATGGTGCTGCGGATTGCATATGAAATGTGGGCCATATACAGCATGTGGGCCCCAAGATTCATGGACTCTGGAGTGCGGTGGGTGGAAATCGTGTTTGTTGGTTTGATTTCTATTCAGCATTGGTCGGGTTATTACTTGCTGTCAATCCATTAACGCTTAATAATGGTTAGCAATAAAGATGAAAATAATGGTGATCAGTCCAGTTTCTATGAAGCATTTCCCAGTTTCAAACAAACTAGTTGTGAATTTCTCGTTTTTTTGGAATTTGTTGAACTGCATCCACATCACGTTAGCAAGTTAACACCAAATCCTATAAGAATTCTGACGATAAACATACTTCTCAGGAAATTCTCATATGACCTTCTTAAAAAATGATGGCTCATTATTTAAGTCAATTTTTTTAACGGACTAATTTTAAGCAAAACATTCTAGCATCTATAATATCAAATAAATATACTATTAAAATATATTTTAGAGAGCATTTAATGAAACTAAATTTAATGTATAGTTGTTATATTTTTTATAAAAATAATTAAAGTTAAAGAAATTCGCCTTATAAAATTATAATATAGAAGGGAGAGTAATACATATTGACAACAAGTTTATGAAAAAAAGTGGTTATGTCCTCATCATTCATCATGCATCTAGTTATCAACATACAACAAGGGTATCTGACGATTTCTGAAACTACAATACAACACAAGAATCTCGATATTTCCCCAGAATTCAGAGACAACCAACATCGAGACGAAGTAAGCAGTAGGCACAGCTGCAAGACCGCACTGCTGAAAACATTACTGCAGTTGTTCGGACTTCAGCAGCCTGACTCTTCACTTGCCCAATAACCGGCGTCCCCGCTGGTTTGCTCCTTTGACTCTGAAGTTCAGCTCATCAACATCATCGCCGAAAGCATCCAGTGATTTATTTTGCCTGCAGCAACACGGTGGCTCCGTCAAATTTCATAAACAGTAGAGTGCCCAGCTGAAATGTGCCACTCTCTTCTATACAATTTTGAAGAAACATTTGGAAGAAAGTATCACCTTTCGATTTCTGTACCCATATCCAGTGCCATACCCTTCAGCTCTCCCAACATGTCACTCAAGTCTGAGAGTGCATCATCCTGCTTTGCTTTCTCAGACTAAAAGAAGAAACTTGTGTAAACTTTCAAAACAAAATGCAAATTTAACTGTTCATGGTTATCTGGGAAGGCGTACCTGAAATTTCTCAATTGCATTTACAGGTGAATGATGTACAGGCTTTGGAGATTGTTGGCGTGTTGAGGAAATTCCTAGACTCTGCCTTTGTTCCATGTGGTTTGCAGAACTTGTGAAAGAATTATCTGCCATAACTCCAACGGATCAGTCAAGTAAAACAAAAGAATCCCAGAAATTATTCTAATCTGCACCATCATACTTTGTGGAACCGGTCCCTTTATCTGTTGATTTCTCTTTGGCCTCCATGTCTTGGAAAACAGCCCCCCGAGACTTCCCAACAGCTTCTCACTCTGAAGAAACCAAAGATTCGTGATTTCACAATAATTTTTCAGTTGAGATTCAAAACAAGTCCAAAACAAAATAACTTCAGAAAAGACAGCTACATAATCTATATATTCATAACAAGCCAGGCAAACATAATTATCCGGACAAGCAAGATCAGCAACAACGAGAGCACTTAATAAAACAAAACCATCCACAATAAAGCCCAGCAACGGGTGCAACACATGGATACATAAACTGGAAGGGAACTAGGTCATCTGAGAAGGATAGATATACACGAAGCTTGTCATGATTTCTCTTGCAAGAGGTGCATGGAAATTAAGTCCTTATAAAAGGGAATAATAAATCAACACACATACTGTTTGGATGAAATGATGACTAAAATTTAGTACTAACATATCTAAAACTCTATAGAGTTTCACCCCATTTTTATGAGCGATACTTGTGTCAAGAAGCTTAAGTATACATGGGTTCCTCAACATTACAAGGTGCAACTTACCATACTAAGGTCCTGCTCGATGTCTGCTGCTACTTGATGAGTCTGGGTGATCTGTTCTCCTTGACGATGCAAAGTAAGCAGGGTTTGTGCAGCATCTTCTCTGATAGCTTCAGTGGCCCTGACACAATCATTTACTTTGCGTGAAGTTTCTTCTGCTTTATGTACAGCATAGTCCTCTAACTCCTGCATTGATTGATCTGTGTGTTGCACTGGGACAGATTGTGCCCTTGATGGTCTTGAGGGCTCTTCAGAATCAGAGTCAGAATCAAAGGGATTCCTCATGTAGATGGGAGTACCTAATGAGTTTTGCTTCTTATACATTGCTACCGGCATCAGTCTTTACTCACTTCACGTACTAGAGTGATTTACAGTGATCTGGTCTGGAAACCAAACAAACAGGGAAGCATCAGGAGACATTAGAGCTGTGATGAGATGATGCCAGTATTTTTCACAAGAAACTATATTGTAGAAAAATATCTTGAATAGAAATGATGAATGAAGGCTAAATGGTTAAGTCTGTCATCCAGAAGCACATGTATTGTTATGGAAAAGAACATTAAAGTGGAAAAGATAGATGTTATGAAACATCATTGTCAATCGGAAAAGAAAACACATCAGTATCTTGCACACATGATCTACGCGAGCTTATCCAACAGCATGCGACCATGAACCTTTTCCTAAAAGTAATCACTTGTAATGTAAATGAGAAAGTCCAAAAAAATGTAAATGAAAAAAGGAACTAGTAAAATAAGACTAAGGCCATGACTTAATTAACTCCTACCTGCTATGAAGCCCTCAGTTGAGAAATTTTAGAATCAGGAACAGAAAAATAACTGGCAGACTGATAAAGTAATAAGGAATGCGTTCGTCAAAACAACTAGCGCAACTACATCAAAATGCCAAAAGTTATAATCTGGTAAACTGATACAGATGCAATTTGCCAGATCGTCAACAGCCCAATCTCTGGGGAAATACCTATCAACTTCACAGGAACAGATGTGCTATCTCCTAGCAAAACTTTACAGGTACAGATGCAGACCTAGCTTTCTTGCATTTTCCCCCATTATGTTAGTATGCATTTGTTGCTGAAACATTTCTAGAAGAAAAAAAACTTGGGGATCTAACCTATGAAGTTTCTGATCTACTTCAACCAAAATCTCGCAGACCTAATCTAAACCCACACCGGCCAAACCCATATGAGGATTTCGCACGGGCCAAGAAGGCATCTTTCCTAGCAGGCTAGCACAAGGGGAGGGGGACGCAGATCTGTTAGGTACCCTCCAAACTTTCCCAGATACTGTCGGTATCATCCATGAATTGAAGAAAAACAGCAATACGAAATGACATTAAAACGAGAAGGGAAAATCCTAAATCCTTCTATCAAAAGAAGCATCTTACACAGGGATGTGGGCGAGCAAGTAAGCAGCGAAGAGAGGATGGGACGTCGAGAAGGAAGTGTCGTCCGGTCCGCCTCTCTCGTGCGACGCCGACGGACAGAGCGGAGGGAGTAGAGAGCGGCGCGGCGCGGCGCGGGGAGGTGAGGTGGGGCGGCGGCGGAGGCGAGGGGAATGTGACCGTTGGAGCGTCCTGGAACTGACTGCCTAAAATGACTATTTGACTTTCTCGGTTCCGACAACTTTAATTTTAGCAGTTTATCGTGGGTTAAAATTTTAGCATTGTCACATATAATGTTTAAATACTATTTTGAAGTATTAAATGTAAATTATTTACAAAACTCATTTATAACCAGAGGATTATTCATGAGACGAATCTAATGAGCCTAATTACACCATGATTTGACAATGTGATGCTACAGTAAACATTTGCTCATTAGGGATTAATTAGGCTTAAAAAATCATCTCGTGATTTAGTCTCTGATTCTGCAATTATTTTTATAATTAGTTCACGTTTAGTCTTTCAAATTAATGTCGAAACATCCGATGTGACACAGGCTAAAATATAACCCCAGGATCAAAACACCCCCTTAATAAGTATTAAACATACAGTAATCTATCTAGTTAAATAAACAAATTACATTTTCCTTGTGAATATTGTTGCCAGGATTTATAGATAATTTTACATTATCTACAATTTAGGTGAACTAGTATCGTACTCGTGTTACGCAACGTTGAAAATCAAAAAATAATTATATTAGCAACACTTTGCAAAACATTGTCACCTTCTTCCAGGAACTCGTCTTGAAATTCCAGTTCTTGGATGAAACCAAAAAACTTTTGTTAGGTGACAAAGCTCTTCGACGAATACTTTGAACTCACGACAACAATTGTGTACCATGATCGACATTTAAAATGTTTTAAAGATCACAAATGAACATAAGTACAAAGGACGAAGATCAGGGGTGAGTAGAGGTGTCCAACAACGAGTGGGAGCTATGGGGACAGTTCCAAATAAAAGGCGATAATGGTGATCTAGTGATCGGGAATCTGATCAGAGTGGCGGTCAAACACGGGGAGGGGATAATAGACCCGACGAAGTCGACAACGAGAATGGATACAACTGCCAGTGATGAGGGCGGTGTCTAGAGTTCGACGAGCGGTGGCAGAGCAAAAACGCAAAATGCGGGCTCGGATTCACGAGGCTACAATTGGAATTAATAGTGGCATTCGGTCATAGATTCCAGATTTTATAGAGAGGCGTCGGAGAAAGAAAGGAGGCGTGTATGGAAGGGATTCCAATTCTTCCAAAAAATATATTATGTCACGAATATATTTTCCATTTATTTATTATTTCTATATATAACTATCAAGATCCTCAGATTTCTAAAACATGTCGGCTTCTATATATTGATAATTTTCATATATTGGTAATTATCGTATAAAACAAATCAACTTTCGTATAAAACAGAGAGAAGAGTGTAAGCTATAATAAGCTATACCGGCTTAAGAGAGAGAAAGAAAGATCAAATAACTATGATTTATGATTTATTAGATACGAATGAATTATGATTTATTAGATACGAATGAAGGGTTGTAATTTGTGGAGACGTATGCTTAAACACGCCAAAAATCGTATAATAGCCAGGGTAGATTTAGTGCCTATTTTTGTAGCCTGCTATGATTGAATTTAGTATCTGATTAATAAATAATCATCGGTAATATTCGGTTGTAATTCGGTTGTATCTGATTATGTTCATAGTATTATATTTATTTATACCTGACGAGTTTTTTTTTTAATTTTTTAAGTTTTGTCTCGGAACATAATCGATCGTGATTGAACAATGTTGATTGATTTATTGGAGCCATCAATTAGATAGGCGTTGTCCATGAAAATAGCTTTACAAACTAGGTTTTGGAACACAACTTTTTGTAGTTTTGGAAGTGATGTTATAGCATTGAGCAATACTACAATATTATGTCAGGCAGTCAGAAGAATTAGACAAGGCTATGTGTTTGGAGGAAATTAAACGATTGGAAAGGAAAGCGGATACTGTTGGGTTGGTTGTAAATGAGTGGGAGACTAGATATACTCTTGACCGTCGCATGGCAGATCTTTTTCATCGAGAAGCTGTGTATTGGCACAGGAGGAGTGGTCAGCAGTGGCTGAGTCAGGGGGATGCGAACACTGGGTATTTTCATAAGATAGCAATTGGTCGGAAAAAGAAATCTACAATCACGTTTCTGGAATCGGAAGAGGGTCTTATTCAGGAGGAGGAGGGACTGTGTATTCACATTTATGGTTACTATAAAAAGTTGTTTGGTTCGGAGCAGAGGGGTGTACTGCGTCTAGATGATGACTTGTGGCCCTCACATGGGAAAGTTTCAGGGGAAGATAATGCTGCTTTGATTCGTCCTTTCACCTCTGATGAATTAGATGTGGCATTTAGAGGGATGAAAATTAATACTGCTCCAGGGCCAGATGGGTTCTCGGTTAGTTTCTATAAAGCCTTTTGGGGGCATTTCAGGATTCAGTTCAAGGAGATGCTAGATGAGCTATACCATCATAAGTTGGATCTTGAGAGAATCAATTATGGAGAAATTGTTCTACTCCCCAAAATCAAAGACGCTGTTTCGATCAAACAATTCAGACCTATTTGTATGCTCAATGTGTGTTTCAAGATTATCACCAGGGTCCTAAGTCTGAGACTCGCGGGGGTGGCAGATAGAGTAATCGATACGTGCCAGACGGCTTTTATCCCTGGCCGGAATATCCTGGAGGGAGTGGTGACTCTTCATGAGGTTTTGCATTCGATTCACTGCTCTAATCAAAGGTGCCTATTGATCAAATTGGACTTCGAAAAGGCTTATGATCGGGTTAACTGGGAGTTTCTAGGGGAAGTCATGGTGAAGAAGGGGTTCCATGCCAAATGGAATAAGTGGGTGAATAGTGTGGTTTCTGGTGGGCGTGTGGCCATTAACATTAATGGTCGCCGGGGGGGTTTTTTCCGGACTTATAGGGGTGTTAGGCAGGGGGATCCCATGTCTCCGTTACTGTTCAATTTAGTTGCGGATGCCTTGTCAGTGATGTTGGCTCGAGCCAAATCCAATGGCCTGCTGAGTGGTGTGGTGCCTCACTTGGTGCGTGGAGGGATCACTCATCTTCAATATGCTGACGACACTGTTATCATGTTGGAGTTTTCGAAACAGAATTTAATCACGATCAAATTTCTTTTATTTTGCTTCGAGAATATGTCGGGCTTAAAGGTTAACTATCATAAAAGTCAATTGTTCATGATGGGGGTGAATGAGGAGGATGCGCGTTGGGCGGCAGATGGGCTTAACTGTGTGTTGGGATCTTTCCCCTTCACTTATCTCGGTCTGCCGATTAACTCTTCTAAGCCTTCTAGGGCTGATTTTGAGGGCTGAGGAGCCATGCTGAATAGTGTGGGCCTCATGGCTCTAGAAGTGATGAGTCATTGTCAACGATAGTCAACAAGGACTGAAGAAGAGAAGAGATCTGCTGTTTCATGGGCCGCGTGTGACTCAGGTACACGGGCAGCGAGCGACTGTCGGGCAGAGGAGGCTGCGAAGTCGGGCTGGCCCAATCCGGGTGCATGGGCCAGAAGCAGTAGAAGACCCACTGGGCTGTTGACCAGGACTGACTCAGGTACACGGGCGGTGAGCGATTGCCGGGCTGAGAGAGCTGCGGAGTCGGGCCGGCCCAATCCGGGTACCTGGTGCAAAGCTGGTGGAGGCTTTGTCAGTTTCGGCGTAAAACTGACAACCATTGAATCTGTATCCGACTGTCCAGAAGAATAGCTTCAGGATATGTCATCTGTTACTCTAGGCCCACAGTCAGTCAGTTGTGTCTGTAAAAATACCTAAGGGCAGTAGAGTCTTTTTCTGTATTTTTGAGTCTGTAAAAACCCTAAGGGGCTGGTAGAATATTCCTAGTGTTGGACTGCCTATAAATAGCACCCCAATCCCTAGGGTTTGGACTACCCTTTGTGCTGAAATCAAATCCACCTTTTTGGGTCACTTTGTCTCCCTTCTCTCTCCTGTGTGCGCCGCCAGGGGCTTCCCTCTCACTGTTCTTGCATTATTTTGTCTCAAATCAGTTGGATGCATTTAATCCTTGGTCTCCTGTGAATTTATTGCTTGCATCTTGTTCGGTTTGGGAAGTTAATGCCTTGGGCACGAGCTGGTGATTTTATTTCTTGGGGAGAAGCTTCTTCGGTTGCTTGTGTTCTTCACGGTGGGAGTACTAGTTCTTGCTGTTGCAAGTAGTACTGCTTTGCTGTAGCTACAGCGTTCTGTAGCAGCTTTTCACCTTCTATTGCCCAGCTTTTTGATCGAAGCTGACAGTCTTTTTACCTTTTTCTGGGTGTGTCTGGCGAAGCTCATTTCAGTGCGAAGCCCCTCAACTCCGTGAGGCAGGCTTCGATCGAACCTCTTTAAAGGCTTCGCTCAGACTTCGAACTTCGGTTTTTGTATTCTGTGTTGCTAAGCGTCGAAGCATTTTTCTGATCGACAGCATTACATACTTCGAACAATAGCGCGAAGGGGCTTCGACCCTATCTGTTCGAAGTCCATACTTCGACACGTTTCGAGGTTGGGTTCGAAACTTGTGGCTCCGCTAGTCCTCGCTCTATTTTCTGTGTAGCATGTCACCCTTCGCCTCTCCTTTCGGAGTTTGCTCTTTTCGAAGGTAGAGCTTTGGGTTCGGACTTGCTTTTCTGTCGCGTGGCAGGCTTCGCTTCTTTGTTCGAAGGTAGTCCGTCCGTTTTGTGTGTTCGAAGCTTTCTGTTCGAAGGTTGTGATTCGAAGCTCTCGGTTCAAGGTGTGTTCGAAGTTTTGTCTTCGAAGTCCTTACTTCGAAGCAGGCTCCGACTTTGTCACTTTGCTCCGAAGCTCTTGGTTCGAAGCTGTGTTCGAAGTCCTGTCTTTGAAGTACACACTTCGAACCAGGCTCCGGCACTGTTTTACTTCGCTCCGAAGTACACTTCGCTTCTTACCACTTCGAACTAGGCTAGACAGCAACACCTTCGGCATTTCGGACAGACTCCGTCACCGACCTCCGAAGCAGACCTCGGCGTGCGAAGGGGGCTTCGCCAAGTTCCGAACAGGAGACAACTTTGGACAGTAACTTCTCTTTTCACTTTATACATACTTAGATCATTTCATTGAGAAGTATAGGCCTGTTACAAACTTGTTTATCTACCTAGTTGCACCACTTTAGTTCTCCACTGTTTATCATCAGATGCTTCTAGGTTAGAAACCATTAGACTTAGGCCTTCTGTTTATTTTCTGCTGCGTAGTATTTTTGAGGTGCGTTGGGTATTGGGAACAGGCCATTGATTCGAAAGAATTTTTAAGGCGCCCATTCACCCCCCCTCTGGTCGCTACTTTCGGTCCTACAAGTGGTATCAGAGCAAGGTTAGGTTTTTTTCCATACCTTAACCGGTTCTAAACCCCTGTAGTGACTATGACGTCTCCTGGCAAGGTCCCGTCCTTGGAAGCCTATGGCTATAATTATTGGAAGACTCGCATGCGAGCCTATCTCATGAGCCAGGGTTCGGACATATGGGACATTTGCGTTCACACCACATTTGTCATTCTGCCAGTTACTGAGCAAGGTACTGCTGGTATCATTGCTCAGCATCTGAGCAATAGTAAGGCTGTGAACATTTTATTTTCTGGCTTAGGTCCCACTGAATTTGAGCGAGTGAGTCATCTCTCCACTGCGAGAGAGATCTGGGCTACCCTCAAGGCACACCATGAGGGAACAGCACAGGTCAAGGCTCGGCTCTATCAGACCTACCGGCGTGAATATGAGAATTTCACACAGAAGCCGGGTGAATCTGTTGAGGCTTTGTTTGGTCGCTTTCAGTCGATCATTAACAAGCTTCGGGACAACAAGGCTGAGGGTGCTCAGTTAGTCTCAGATCATGAGCAGGCGCTCAAGGTTCTTCATACCTTGGATCCAAAGATCTGGGAGATCAAGGTATCATCTATCGTTGAGAGTACTTCATACGATACCTTGACCATTTCTGAGTTATTTAGCAAGCTAAAGGCCACTGAGGTAGATATCCAATTGAGATCAAATCTCACTGGCTCTGGATCAAAATCCCTGGCCCTTGCTACACCTTCTGTTGATCCCTCTGCTGTGAGCTGTGCTGGGTTCTCTTTGATGTCTATCACTGAGGACCAGCTTGAGTTGTTGGGAGATGATGATTTGTGTCTCTTTAACAACCGGGTGCGTCGTGTCTATGATAAAAGAATGTTCAAAAGACACGGCACAAAATCCGGATGCTTTGAATGTGGTGATCCAGGACACTTCATCGCCGACTGCCCCAAGCGCAGTGGATACAAGAAGGGCACCGGCAATAACTTCCACGACTCCGGCAAGCATGAGAGCCCCTCCTTCACCAAGGGCAAGCCGAAGACCCGGTTCTTCAAGAAGGCCCTGAAGGACTACCGGCGAGAGAACAAGAAGCGCGACAAGGCCTTCTTCGCCGAGATAGAGAAGAGCTACTCCAAGAGATCCACGTCTTCTTCCTCTTCATCGAGCTCAAGTGATGAGGAGATCACCATCAAAAAGGGGAAGGACAAGGATGATCCGGCGGGCCTCTGCTTCATGGCCTTCGGAGACAAGCCGAAGAGCCGCTCACACCAGCGCCGAAGATCCCGCAAGAGCTTTTGCTCCATGGCTCTTGGGGATAGAGAAGAAAAGAGCTCCTCCGACGACTCCGACGACGACGATAGCAAGGTATCGTCTTATGAGCGTGAAATTGTAGATTTACTTGAGAGCAATCGTCAGGAGTTGAAGTATCGGGAGAAACTGCTTAGGGGGGCTAAGAAAAGGATAGACGAGTTAGAGAGTGAGCTTGCCGTGGCCAACGGTAGGATTGAGAGTCTATCCTCTTCCCCTTGCTTGGGTGATAGCAGTGAGTGCCCGAAGTGTGAGGTGCTTCTGTGTGACCTGTCGACTTTGAAGTCCAGGTACACAGAAAGGGTTGATGAGAGGGACGCTTTGGCCACTGAGCTTGAAAGTGCTCAGCTGGAGCTGAAAGATGCTCAAGCCACTGTCGTCGCACCCTGTGTTGATTGCCCATCTCATCTAGCTGCCTTAGCTGAGCTGAAATCCAAGGGCATTGAGCATTCGGGTGATTTGGAGAGGTTGAGAGCTGAGCTTGCCCAGACTAGGCTAGAGCTTGAGACACTGTCAGTTCCACCCACTGTTTGTGAGAACTGTCTGTCTCTTAGAATGGAGTTGATTAAGCTAAAAGCCGGAAAGTCTGTCCAAGTAGAGAGTGAGTGTGAGACCTGCTTGTCTCAGGTGGAGGTTCTAGCTTCCTTGAGAGAGGAGCTAGCAGATTCTCAGAATGAGAACTTTTACCTCCGTTCTATCCTGAGTTGGATCAGTGCCAGAGAGCCACAGCTTGGCATGATGATCCAGCAGTTCAAGAGGAAGGATGGGTTTGGAGTAGGTTACACCTACACCAAGGCTGACTTTGAGAGTGCCCTCAGCCGGGCAGTGGAGTGGAGTAAAATGACTCCAGAACAGAAGTATCCCAAGACTCACTCTACTGAGACCTCCCAGGCTTGTCAGCCCAAGGATGGAGTGATCCATGAACCACCCAAAGCTCCACCCAAGAAACCTATCTGGGTTCCAAAGCCCAAAAATCTCCACACTTCTCTTGACTCTCTTCCTGGACCCTCTCAGCCCAAGAAGACCACACCAAACACTACCAAGCCCAAGAACCCCAAGCCTCAACCACCTCCCAAGAAGCCTACCTATCATTGTGAGTTTTGTCAGAGAGACGGGCATCTTGCGGAGTTTTGCTTCAGGAGGAAGCGGGTTGAGAGAGCGGAGAGGGCTCGTAGTGATCAGGTGCAGTTCTACCAGCAGGGTGGTAGACTGCGTGTTCCTCGGCGCGGGGAGAGGCTAGAGGCCAGGCCGCGTCGTGTAGGTGGTGGTAGAGGAGACGGTTTTCCTACCCGTGCTCCAGTTGGTGGTGTTCGTTCCGGCAGAGTTCCAGACCGAGTTGGCTACGGTTCTGGACCTCGTGGCCGTAGGGTTAGAAAGAACCGTGGACCGCGCTTTGAGTCGCGTTTTGGTCCAAACTCTTTTGATGGTTTTCGCTTTCCATCTTTTGAGCAAATGGCTCGACACTGGTTTAGCTCTTTTGCTAAACCTGGTGCCGGACCATTTGCTCCCACTTACAGACATTGATTGTGCAGGACCGGGGACTGGAGGATGTTTGGATCATGGACTCAGGATGCTCTCGCCACATGACGGGACATCGCAGATGGTTCTCCAGTCTCACTCCCCCGAGCTCAAAAGAGTACATCACTTTCGGGAACAGCGGTCAAGGGAAAGTAAGTGGCATAGGCTCAATTAGCATTTCAGATCATTTCTCTTTAAAGAATGTTGCTCTGGTTAAAAATCTGAATTTCAATTTAATATCTGTTTCGCAACTTCTTGAGGATGGTTTGGAAGTGCGTTTTAAGAAGGGCAATTCTTCTGTGGTTGATTCTAGAGGGTCTTTGGTTTGCCAGATTTTACCCTTCGGTAAAGTTTTTCGAATTGACTTCTCTAGTTCTTTTGGCCCTTCTCGCTGTTTGATTGCTGGATCTTCTTCTGAGCTCTGGAAGTGGCATAGGAGGTTAGGTCATTTGAGTTTTGATCTGCTAGTCAGGTTAAGCTCTATGGATCTCATCCGAGGATTGCCCAAGCTTAAAATGGAGAAGGATCTAGTTTGTCATCCCTGTCGTCATGGGAAAATGGTTGCCGCTTCTCACTCACCTGTGACTCAGGTGATGACTTCGTATCCAGGCGAGCTTTTACATTTGGACACTGTAGGTCCAGCTCGGGTACGCTCAGTCGGTGGGAAGTGGTATGCACTTGTGATTGTTGACGACTTTTCTCGTTTCTCGTGGGTTTTCTTTTTGGAGTCTAAGGATGAAACTTTTCAATTTGTCCATGACCTGATTTTGAAGCTGAAGAATGAGAACAATGGTCGGATGCGAGCAATTCGCTCTGACAACGGCTCTGAGTTCAAGAACTCTCAGTTCGTCAGCTTCTGTGGTGATCAGGGTCTGGACCATCAGTTTTCTTCTCCTTACACTCCCCCACAAAACGGCGTTGTGGAACGAAAGAACCGCACGCTAGTTGAGATGGCCAGGACGATGCTCGATGAGCACAGGACTCCTAGGCGTTTTTGGGCTGAAGCCATGAACACGGCTTGCTATCTTGCCAACCGTATTTTTCTTCGAGCTTACATTGGTAAGACTTCATATGAGTTGCGGTTTGGCAGACAGCCCAAGGTGACCCACTTGCGAGCGTTTGGCTGCAAGTGCTTTGTGCTCAAGAAGGGAGGGCATTTGGACAAGTTTGAGTCTCGTTGCTGGGATGGTATTTTTCTTGGTTATGCATTGCATTCTCGAGGCTTCCGTGTTTGGAACCTCGAATCCCAGCTGCTTGTCGAGACGTGTGAGGTTTCTTTTGATGAGTCCTTGCCTTCTTTGACTCCTTCTTTTGAGCTTTCTGGTGATGATGAGCTCGGAGAGTCCATTTTCGAGGAAGATGAGGATACTCCAGCTGCTGTTGAGGGCGGGCCTTCTGCATCCCCCGCAGAGCCCACACCCTCTGTGACTTCGACTGATGATGAAGGCGGACCTCTGATCACTTCTTCCACTTCGATCGAGCCCCTTCAGTCGAGTCCAGAGGTGCCAGCTGCTGACTCCGGTGAGGTGACTTCAGATCACCAGGGAACCCGAGCAGTTCAGCGTGATCACCCCTCAGAGCTCATCATTGGTGATCTGACTGAGAGGACTTTACGTTCTTCTGCCTCTCTCGCTGTGTTTGCTGAATCTGCGTTTGTTGCATCTTTTGAGCCCAGAGACATTTCTCATGCTCTTTCTGATTCTAATTGGATTAATGCTATGCAAGAAGAGCTTGAGAATTTTGTCCGCAATCGGGTTTGGACACTAGTTGAGCCGCCACCAGGATGCAACCCCATAGGTACCAAGTGGGTATACAAAAACAAACAAGGTGAAGATGGGGTTGTGGTGCGCAACAAGGCTCGACTAGTTGCCCAGGGTTATTGCCAGAAGGAAGGTATTGACTTTGAAGAAACCTTCGCTCCTGTGGCCCGTCTTGAGTCCATTCGTATTCTTCTAGCCTTTGCCGTTTCAAAGGGATTTAAGCTTTTTCAAATGGACGTTAAGAGTGCTTTTCTGAACGGGTTCATTGAGGAGGAGGTTTATGTTAGGCAACCCCCCGGTTTTGAGAACCCTAAGTTTCCTCGACATGTTTTTAAATTGCACAAAGCTTTATACGGGTTGAAGCAAGCCCCCAGGGCTTGGTATGACCGGTTGAAGCAGTTTTTGTTGGGGAAGGGCTTTGTGATGGGTTCTGTGGATAAAACTCTTTTCTTGCTCAGAGATGCTTCAGATTTTTTAGTTGCTCAGATTTACGTGGACGATATTATCTTTGGCGGTTCTACTGATTCTCTTGTGTCCAAGTTTTCTGAGCAGATGCACAGTGAGTTTGAGATGAGCCTCATGGGTGAGCTTAAGTACTTTTTAGGGCTCCAGATCAAGCAGACCAAGGACGGCACCTTCATCCACCAAGGTAAGTATACTCGTGACATGCTTAAAAAATTTGACTTTGGTGGTGAATTGAAGCCGCAGATGACCCCGATGGGTACCTCTGGAGGTTTGGACAAGGACGAAAGCGGTGTCAAGGTCAATGAGAGAGAATTTCGAGGGATGATCGGTTCGCTGCTGTACTTAACAGCAACAAGACCAGACATACAGTTCGCCGTGGGACTTTGCGCGCGTTTTCAGTCTTCACCACGCGCGTCTCACCGGCAGGCTGTCAAGCGCATTTTCAGGTATCTCACCTATGCGCCTGATCTTGGTCTTTATTATTCAGCATCATCATCACTTGATTTATCTGGCTTTTCGGACGCCGACTTTGGCGGGTGCCGGTTGGATCGCAAGTCGACTTCCGGTACTTGCCAGTTTCTTGGTTCTTCCCTTGTATCTTGGTCTTCTCGAAAGCAATCTGGAGTTGCTCTTTCGACCACAGAGGCTGAGTACGTAGCTGCTGCCAGCTGCTGCTCACAGATGGTTTGGATGATTTCTACTCTACGAGACTTTGGGTTGCTCTTTCCTACCAGGGTTCCATTGTTTTGCGACAGCACGAGTGCTATTA
The DNA here is from genome assembly GCA_019279435.1 of Zizania palustris. Lineage (NCBI taxonomy): Eukaryota > Viridiplantae > Streptophyta > Magnoliopsida > Poales > Poaceae > Zizania > Zizania palustris. The sequence goes on along the minus strand of JAAALK010000283.1, from coordinate 48,191,947 downwards.
GTGTAGGGAAAAACCCATGTCTCCATTCAAAAACCAAACATATTGATGTGCGCTTTCACTTCTTGCGGGATCAATATGAGAAAGGTGTCATTGACCTTATTCATGTTGATACCCATCATCAGTTGGCTGACATTTTCACCAAACCCCTAGATCAGTCTACCTTTGAGCGTTTAAGAGGGGATTTGGGTGTTGTGTATCCTTTCTAGGATATTTTGCGTCAGTTTTCCTTCTATTTTTTTTGAGTCTTTTTGTGTGTGTTCATATCTTGCATATTCACATATCACACTTTTGAGCTTGCTTCAGCTATATGATTGAATTGCTTTACTTATTCTAGCTGGTACATGCTTTTGACTACTTGTCAATGATCATGCTTTGGTTCAGTTCGCTTGATATGTCTGATATCTGTCATATGCATGGCTTTTATGCTTCAAAATTGAAAAATGATCACCATTGCCTCTGGTAACTAGCATGTGTAGGATGAATGCTTTTGCTATTTGTTACATGCCTTGTAGCTAGTTCATCACATAGATGCAGATATGCAACTTGGACATCTTTATGCTTTAACATGGAAAATGGGCTATAAAAATGATAAAAATCAAATGAATGAAAATTCCATGCCTTTCTATGCTTAAGTTGACAAGATCCAAGTGGGTTTGCTTTGTCGCATTATATTGTTCTGGACTGCTTACCATAGCACTTTGGTATGAACTAGGACAGTGTAGTGTATGCCAAGACCAATGTCTTAAGCTTCTGATGGTCCAGTTCTGGCCTAGGCTTGACTTGGTCGGTTAGCATAAGGTTTGACATGCAAATAACCCTTGGCAAAAAATGACAAAGGAAAATGAAAAAGCCTGAACATTAAAAGGATAACAAGCTTGCTGAAGCACTTTGTTTTTGAACTCTGCTTATCTTGGTAGATATCAGTTAGCTTCTGCATCTCATGCTTTACCTTGCTTGTTTACTAGAAAATGTGGTGATGCTTTTATTTGCAAAAACTGAAAAATGCGTGCTAAATGACTTTCTTTAGATATCATCCCTTGCACTGATCATGCCATGTGTCTTAGACAGTATCTCTTTTGCTATACCTGTTAGATACTGTATTTGCAGTCAATCATATCTGAGGAGCTTGCTCTCTACACTCCACCTGCACCCCAGTTGCATTCACTGCATATTTTGAGGGGGAGTTGCTTTTCAGGGGGAGTCTGTGTCTCTTTTGAGTGCTTGATGAGTTCACTTGTCAACAAGGGGGAGAAATTGGGATCAAAGTTTAAGGGGGAGTTCTTACTCTGTTGATATCCTTGTTGTTCTGAAATCGCACTCATTTTGAGCTTTTGTGTTTTGGTTAACCATAATGACCGTTTCTTGCTTTTGTTTGGCTTTTGGTCATTAAGGTTAAACTTTTACCTTATTTTTCTTCTTCTTTGTTCTTTTGTGTTTTTGTTTTCGTGGTTCCACATCTGTTCACAGGTGCTGAAGAGCTGAGAATTGAGGAATGTTGACAATGCACTCATCAAGGGGGAGATTGAGGAGCCATGCTGAATAGTGTGGGCCTCATGGCTCTAGAAGTGATGAGTCATTGTCAACGATAGTCAACAAGGACTGAAGAAGAGAAGAGATCTGCTGTTTCATGGGCCGCGTGTGACTCAGGTACACGGGCAGCGAGCGACTGTCGGGCAGAGGAGGCTGCGAAGTCGGGCTGGCCCAATCCGGGTGCATGGGCCAGAAGCAGTAGAAGACCCACTGGGCTGTTGACCAGGACTGACTCAGGTACACGGGCGGTGAGCGATTGCCGGGCTGAGAGAGCTGCGGAGTCAGGCCGGCCCAATCCGGGTACCTGGTGCAAAGCTGGTGGAGGCTTTGTCAGTTTCGGCGTAAAACTGACAACCATTGAATCTGTATCCGACTGTCCAGAAGAATAGCTTCAGGATATGTCATCTGTTACTCTAGGCCCACAGTCAGTCAGTTGTGTCTGTAAAAATACCTAAGGGCAGTAGAGTCTTTTTCTGTATTTTTGAGTCTGTAAAAACCCTAAGGGGCTGGTAGAATATTCCTAGTGTTGGACTGCCTATAAATAGCACCCCAATCCCTAGGGTTTGGACTACCCTTTGTGCTGAAATCAAATCCACCTTTTTGGGTCACTTTGTCTCCCTTCTCTCTCCTGTGTGCGCCGCCAGGGGCTTCCCTCTCACTGTTCTTGCATTATTTTGTCTCAAATCAGTTGGATGCATTTAATCCTTGGTCTCCTGTGAATTTATTGCTTGCATCTTGTTCGGTTTGGGAAGTTAATGCCTTGGGCACGAGCTGGTGATTTTATTTCTTGGGGAGAAGCTTCTTCGGTTGCTTGTGTTCTTCACGGTGGGAGTACTAGTTCTTGCTGTTGCAAGTAGTACTGCTTTGCTGTAGCTACAGCGTTCTGTAGCAGCTTTTCACCTTCTATTGCCCAGCTTTTTGATCGAAGCTGACAGTCTTTTTACCTTTTTCTGGGTGTGTCTGGCGAAGCTCATTTCAGTGCGAAGCCCCTCAACTCCGTGAGGCAGGCTTCGATCGAACCTCTTTAAAGGCTTCGCTCAGACTTCGAACTTCGGTTTTTGTATTCTGTGTTGCTAAGCGTCGAAGCATTTTTCTGATCGACAGCATTACATACTTCGAACAATAGCGCGAAGGGGCTTCGACCCTATCTGTTCGAAGTCCATACTTCGACACGTTTCGAGGTTGGGTTCGAAACTTGTGGCTCCGCTAGTCCTCGCTCTATTTTCTGTGTAGCATGTCACCCTTCGCCTCTCCTTTCGGAGTTTGCTCTTTTCGAAGGTAGAGCTTTGGGTTCGGACTTGCTTTTCTGTCGCGTGGCAGGCTTCGCTTCTTTGTTCGAAGGTAGTCCGTCCGTTTTGTGTGTTCGAAGCTTTCTGTTCGAAGGTTGTGATTCGAAGCTCTCGGTTCAAGGTGTGTTCGAAGTTTTGTCTTCGAAGTCCTTACTTCGAAGCAGGCTCCGACTTTGTCACTTTGCTCCGAAGCTCTTGGTTCGAAGCTGTGTTCGAAGTCCTGTCTTTGAAGTACACACTTCGAACCAGGCTCCGGCACTGTTTTACTTCGCTCCGAAGTACACTTCGCTTCTTACCACTTCGAACTAGGCTAGACAGCAACACCTTCGGCATTTCGGACAGACTCCGTCACCGACCTCCGAAGCAGACCTCGGCGTGCGAAGGGGGCTTCGCCAAGTTCCGAACAGGAGACAACTTTGGACAGTAACTTCTCTTTTCACTTTATACATACTTAGATCATTTCATTGAGAAGTATAGGCCTGTTACAAACTTGTTTATCTGCCTAGTTGCACCACTTTAGTTCTCCACTGTTTATCATCAGATGCTTCTAGGTTAGAAACCATTAGACTTAGGCCTTCTGTTTATTTTCTGCTGCGTAGTATTTTTGAGGTGCGTTGGGTATTGGGAACAGGCCATTGATTCGAAAGAATTTTTAAGGCGCCCATTCACCCCCCCTCTGGTCGCTACTTTCGGTCCTACAAGGGCTTAGTTCAGAAAGTGGAGAATCGGTTATCCACGTGGAAATGTGGTCATCTGTCTCATGGGGGTAGGATGGTGATGATCAACTCTTGTCTTAGCAGTGTTCCTTTCTATGCGATGGGGGTGTTTCTCCTGCCGGATTCAGTTCACAAACAATTTGATAAAATCAGGAGTCGGTTTTATTGGGCTGGTTTGGGTGACAGAAGGAAATACCATATGGTCAATTGGAAAACGATGTGTATGCCTAAGAAGTTTGGTGGGATGGGCTTCATTGATAACAAAATTATGAACATTTCCCTGCTGGCAAAGTGGTTCCTCCGCGCTGTCAGCGGGCGCGAGGGAACTTGTTATGAGTTGCTTAGAATTAAGTATGACCGAGGTGGCAGTTTTTTTGGGGATAGGGTGCAAAGAGGTTCTTATTTCTGGAAGAGTCTGATGAAATTTAGAACTTGGTATCATAATCACTGTGTCTTCTCGGTAGGGGATGGGCGTAGGGTTAGGTTCTGGGAAGATAGTTGGGCTGGCGAGGTCCCTTTCAAAATCAGGTTTGCATCTCTCTATGATATTTGTGCGAATCCGGGGGGGTTAGTTTCGGATGCTCGCTGTAATGATTGGGATGTCGGTTGGCGGAGATCCCTGTCGGTGTCAGAGATGAGGCTGTGGTGCGAGATGGTTGATCTGTGCAATTCGATTTCGTTTGGTGGTGGGTCCGACTCTGTTTCTTGGGCTCTTAACAAGGGTGTTTTCTCGGTGAACTCCTTGTATAATTGGCTCTCTTTCCGCGGGGTTGGGGATGTGGATATGAAGCTTGTTTGGAAATGTGTAGCCCCCTTAAAGGTCAAATGTTTTTTGTGGTTGGCTTTACGAGGTAGGATTCAGGTTGGTGAACAGTTGGGATTGAAGATGTGGGCTGGGGACCCGCATTGCAAATTGTGTCATCAGATTGAGTCGGTGGATCATTTACTGTTCCAATGTCCTCTCTCCAAAATCATTTGGTGTTTTGTTAGGGATTCTCTGGATTGGCGGCGTTGCCCGGACAATATTTCTGATATCTTTTTAGTCCTGGGGTGTAGTTTGTCGCCTCGTCAGAAGATTAACCTGTTGGGTGTTTATGCTGCAGTTTTCTGGTCTTTGTGGATTAACAGAAATGATTTCGTGTTCAACAATGCGCTTTCGACTAATGTTCTAAATGTGCCTTATCGGGTAACTTGTTTTATGGAGCAGTTGACGAAGTTGGCGCCGATCAAGAGAGTGGAGGAGGTATCAAAGTGCAGGGACTCGCTCCGCGCTCAAATGAGAAGGCTTGCAGGGGACGTGCCGGTAAACGAACTGTCCATCGGGTGAATCTCAGCTTCGGCTGATCAGAATTCCTGTCCTTCAGGGGCTGCTTCTTCATGGTTTTGGCAGTGGGCGTAGTTCCAAAAACAATGGGCTGTTTTGCTGTTTGGTTGGTTGCTTCTGCAGTGTTTTGTCTGCCGTGCTATCTGTGTCTGTTGTCCGTGCTTTGTTGTAAAACTTTTGTGGGGTGCTTGTTCCGTGTGACCGTTCTTGTAAAGCTGGTAATCCCATAACTTTGGTGTCTATTTTCGCTTTCAATTAAAGCGGGGTGCAGTTGTTGCTGCATCTACTTCTCAAAAAAAAATCTCTATAAAATAAACTGCAGTATTAGAAATACTGTACTCAACCTATAGTATTGAAAACTTTGGTACGAAGCATTTTTTCAAAAACTGTGAAATTATAAACTATGATACTGTTATAGATATAGTACAGTGTAGTTTTTAAAATATTGTAGTTCGAAAAAGATGTGTTCTCAAACATGACCGTAAGTGGTAAGTGTGTTGTTGAACAAATTGAGAATACGACGACAGTACGACACCGGGCTAGACGAGACTGGCCCATTTCAAACAGACGTGTGTAAAAGCAAGCGATTGCGACCATAGAAAAGCCACGTGGGCTTTAAATTTGGCCACGTGGGCTTTGGGATGGGTCAGGAACTCCTCAATTATTTTGATATTTTTTTTCAATTTTCTGGTGGCTATTTAGATGGCGAGCAAATGTATAAACGCTTTGAAAATAAAATTTCCATCTATCGAACCTGTATTTTTTTTTGAATTTGGAACACCACAGCATCGAATACTTCCGTTTTTTGTTTGAACGACGTTGCCGTTGGCGTTATATTTGATAATTTGATATGCGTGGGGTTTCATTTGTTCCCTGGTTCGGCCGCTCTCTCCCGGCGCCGGCGCCGGCGCCGCACGTCGTCCAGCAGCGCGCCGGCAGCCTCGTATGACGATCCTGCCATCTTCATTGCTCGCCGCGCGCGCTCCCCGACTTCCTCCGCTCTCTGCCGGAGTCTTTTATCCTCCATGGCGGCGCGCACCCTCTCCGCCACCGTCTCCCTCCGCACCACCACCCCGCCGGACTCCTCGCCTCCCCACACGTACCCCCTCTCCGCGCCGACGCTGACGCCCGTGCCGGCGAGGCCCACCACCAGCGCCTCGTTGTAGAACTGCTCCGCGAACACTGGCCACGTCAGCACCGGCACCCCCGCAGCCGCCGACTCGGTCACCGCGCCCCACCCGCAGTGCGTCACGAAGGCACCCACCGCCGCATGCCTCAGCACCGCCACCTGAGGGGCCCACCCCATGACCACGAGCCCGCGACCGGAGACTGCGGCGGCGTCCTCTACGTCCGGTAGCGGCGCCGCGTTCTTGTCCCCGACGACCCACACGAAGTTCATGCCGGAGTCGACGAGCCCCATGCCGAGCTCTACCACCTGCTCGCGCGGGAACCGGGTGAGGCTGCCGAAGCAGACGTACACCACAGACCGAGCGGGCTTTGTGTCGAGCCATGTCAACACGCGCGCGGCTTCGGCGGCGGCGCAGGCCTCCCCGCCGCGTCCGCGCTCCATGGTGTCGTCGCCGTCGCTGTTGACGAGGCAGACCGGTCCGACGGCGAACACAGGTTTCTCCGTATCCTTCTCGTAGTGTTCGATGTACCTTTGCTCCAGGTCGGCGAACGAATTGACCACCCACCCAGCCGTGGCGCGCTCGCCGTCGAACACGCGATTCAAGAACTCCCGCGAGTGCGCGCCAGGGAGGGTCGCCTCGGCGAGTCTCGACTTGGTGAGCCGCACCGCATCCGGGAGGCCCGGCACGAGGAACGGCTCTGTGGCCGACGCGACGCTGTCCTGCGGGCTGTGAACCAGCAGAGCTCGCTGCACCGAGAGCGCGAAGCACCCCGTCCCCGTGAACGCATACCGCGGGATTCCGAGCTCAGGTGCCGCTGTGGCAGCCCACGGGAGAACGCTGTCGAACACGACGGCATCGACAGGTTGGCTACGCAGTAGGTCGGCGAAGAGCGGAGCGAGGAGGTCGACGGCAACGGCGAAGGGCCCGGCGAGCTCGCGGTTGGGGAGATCATCGGCGCTCTCATGCCCACCCGTGAGCCCCGCGGTCTCGGCGGGCAAGCGGAGCGCGTGGATGCGGATGCGGAGGCCAGCGGCGGCCGCGCGCTCGACGGCCCCGCCGAACCTGGCGGCGTTGGCGCGCGTGAGGACGAGCGTCGCGTCGGCGCCGCGCGACGCGAAGAGTCGCGCGAGGTCGGACATCGGCAGCGCGTGACCCGGCGTCGGGAACGGGATGAAGTACATCCGCGGGGTCACGTTCTCCTCCTCCGGCGACTGCATGGTGAGTCTGCTCGAGCTCGACGCCGGCGATCGTGGGAGCTACCAGGTGGTGGCGATGGTGAGCGAACTATTGGCCGGAATGGGTGTGTATATACATAGGCGCCTCGAAAGTCGAAACGCAAAGATGGTGCGCGGGAAGCACGATTTCACGTAGATTGCCCCGAGCTTGCCATGTTAGTCGTTAAGCAACACGAACATGCCTATGGCATTTCTTGTCTCTTACCAACATGAAACGGTTCCATTCTGCTCTAGCCAGTCTTTGCAACGATCACATCACTATTTGACTGCTGCTGCCTGATGCCCTGATTGATATAATTCAGAGAGATAGAACTGCTATCTAACCTCGCTTTTGTGAGGGACAAACTACCTGATCACACGTATTTTTACTACCATTCTACCAATCGTAAAAACAACAGTACCAACTATGCACCAGTCACTCATATTGACAAACCATCTGATCACTCTCTGTGGATCAAAAATACCAGAAGATTCAGGAGTTTTTTTAGGAGGGATAAATTCAGTAGAAAATCAGACAGCTTTGCTTGCTGTGATGGGCCTACGCACTGCAGTCCCCTGATTCCCGAGCGGGCTTTGTCTGGCAGGCCGCAGCAGACGCCGGCCTGCCGGCCATTTGTAGCAGAACCGAGATGCCGACCTGGTGCCAACGAGAACGCGGAAAAGGACCGTGCTTTTCACGTGAACCCCCGCTCCGGTTCGGCGACAATCCACGTTCCGGTCGGCGGGCGGGCACAGACACCGGTGGCTCGGTGCGCGGCGCCCAACCCAACCCGCCCCACGCCCACCGACACGGCAGCGACGGCTGTGCGGGAGTGTGGCCGTGTGAGTGCCCATCCCCCCACTCCCACTCGCCCACTTCCCCCTATCAACCCCGGCGCGCGGCGCGGCGCCACCTCCCCCTTCTCTCTCTCATATGGTCTCCCGCCGCGCGCCCCGGCAGTGCCTAGCGTAGCGAACTGCAGCGTCGTTCCCCGTCCATGGCCGCGGCGGCGAAGTTCGCCCGCTCCTTGCCCGTTCTCCTCCTCCTCCTGGCCGGCGCTGCTCGTGGCAAAACGGTCAAGAGGGACGGTACGTAGCTGGCTTCTCCTCCCCCTGTTCGTTTCCTTCTTCTCGTTGCCGGTTGATCCTGTCCGTGAACTGTGCGAGTGATCCTGATTTGATGTTTCGATGCCGCGATGTGGCCTCTCAGAAAGGTCGGTTCTTTTGGCCGTTCCGCTGGAGATCTGACCCCCAACCCTGGAGGTCTTCTGCTTATCGCTGTGAATTGGGCATCCGCTCAATTGGTTGCCTCATTCGGGCTTGCAGAGAGTCATAGGTCTGGCTCATCACATTGTATCGTGGGATCTGTCGTTGGTTTGTCAATTAGATGTCTAAATTTTCTTTATGCGAAATACTTTGGAGAAGTAGTGATTAATATGCGATAAAATGTTGACCTTGTGATATTATATGTGAACACAAACTGGGGGCCTAATTGGTGATAAGTGATAATTGGCAAGGACTAGTAACTTTAGTTAACCGTGAGACCCTATCTAATCTGTCATTTCCTAGCTGCACAAGATATTGCGAGGTGCCACATTGCAGCAGCAGGAGTGTTCTATCTGTTAATAGAACACAAATATTAATCGGAGTTAGCAATGCTTGGTGACTGTTGAGTAGTTTCACGGTGCGCGGAATTTTGGAACTGATTGAGGGAATTTTTTGTTTATGCTGCAGTGAAAGCATTGAATGAGATCAAGTCTTCATTAGGATGGAGAGTTGTGTATTCATGGGTTGGGGATGATCCTTGTGGGCATGGTGATCTACCACCCTGGTCTGGTGTGACCTGTACTCAGCAAGGAGATTACAGAGTTGTCACAGAACTGTAAGAATTATGTCTTCACTTTCTTGTTTTTTTGATGTATTACCGTTTCTATGTAAAATTGTACAAGGTTAGATTGCGAGTTTTTTCCGAGTGAGGAAAAACATCTGTCACCTATAGTCACAAAGGTTGAACCTTTTGTCTCAATCCAAAATATGAAACCCATTTTACCACCTAGTTAATTAAAGGTCGGCTAATGATACTCTTCGCTTGCTAATTTTGACGAGGAAGCTATCTAAATAAATTGTTCATATTCATTTTGTATCTATCTGAGGAATCTTATATAAAAGGCTCAAAGCTACACAAAATTCGTTCTTTTAATAGTTTCTTGCCAATTCTTTAATATGCAACCTCAACCTGAAGAACTGTACGCAACCATGCTTTCTTGTGTATTCCAGATATAATGTGTTGTGTATGAAACCATAAAATGGATCAACAAATCCTACTATATTATGCCATTTCCCTCCCTTCAATTTCCTTTGTAGAAAGGTTTTCAGATAGTTGTCAAGAATAATACTAAACTGTTCTACTAGCGGTTTAAAAGGAAGCATATTATTTTTTCCCTTTTACAGGGAGTTAACCTTTTCATGGCCGGAAATGAATATAATTAGTATATGTGGCTAATACATGCCTGCTGCATATGGATCACAACTTTATGAATTGCAAAATCATGTAGCTTATCTGAATCTGAATGCCCTGTTTTAGTATGTACAAGTCTGAATAATATATTGCTTATATTATTTCAGTGAAGTCTATGCTGTATCAATAGTTGGTCCTTTCCCTACAGCAGTTACAAACCTTTTGGATTTAAGAAGATTGTAAGTACATTTTCCTTGTCGCCACAGCTTTGTTCTCTTGATCTGTAGTATGTACAAGCTTTATGAGATCTATGTTTTCACACTTTGTAATTATTTGATGTAACCTACTAACCTGATTGAAGTTCATGTTATTTTTCTAATGTCTAGTTAGTTACCTTTTTGCAATGATAGTAAACTGTAAGTTTCTAGTATTTTTGTATAACCATCAGTGAAGTTACATGACAACACATCTACACAGATGTATGAACTCTTTTAAACTATTTTTCCATGTAATTGTGTCATGGAACATGGATTTAGAAAGAATATTATCATTTAACCAGAATAGAAGAAATTATTTATTCTTATAAAGTTATAATCACCCAACTAATGAATTTATGGAAGCTTTATATTGCTTGAGTTATGGAATTCTGTGTGTCTCTTCCATTTGGACATGGCAACAGCTATTTATTTAAGTAGTATTTTTCAAAAAAATATTAGAGATCAACTCTGATTCTTCTATAAAACAAGCACCTAAAAGGTTGTAAAATATCTTTGTCAATTTGGTCATATCTTAAGTTCTTAACAAACATATGCAAGCAATCCTCATACCATGAGAGTAATGTCTTCTCCAACTACAGGGATTTCCACAATAACAAGTTGACAGGGCCCATTCCAACACAGATTGGACGGTTAAAACACCTCAGGATATTGTAAGTATGGATTTTCTTTGCTTATACAAAAGTATATTTGATATGTTTGTCATGTGAGATACTGACTTCGGAAAACATTTTAATTCTTGCTGCAAAAAACATACTTGTTTTGCTCTTTGCATTATTAAAATGTCCTTAGGTAATGCCTTTATTGAATCAATACTGTGTTGTTTTTTGGCTAGATAGCTGCCTGTTCTGATACAGATTCTATTCAGCTAAGAAAATTTTCTCATTCTCTTAGGAACCTGAGATGGAATAAGCTTCAAGATGTGCTCCCACCTGAAATTGGTGGACTGAAGAAGCTGACACATTTGTAAGTTATTTTTTCTTGGAATTCTTTGACTTTATATGGAAACAGTACTTCATATTCCGTGTCCCTAACTGTCAATGAAAATATGCAGGTATTTGAGCTTCAATAACTTCAAAGGTGAAATTCCTGTGGAGCTTGCAAACCTACCAGAACTGCGCTATCTTTATCTCCATGAGAACCGCTTCACTGGGCGGATCCCCCCTGAACTTGGCACTCTCAAGAACCTTCGTCACCTGTAAACATCCATCCCAGATTCTTTTGCTGGTAGAACTATTGCCATCCTTGTCTGTTGAGATGCTGTAGTGAATGCTAAATCCTTTGTTTTCAGGGATGTTGGTAACAACCATTTGATAGGCACCCTCAGGGATTTGATAGGCAATGGCAATGGCTTCCCCTCCCTGAGAAATCTGTAAGTAAAAAGTTTTACATGCTAGCATATCCATTCCTTCTCTCTTGAATGGGAAATGCTATCTTCCATCTTCCTAAGCTGACTCTAATTTATGTTCTACAGGTATCTTAACAATAATGATCTAACTGGTGTTCTGCCGGATCAAATTGCAAATTTGACAAACCTTGAGATCCTGTAAGTTTCTTAAAATGTGTTGTCAATACTGTATATCAGAATCTGTTACCATAAACTCATTCTTTACATATATACTCTGCAGGCACTTGTCTAATAATAGGCTGATTGGATCGATATCACCAAAACTAGTTCATATTCAAAGATTGACCTATTTGTGAGCCTTACTGCTTTGATTCTTATAAAGTTACATGGAGTGAAATGATCAGCTCGAGTCTTTTGTTTTTTTCCACCGGTTCTGATATTCATGTTTCAATGGTTTGTTACAGATACTTGGACAACAACAACTTCATTGGTAGGATTCCTGAAGGATTATACAAGCATCCTTTTTTGAAGGAGCTGTAAGCTGGCTTTAGAATCTTTATCCTCCTCAAACAGAATTCTTCGCGCTTGAATCTATTCTGTTGTAGGTTTACTTAGGCACATAATTGTTTTTCTGGCTCCAGGTACATTGAAGGAAACCAGTTCAGACCTGGAAGCAAATCAAAGGGAACACACAAGGTGCTTGAATTACCTGAGGCTGACATCTTAGTTTAGCAAGTTCATACGTGGGATTGCTATTCATTCTGGACGGCAGCAGCTACCATTCTACATCTCTTCACCATGCAGCTACAAAAATGCATATGTTTCTAGGACATGTATATGATATATGTATCTGTAGAGCAGCAACTGTGTTTTTCACTGCACTGTTCGAGGACAAGTTTACACAGACAAAAAAATCTTGAGAAAAAAAAGTCAATGTAAAGTCCAGAGCACTGCTGCTATCCTGTCACCCAAGAGTATAGTCCATTAGATGAGTGTACAGCCTGTGTTGCATTTCCTGTAACTTAACTGTATAATGGAGATGCACTTCAGCTGTATTGCCAGCACATTGCATGGCACCGACAGTCCTGGTGTGTGTCCAATGATATTTTTCTTATACCACTGGACATGATCTGGCCTTTTGGGAGCAAATTTGGGGCCATGACTGCTCCAAGTCATAGGCATGTGGGGAGGATAATATGCCAATAACAGGCTGTATCTGCATATATTAAGGGGCACCCTGTTAGCTCACTATTCACTAGACAGCTGCAAAAATGATGATTTGACAAATTTCAAGATGACCCCTTTGACATTTTGACACTCTGATAATAACATGCACACAATTAAGTTAATGATATGTAGGTCAAGATGACAAGAATCTTTAAGTTACTTTTTAGCGGTGATAGAGAAGTCTCTTGGGGTGTAGTGGCTAGCACCATGGATGGTGAGCTAGCTCACCCGAGTTCTACTCTCACCCTTCTTTAAAATTTCTTAGTGGGTTGTTTCTCCCTTAGCTTATTTTTTTTAGCGGTGATAAATTATCAACCCTACATAGTTACAGCATGTATTTCTCCGAGCTGCCTTTTAACACTTCTAGTTTTCATTTCTGTACATAAGTAAATGAAGTTTGTTCTGGTAATAATTTTAATAGATTATTTACATATACAAAGAAAAAGAATTGGGCAGTGCTTAAGAAAAAAGAACTGAAGCGAAATCTGGGAAATTGTGTAGTACAAAGGACCATGTCTCCTTCTCCAGGGTCTCCTGTTAAGAAAACCGACATTTTTATGTGCTCTCAGTTTGATTGGATCAGTGTTGCAGCAAAGAATACTGTCAAGGGCACATGCATTTCCTACACCATCAACAAGACACCTCTGCTGTCCAGTGGTCCATGCTACATTTGGTACCTCTGTACCCTTTCAAGCTCATCCTATGGTGCTTTTTCAAGGATTATGTTGTTGCTGGTGAAGGATAAGAAAGAGACTGAATGAACTGCAAAATACTTGTCCTGATTCACACTGGTTGCTGTTGCCAATGTAGTGCCACCCTATCCAATGCCTTGGTAAGATGCCAAATGTTTGCTGCATTGCTGGAACCAAGGTTGCTGCCAATGTAAATCCAACACTGGGTGCCCCTTATACCATATGAAAAGTTCCTGCCCTGCTCCCTGAATTGCTGAGTGTTTAGCCTGGATATGAAAGTACTGGCATTCTTGATCTGTTTGCCATGAGCAAAGATTTCCCCCCTTCAGCCCCCCCCCCCTCTCTCTCTCTCTCTCTCACACACACACACACACACACACACACACACACACACACACATGAAGTGTCACTGTCCACACTCCATGGTCCCTGTTTGTGCCCTTTTCCTGTTCTCATGTAAGCAAAACCTGTGCTATCTTTTGCTGGATCATAGGAGGTGTCTCGGACTCCCAGGCACATGGAGAAACATCCACCATTGTGATTAACAAGGCAAATGCTTCATGAGCAAATGAAAGCTTCTCTTCAAAGATATGAACAAATAGCTAAGCCATGTCCAGGCCACAGTGAGCCAGTGACAGAGGCTTGTGGCATCATGAAGTCTTCAGATGCTTTCCTCAGGCATGTGCCCCATCTTATGACCAGTTGCTCAATCATACCTTGCAAGATTGTCAATGATGCAGACTTTTAACATGTTTTGCAAGATGTCGGTGCTCGCAAAAAAAAGTATAACTAATTGGCATTGCACAATCTAAAGTGAAGAATAGGGATGATCTCTTCCCCCTAAAAGATCGTGATAGACTCAGCGAGCTAATAGAAAAGCTAGTCACTCGAATGGAGTTGAAACCTAAAGTTGAATTTCAACTCTAGCTCACTTCAACTTGTTTGGGATTGAAAGGTTTTAAAGAAGAAGAAAATGTAATAGTTAGAAATTTAGAACATTCAGCAGGGCAGTATCATAGTGTTAGGTTTGCCGACACCATTGGAGGGTGATGCCTGCTAAGACTGTGTAGTTATGTTCCTTCCATTATAGTTGTCAGTTGTCACCTTATTTATAGTCTGAAACACTTCCTTTTCTCTCCCTAAAGAAGCTGAGATATGAAACAAATATTTGCTCCTGCTACCTGCTCATTTTTCAACCATAAACAAGAAGGTAAATACAGTAGCACACTGTACGTGCTGTTGGGTGTATGATACTAAACTAGTACTATAGTAGAGTGCCATTCCTGCAGCCTGAAGAGCCTGTCATTTTCTCCATTGTTTTTGCCTCTGCAAAGAATCAATCAGAGCACACATGAGTACATGACACACGCCAAGCTGCCTCTGCCTGCTTGGGGGTGCATGCATGGGTCACCTGGAGGCTGGAGCATGCAGGATGCAGCAGCTTTGGCACTGTTGTTTATCACCAAACACAACCAAAGGCACCAAAACCATGCATGGATGGTCCAAGCATCATCATAATTTTTATCTGCTCATATGGATATTACTATGAATATGACAAATCCAGACCATCCCTTTCTCTGAAGAACTCTTTTTTATTCATCCATGAGGTTTGGTAGGGTTTGTGGGGTTGTTCTGAGCACAGCTCATATCTACTCCTTTTTTTATCAATGTTAAAAAGTTCATATTTACAGACCTGGAGACTACTGATGATACTTGAAAAATAAACATCCTAATTTCTAACGCCCCCAAATTTAAGACTTTATAGCAAAACTCAGCACTGCAAGCTCAGTCACTGCATTGGGAGCTCATTACTCAAGTGAGTAAAAGTGGAGTAGAGACCACACCATATTGAGGAGATTTTCTCACTGGGATGTTAAGCTAAGAAACAGGATACTGTTAACTGCATGTGGAGTGACAGTAGTATTAATGTATTATCATATGGTAGTAGCACTGTTAGCAATGCAGCCAGAGGACGCTGTATTTTAGGCTGCAAGCACATGGTTTAGCCCCAACCTGATTAGCTAGATCTGTGTGCTCAGAACCGGAGGAACATGCACTTTGTAGTTTGCACCAATGAGTACTGAATTATCTCAATACAAAATGTCAAGAAGCCAAGAACATCTGCTTCAGTTTGTTCTTCTTTCTCTCGTCTCGTTTGCTGTGAGAGCTCAGAGAATGGCATGTAGATGCCACTTCTTTGAAGGTTTGGACCATCATGTTTATGTTTAGGTGGGCACTAACTTGGACCCCACTCGGGTAGAATTCACTCAATCGTCTCATGTGTTCTTTCTTACACATTTTGGAAATCTTCTCAGCAAGATGTGACAGAACAGAACCAGCACCACCCATAATTTTGCACTGACATTTCGACATTTGTTTCCAGGAAAATCAAGACCATTTCAACCCTGTTTTAGCTTCGTATATAAACAAAACACTCCTTCCATCAGTTTCAGTGCTCTGAAATCTCAAGCTGTAAACAAGCATAAGAAGATGGCCACGCAATAAGTGCAACCCATGCTCATCTTAGGTGAGAAGTTCCCTTCACATGTCAATCTAAGATGAGCTCTTGGCCTCCAAATAAAAAGAAGAAGAAAAGATTCACCCAACCACAAAACTGTCGGTGCAAGAATCCTCACACGTTTCACACAGCATTAGCAGTAACAGCAACAGCAACAGGCAAAAGCAAAGATGAAAAAGAAATCAAGAAGCAGGTTTGATCACTGGAGGAGACAAAAGATGGGGGGGAAAAACAAAAGTACGAGTGCCGTGCGTGCGCGTTTTCCCAGTGGTTGGTTGATGAGGAGTAGCTGTCGGCCGGGCTGAGTCGAGGCTGAAAGCTTCAACTCTTTGATTGTTTAGTTCCACCTGCTCTGCTCTGCTCTGCTCGCTCCACTGCTTTTCGTCATCTCTCCTCCTCCATCGACACCGGAGAATCAATCCATCGAGTGTTACCGTTCAATTCAAAGTTAACTGAGAATGTAAGCAGAGGCTGAAAGAATTTGTGTTCGATTTCAGTGAGACATTGGTAGTAGATCAAACTAACATTACGAGCGAGCTCGGCCAGGGCCAGTGAAATGCAGCTGGATTTGCCTTCCGCGTAGGACTATTGCTTTAGTTGAGCTGACTAAAAGAACAATGAGATGGTCACATCGAGTGTTTTTTTTTTGCAATGGATTTATATTGGTGGATTGATGATTTTATCAGCATGCTTCTGACATTTGATCCACCAAGATTACTCAGGGGTGTTTGGTTAAAATTTAGTCTGTGTCATATCAGATGTTTACATATTAAATTGAATGACTAAAAATAAACTAATTATAAAAACAATTGTAGAATCGGATGATAATTCACGAGACGAATTTATTAAGCCTAATTAATACATGATTAACAAATATTTACTATAGCATCACATTGTCAAATCATGACGTAATTAGACTCATTAAATTCGTCTCGCAAATAATTCAGCAGTTATAAATGAATTTTATAAATAGTCTAAATTTAATACTCTAAAATAGTATATAAACATTTGATGTTTGAGGGATTGAAATTTAGTCCATCAAACCAAACACCCTGACTTTTTTTTCTCGTGAATTCATACGATTTTAATTATATAAAACTCTGGATGTTAAATTATTTCCCATGATAACCCACCAATAAATATAAAATACACAGAACTGTAAAAAAACTACATCTGCTAAAAAAACTCGAATCACGATTTAAAAAAAAGGAGGGGTAGAAAAGAAAAAAAAAACAGAGCTGAAGAACCAAAACGAAATCGTCCGCCTCATTTTCTCCTGGCGAGGGAAGGGGGGAAGCAAGCAGCCATAGCCGCCTCCACCATTCCATCGTCTTCGCCGAAATCCCCAAATCTCTCTCGAGAGAGCGCGAGCTCCCAAAATCCCTCGCGAGTTTAGGCGTAGGTGCTCGAGATAAACCGGAATTTGCAAGCCGCGGCCTGCATTATTCATTTATTCATCGCTTTTTTTTTAATTTTGTTTCCTATTTAGTACCACCCGTGCGATGAGCATGTCTCGGCCCAATGCCAACGCATCGCCGCCGTCGCCGGAACCCTAGGCCGCCGGAGTCGGAGCTGCCGTCGTCGGCGCCGTCGGCGGGGGAGGAGAAGGATGCAGCTGCGGATCTCGCCGAGCATGCGCAGCATCACCATCTCGAGCAGCAATGGCGTCGTCGATTCGATGAAGGTGCGCGTGGCACCGCAGCCGCCGCCGCCGCAGCCGCCGCCGCCGCCGCCGCCGCTCGCGCTGCAGGGGGCGGGCGCGGGCCGCCGTGGCGGGGGAGGAGGAGTAGGGGGAGGCGGCGGCGGCGGATGGGGAGCGGGGTGGTACTGGCGCGCGGTGGCGTTCCCGGCCGTCGTGGCGCTCGGCTGCCTCCTGCCATTCGCCTTCATCCTCGCTGCCGTGCCGGCGCTCGAGGCCGACGGCAGCAAGTGCTCCTCTATTGGTAAGATCGGCGTCCGCGATCTGGCGGCGCTTCTGGGTTTGATTCGTTGTCTCGTTGATTTGTTCCGTTTGGGGCGGCAAAGCTCGGATCTTAGTGCTCTTGGGCGTGCGATTTTGCGGTGTCGGTGGGAATGTGGGTCAGTGGAGATGGTTCCTGTCTAGATTTTGGGCTGAAAACGCGTGATTGGCTCTCTGATAGACTCGTTCGTTAAGTTAGAGATTCATGGTATCAGGTTTGGCGATCTCGTTTAGATTTGAACTGGAACCAACATAGTTGATGATTTGGGTTTATGATTCGGTTTGCGGGTGAGTTACTTGGTGGATCCTAAGCAGTTGATTTCCTGTATTCACCAAAAATGTATGGTTCGGACTCAGCTAGTTTTGAATCATCATCACTTCTGTTGAATTTGTGCTCTGGAATGAGTGCTATCAGCTGCAATGTTGGATTTGGAAGGATTCTTTTATCCTGGTTTTGAGCTGAACTTTGCAAAACTGGAACAGAGACAAGATGCTAACTTTCCATACATATAATCTTAAGCTGGAACTGGCTAGCTGATTAGCTTACACCAAGTTATTTGCTTGTGTTGATAATTGGGACACCACGGATGGATATGCAAGTAATGCAATCTAGAGATCCATTGCAATGCCCATGATGTTCTTGGCTTATTGATTTGTTGAACTTAGAAATGGGCAAATTGCTTTGTTTGAGTTGTCTATGGCAGCAAGGTTCTTAGCCACCATACCCTTACTTGATTAGATTAGTAACAAGGATCATTTACTCCCTAGTCTTTCAGCAAACTATGAACATGTTATCACCAATCCCAATCAACCATTTCTGTTTGATGTTTTTAAAAGTTGTTTTCTTTTGCTCAGACTTAAGCAGCTTTGTGTCTTTGACTCTTTGAATATAGAGGATTCCACATTTGCACCTTAGAGCAGGTTAGACAGGTTAGTTTACTCAATAATTTGAAACATGGGAATATGGAGATGAATGGTGTGTTTTCTACCATTTTAATATGGAACAGATATTTATAATTCAGTTGCTTGGTGCGCCTATCTGTTGTAACTTTTGCATTTTCATCTGCAGATTGCTTGGGGAGGCGAATAGGGCCTAGTTTCCTTGGCAGGCAAGGGGTTGATTCTACGGTAATTTACATCAGTCCTCGTGCTTTTCTTTTTTGGGGTAAAACATGATCTTTGTTTTACTTTTTCTCATAAAGCAAAAATGAAAAATGCATTTATTTTTCTTACTCAATGTGAACAGAGGCTGGTGCAAGATCTGTATAGGATTTTTGATCAGGTTAACAATGAAGAATCCCCTTCTGATAAAAATTTACCAGAATCATTCAGGGACTTTCTTCTGGATATGAAGGATCATCATTATGATGCTAGGACATTTGCTGTTAGGTTGAAAGCTACGGTATGGAGCTAACTATCCTTGTTTAATCCTGTACTGTTGCATTAAATAAACTTTAAATTTTTAAAAGCTGTAGTGTTGCATAACTTCTTCCTGTTAAAGCAACTAGCTTCTGAAACCAAATTAGTTGATACATACATTTGGTAGTTAAGAGTCAAATAAATTGGATGAATTCCTTGTGTTCCTGAACAAATAAAAAGAAATTAAATGTATTATTATTTATTAGTTCATGATAAACAGTTGCATGGGGATTAGACCAAGTGTAAATATCTGAATATGCCGATTATCCAGAGACAGGCCTTAAAACTAATTTGAAGGATAAAGGGATATATGAGTCCTCCACCTTTGCTTCTGACTTTGTGTAGTACATAATGTTATCATCATATGCTGTGTTTTGTAAAACTTGTAATAATGCATATTTTTGCCAAATATTTTCTGTAGGAATGATGTACTTGTTGGATTTTTGAAAAAGAGATAGACTATCTTCTATTTTATAATTTATAGTGGAATGTCTTGCAGCTATTTGGTATAAAATATTCCATTACACACTTCTTTTATTGCAGAGTTTTAGGGCATATCATTCTGCTCTTATTGGGTTTCACTGCTTGTTGTTGTTTGTTAGATACTGGTCAATAGAATTTTGAGCTTGGGCTTTGCTTGCACCATATAGCTTATTTATCTCTTAGGTTGTTAGCCACTTAGCCCTGACGAGGCACTCAAGATGCATTAATTTATGTATTTGAAATATATTGATGAGTATATGCTTCTTTGCAGATGGAAAACATGGATAAGGAGGTAAAGGGATCAAGGTTGGCAGAACAACTGTATAAACATTATGCTGCAACTGCTATTCCCAAAGGCATATATTGCCTGTCTCTGCGCCTTACTGATGAATATTCATCAAATGCTCATGCACGGAAACAGTTGCCACCACCTGAACTGTTACCTTTACTCTCTGATAATTCTTTTCAACATTACATTCTGGCCAGTGACAACATTCTTGCTGCTTCAGTTGTTGTCAGCTCAACTGTACGATCTTCCTCAGTACCTCATAAAATAGTCTTTCATGTTATTACTGATAAGAAGACGTATCCAGGGATGCATTCATGGTTTGCTCTTAATTCTATATCACCTGCTATAGTTGAAGTGAAAGGTGTTCACCAGTTTGATTGGTTGACAAGAGAAAATGTGCCAGTACTGGAGGCTATAGAAAACCACCGTGGAGTCAGAAATCACTACCATGGAAATCATGGGTCTGTTTCTAGTGCAAGTGACAATCCAAGAATGCTTGCTTCAAAGCTGCAGGCTCGAAGTCCCAAATACATATCCCTGCTTAACCATCTCCGCATTTATTTGCCTGAGGTACCTTGCCCTCAGAAACATTCTCTGTTGCAGTATAATTGTTCAAAATTATGGTCCATTGGCACATCTATTTATTTAGTATATAGCCTAGTTTTGATGGTTTTGCCAATTTAAACATTTCAGTTTTTATGCACCAGTGACCATTGTTGTCACGGCGTCGCCTAGGCGACGCCTAGGCGCCGACTAGGCGTCCAGGCGGTCACCGCCAGACGCCTGGCTGAAACGCCTCGCCTGGGTGAGTTAGGCGCCCGCCTGGAGATTCTAGGCGTCGCCCATGGCGCCTAGGCGGTCGCCAGGAGACTCTGGGCGGGCGCCTAGGGTCCGTGAGTCTATTTTCTAAGCCCGCGTGCCCAGGCCCTTTCGGCTTTCGGTTCCTCTTCCCTTGCGCCGCCGCCTCACGCCTCAGTCCCTTGCGCCGCCGCCCACCGGCTGCCGGATCTGCTCCTGTGCCTTGCGCCGCCGGCCGCCGGATCTCCGGTTCGTTTGCGCCGCCGGCCGCCAGATCTCCGCAGTTGCGCTACTTCCCCTTGCGCAGTTGCGCCGCCCGGCCACCGGCCGCCCGGCCGCCTCCCCTGTGCTCCCTCCCCTGTGCTCCCTCCCCTGCTTCCCCCTCCCCATGTGCTCCCTCGCCGCAGCAAGCAGGGAAGGCAGCAGTGTAGCAGGCAGCAACGGAGATTCAGAGAAGGCAGCCTATGAAGTATGAACTATGTGTGGTTGTGTGCTGAATTTAATTGGTCGCTTAGGCGACGCCTAGGCACCTAGGCGTCCAGTCGGCCCCCTGGCGACTGGTTTCGCCGGGGCGCCGTGACAACCATGCCAGTGACCCTGGTCATGATAGACATTTACACAGAGCATTAGGTTACTCTGTGTCTGCTTGGGGGCATCAGCTGGTTAATTGAGCATGCTAGTATTGTAGTGCAAGCTTTCTTACACAGGACAGAGGAACGGAGTTGAAAGTCTACATAAATGAAAAAGGTGGTCCGTATTTGGATCAACTCTAATGTTTTGAATATGTTTTGATCCAAAATGATTTAGTTACACAATTACTGAACAAAATAGCCTTAATATCTGGTTAAGTTATTGTTGTTGATGATGATGATGATGTTTTGGGCCATCAGGGGGTTTGTCAAATATTCGAATGGGCTGAAACTTGCAAAATAGCTCGGTGCCACCTTTATGACTGCTGACAAACGAATGATATGGTCTTTCTTTACCTGATGATATTCTTTATTTAAACAGCTCTTTCCGAACCTCAACAAGGTGGTCTTCCTTGATGATGACATTGTTATTCAGCGTGATTTGTCACCTCTTTGGGAGATCAATCTTGAAGGGAAGGTGAATGGAGCTGTGGAGACCTGCAGAGGTGAAGACAGCTGGGTGATGTCTAAGCGCTTCAGGACATATTTCAACTTCTCCCACCCTGTGATAGCTCAGAGTCTTGACCCAAACGAATGTGCATGGGCATATGGGATGAATATATTTGATATGGCAGCTTGGAGGAGGACAAACATCAGAGATACATACCATTTCTGGTTGAAAGAGGTAATCTTTTTTGTCCTCACAACTCTCTCTCGCGCGCGCGTGCACACACATTAGTCAGATGGCTACTTATGTATACGGGAGATTTGATCATATAGCCTCCCTTTAGATGGAAAGTAAGGATTTATCCTCCACATGTCAATGACATGTGGGGTCACTCAAGTCAATGACATGTAGGCCATGAGGGTAAATTCTCAATTTCCATCCAAAGGGAAGGTATATGATCATTTTTTTCTATGTACAATACAATAGGGTGCTCAAAGAAAGAATATAACCTCATCATCAAATAGACAAACACCCTTGTAAAGTCCATCTCTTTCAATGTTAGCACCTCTATTAATTTTTATGGTAGCTATATTGTCACCGGCAAGGATTTCCACGGAATTGATAGGGACTAATCGTATCAAACTATATTTAAAAGAGGTAGTTGGTCGAGGGCCTGGACCTCTCCATCGCGGCGGCGCCATTGCGGCGACGTGACGAGGAGGCAAGAATACAAGAAAGGCACAAGCCAAATTGAATACTCGACAATAATTCTAGTGCATCAGTCTTATTTATATAGGCACAGTGCTGATCTAATCTAACAACCTTAATCTACTAGGACTCATTTAATCTAACCACTTAATCTAAACTGAAATACTCTTTTAACTAAATTGGACTCTAATAGACTTGGAATCTTTAATCAAATCTAGACTGGACTCTTAACTAACTAATCTAATTTTAACAATTAATCTGCTACAATACCGCGAGGTACTGTTCACAGGCGGGCCCGGGCCTGATTTGAGGCCATGACATATATGTATAAGCATATATACTTATCATCAATGCTACAAAAAATAAGCATATTATCTGTCTTACGTGACAAGAAAAGGTAGCTGTTTTGCTAAGCAAATGCATTGTACATGCTGTTGGTGATTGTGTCACATTTGAAAAATAATGATATTCTTTGGAGAATGCCAGCTGAATTGTTTGATATAATATTTTTAGAAGTACTTTACAGTTTCATCTAATGTAGAACAGAAGTAGGCAATCTACAATGTGTTAACACTCTAATTTAAAATGGAATGCCCAAGAGGTTTCTAGGTAGGCAGTCATCCTTAATCCTTATGTATTTATTGATGCTAACAAATTTTATTATGTGCCTTGTGACACTTTTGAAGATAACACAACACATCCCAGTATCCCACCACATATAATCTCACTATAATACCTCGCTTATCCACATATATTTGTCAAACTAAATTGTGTGATGATACCATAATGATAATGCCATGATTGCTACTATCTTTACTAAGTTTCTGTGATTCTACCTTGTTCACATTTGCCACACTAATTCTCCACGACATAGGCTTAAACAGTTAAACTATATAATAGCATGATTAGCCACTAACATAGAGTTGCATATTTGTGAGTATGCTTGCAAGATTATAATTTTATGATGCTGAATGGTGAACACTATAGCATTTGTTGACATCTTTGTTGAATTTCATAATAATTTCCATTTCTTTTGCAGAATCTAAAATCTGGTCTTACTCTCTGGAAATTTGGTACTTTGCCACCTGCACTAATAGCATTTAGGGGCCATGTGCATGGTATAGACCCATCTTGGCATATGCTTGGCTTAGGATACCAAGAAAATACGGACATTGAGAGTGTTAGGAGGTCTGCGGTGATCCACTACAATGGCCAGTGCAAGCCATGGCTAGACATCGCTTTTAAGAACCTACAGCCATTTTGGACAAAGCACGTAAATTACTCCAATGACTTTATTAAAAGCTGCCATATTCTGGAGCCCCAGTATGATAAGGAGTGACATTTGGGAGTAGATCGTACTGGCTATGATTCATTTGTTCACTGGAGAGGCTGATTGCTGCTGGGATGGTGTGGGAAGATTGATCCGTTGGTCAACAAGCCAAACACGATCAGCACTGAACATATCTGACTATGCCCTGGATCGACTGGCATGCAAATACTTGAGACATCTCATCTGTATCATATGGCTACACGATTCTTTTCATCTGTATCATATTGGCGCATCATTCTTTTTGACGGCACTAGGACTGCGAGAAGGATAGCTAGGTGAAGTTCTCCTTTGGGATTGTGCTAATCCTTAGTCGCAGAATAATGCAGCGGATGGTAGCAGATCTGCCAGATCATGGCAAGGAAGAGTAGGCAGCCACTCGAGAGTTTATATGTTTTCCCTCCCATTTATTCCTTATTTTTTTCCCTCGTCGATATACTTGCCTCCTTGAAATTTTGTCCTGTTAGTTCTGGGATTGCTTTGGTAGGCTGGAGATGATTGTAGTAGAGATGTCATTGTTTGTGAGTAACCTACAGGACATTGTTACAATTGTTTACATATTGGAAATGTGCAGATAATTCTTTCACGGTTATTTTGAGCCAGATGCTGTGATGAGCTGCTGTGATGAGCTGGTTTTTCAGATTACCCAACTCCCAGAATCCTCAGGTTATATGTCAACCTACCAAAACGATTAGCCCAATGGAATTGGCACATTATTTATTTATTTTGTTGATATGAATTAAAAGAAAAAGGGGTAAACAACATTGAATCAGAGCTCTGTGTTACATATTCTCTTCGCAAAAAATAAAATAAAAT
Source organism: Zizania palustris (assembly GCA_019279435.1). NCBI lineage: Eukaryota > Viridiplantae > Streptophyta > Magnoliopsida > Poales > Poaceae > Zizania > Zizania palustris. The sequence goes on along the minus strand of JAAALK010000283.1, from coordinate 48,167,349 downwards.
TGTATGCATTCCAAGGGGGAAAAAGGCTAAACACGTTAAAAGGTCTGTTCGGATTCTAATTTTACTGATTTTGATTTTTGATTCTTCTTGTAAATGATTATGTGGTAAATTAGATTTATCGTTTGGCTAGATAATTCTCATAAAAGATGATAGTTGTGTGAAATTATTATTATACTCATAGGTTGTATTATAATATTAGATATGCGACGTTCTGTGTTATATTATATGAAAATATATAAACAGAAATAAACAAGCAGCATGAACTATGAATCATATTATTTATGAAACTTCTATGTGTATTTTTCAATTATCGTATCTCCTACCGCAAAAAATATAATCAATTCTTCTACGTAGTATAACCATGAATCTTTTTTATTTTTATCTAATCGTTTAGCAGAAATAAATTCCCAAATAAAACTCAAGCCTGCGAGAAATTATCCCAACGTTGTTACATCTGGGCCTCTACGGGGGCAGCCCACGCCCATTGTGGTTTCGCGTCAAATACTAGTGATGTTTTAGTCCCACCTCGCCTGCTTAGAGCGACGAGATGCCCTGCGAGGCATACAAATAGGAGGTGTCGCCATCGTCCTAGAGCATGGAGCTGCGTGGTGGGCACAAAGCGAACTATTCTTTCGCCTTTTACTAAAGAATACCGTGTGCGCGCCACATCAAGCAGCATACCTTTATTTTTGGAGGGTGCAATTCCTTTACCAGGAAGGCCCCAACAATTCAAAGTTTCAATAATTTTTATGTTTATATTTGACTCTATATTTGGAAGAAGGTTTTAAAATGTCAAAGTTCATTTGTTTTTATATTTGGAAAATTCAAGTCATGATGTTTAAATACAGTTTACGAAATTCTGCTAAATGCGCGCTTGCTGAAATAAATCAACGAACAAATGGAATGTGTCTAAAATGTGTAGTCTAAGAGGCAAAGATTCATCAGGAACAGGCCTTGGCCTCAAACATTGGAAGAACTACAAATGCGATTGATGTTGGTGCTAGGTACACCGGCGAATTGACAGCAACAAGCGCCGGACCCATGGCCGGAACGCTGCCGTCGTCAGCGAGCTCCAGCGGGGCGCCGTTGAGCAGCATCGTCTTGCTCTGGAGGTCGCCGTCCTTGGTGGCGGTCAGGTGATACTCCTCCCTCCTCGCGACGGCGCTCGAGGGCTTGAGCCCCAGCCATGAAACCGCTCTCCTGACGCCGTGGAAGAAAGAAGTGTGCTTCCTCCGGAGGTCGGCTCTTTTGTCAAGGCTGACATTGATGTCGTTCTGGAGGGTGACGTTGTATCCGGTAGCATTGCTCAGGTTGATCAACAGGAGGGTGATGCCTTGCTGCATTTTTGAAACAAACTTGTTCAGATTCCTAGATGGCAGAGCTAATCTAGCAACCATACAATATTTCAGCCATAACAAAACAGTCACTAGTACACTTCAAAGCTTCAGTAAGCAGTTTGCTTGGAAAGGTAATAGCCACTACACAAAAATGTGCAACTTTTACCTTTTGTTTCCTGCAATGAGCATAAGCACGCAACATACGCGTAGCGTTGATATCAACGGAAAGAACTCCATTGCCCATAAGCCGATGCCATAGAAGAGCACTGGGAAGAAAAGAAGGTCCACAGTAAGAAAAATGTGAACTCTAAAACACTCCATTACATCATCTACTGAAAGTATACAGAAGTAGCCCTGCCTGTAGTAATCAGGATTTGGTAGAAAAGTTTGGGTGTCAAGCAGACCATAGTGGCCACCAATGAGAGTCTGCCTGCAGAATACTTTTGTATTGTACTTAGATGCCATTGCAAGTTGATCGAGATACCTGCTTGCATTGAAAAAACCATCACAAATTCTTGCTGTCACAAGATGCTATATCTGAGTGTAGCTGTGAATTTTTTTGTCACGCGTAATTTTGAAAATTCACGGGAAAAGTTTGAGAGAGGACCAGATGCTGTTGATGAAAGTGTTTGACACAAGTTGACCACCATTGTTGAATACACCTCCACTTTCGCTGACCCAAGCAGATGCCCATGTTCCATGCCTTTGAAGGGTAAGTTGCATATCCCTATAAGTATCTTCAGAACGATCTAAGTACTTTGGATCTAAGATCTTCCTTATAAGGTGGACGTCATTCCCTGAAAACATGGTGTCACTCAAATTTTATCTTCTAATCTTCTATGCATAGAAAGGCCTTTCGATTCCTTAGAGAAATTAGCTTATATATGCATTCTATTCATTTAAAGTATTATATGTCCAAAAGAGAAATAACCAAACCAGAAATAATATGACTATGAAAGCACAAGGGCCACAACTAAGTAGTGTTTTGGCATTTCATGAAAACAAACTGCAATCCATTATTTAACACTTAACAGGCAGAAAAGCCTTTTTTGGATGTAGACAAGCATTAGTATGATATGGAAAGTGAAATGAGTAAAGTCATGCCTACAAAACGCCATCTGTTAATTTATTTTAAAACCTTAAAGTTACACAAAGTGTCAAGCTACACTTGGTACTTTCAGATGCCATAAGAGCAAACACAACATATGACCTACCTCCACCAAGATTATAAATATGATGTGTCAAGGCACTGACAACACCATGGCCTGAAGTCTGAAGTAGCTGAGAGTACCACTGTTGATCAAAGAATCCTCCAGGAGCTAACAGAAATGGCTGAGAGCGTGGTGCCTTATACAACTGCTGAAATATGGATTTAAGCTCAATTACATCCTTTCCATAAAGTTTAGCATCGACTCTTGCCCCGATTCCATGCCCGCTCAGTTCATTACCTGAAAAAAAACCGAAAATGGCACTAATGAAGCACACATTCTCTCCCTTTATTTCACGTGGAAACAATATTAAAGGACCGAGCTAAAAACAAGAGAATGCAATAATTACCAAATTCCCATGAGTCAACTGGGTAACCCTTTGAGATTGTGTATTTTAGAAAATCATATGCATTTGTAGAGTTCCATTTGCCTGCCCAGAAAGAACGACGGACATTGTACCTCCCGTACAGTGCATTCAGACCAAATGTGACAATTGCACTGCAGATATGTGTTTGCACAACCATTAATCAGTCCTGTTAAACAAGTATAAATTGCATAGATGATGCTAAATAATAACATGGAACTTCATGTAGAAAATGTAAAATCCTTTAAATCCATAACAGTTCCCTGTACCAGCATGTCATGTAGTTGAGTACTCACCCAGATTTTTGGAACAGATCATTCAGTTTGTCCCACCTATCCATACTTAGACAGCCAACTGAGAAGCCAAACAAACCATTTGACATGTTTGTGAATGGGGAGCACGGACTATTCGTACCCACATCATAAACAACTCGGTCTTGCAAAGAGCCACCCAGCCTAATCCTCAAATTATCAAATGCTGCATATAGAATTAAAGAAGACGGTTGAGACATTTAAAAAACCAAACGATTATTCATTGCAACCAAACAAGAATCCTGCAAATAAACATAACTGCATTCCACTGATATGACTTGAACTACACATGGTGCAAATAATATCATGTCTGAATTTAGGGGACTTGCTTCAATAATCTGTTGATGCTAGAAACAGCATGGATAATAACAAAGAGAGTTAATAACTTATTTGGAATATCATCCCCAAAGAGAGGGGAAAATCTTTGCAATGAAGTTTATAATATCCAGCCTAGTGAAAGAATAGAAATCACATTCTTTCTGACAATAGAGCTAACAGAGTTGTGCTTCTTACACTCCAACAATGTTTGGTTAAAAAATCTGTTGTATTCATAGCATGCATGTTTTGTAGATCTCTCATATTCAGTCACTTGTGTACCAAAGTTCTCCTCTGAGAATCCCGAAAAACTATGCAGAAATGATTAATATGGAACCAATAATCACCTATTGAATTCCAAGAACATACCTTGAATGGCTTGAGCCAGGAAGGGGTGATCCAAATCCTAAATGAACAAATTGGTGCAGCACCAAATGAAAAGTAAGCCCATGAACCAATGCACAATAACAGTCTACTAAAGACTACTAATAAGGGAAGAGCATAACAATACCAAGTTTAGAATTGAAGATTGACCCCATGGACATTGATTATAGTTACACTTCTCTGGCGGCCACCAATCAATTGTAGCACATACATAATTTTTATCCGTTTCAGCAATTTTCGTTGATCCCTTAACTATGACAGTCGCTTCCTCTGGCTGCTGAGCCCAAGCAGCATGCAGACAAATGAACACAATAAGTAGCAGCCTCACCACCATGATTCCTACCTGTAACATAAAAAAGGAAAAATCACGATCAAAATGTGTGTTCTGCTATACTTACAAGAGTATACAATATCTTGAAAGATTACTAGCAAAAATTAGCCAGTCAATATTGCAAAAACTGTAAATTCAAACTCGAACTCTTCGAATTCAACAAGAAAACAGCAGACACTAAGCAATGCTAGCGTAATTGACCATACAGTACGAGCAAATGTTTGTTTGTGCCCAAGAAAGATTCCATTTTCCCTTAAAAAAAGAAAGCATGCCATTTCTAACCGGGAAATAGATGCAGCGAGTAAGAGACCCCACGCTTCAAAACTTCACATCCCACCTTTCCCCTCCTTCGCCCGTCCCCCGGCGGCGATACTCTCCGCCCCTCCCGGCAGGCGGCAGGGCCACGGCGGCGGCGGCGCGAGGGAGGCCGGGAGATCCGGCAGGCAGTTCGCCGCGCGGATTCGGAGCTCAGGCCACCACCTGTTGGTTCCCAGGGTAGCTGGAAGCTGCCTTTTGGGATGCAGATGCGGCTCCGCAGCGCAGAACACGGCAAGCTGCCGCCTGCTACTTGGAGCTGGAGGTTGGAGCGACGTGGCAGCCCAAGGAACTGAGCTCCGGAACGCAGTATATCATGCTGTACTGTAGGTTGTAGCAGGGTTGTCGCCTTGTCGGTGAATTGTTTGATTCAGGTCATGCCGACTTGCTGCTGAGTGAGTGTGCGAGCGAGCCAAAAATTTTTTAGCGTAGAAATTGATTTTTAAGTTGAAAGGTGGGTGCATGTCCATTTACGGTAAACACGTTATTTCATAGAAAAATAATATTTGAAACCAATATGGATAGTTATTAAGTGTATTTAAAATAATTAATTAAAAAATAAAATATGCTAACTGACTTGATTATGGAAAATAATGTGCATGCATGTCATGTGCACGTAAAGTTTGTTAATTATTTTCTTTTTTCTAGTTCATGCAATAATTAATTTGTTATCATAGGAAGAAATAAATTAATTATTGTATGCACGTGAGCCCACATATTAAAGGTAGATTATATTACCTATTACCTCTCTAATCTCTACAGTTAATAGGTCAATCTCTACGGTTAATATCAAATCTAAGTCGTTTGATGATACAGAGTGGATGGTCTATAAAATTTAAACTCATCATATATATATATATATATATATATATATATATTACTAATATTAGAATAAAACTAGGCAATATTTGTTTGTTTTTTGTTCCAAACAGTTAACTATGAAGCTTCAGGATTTCAGGTTAATGCAAGTAATGGAAGTCAAGTGATCCAGCTTGTTGAAACAGATGAACCATAGATGAGACGAACTTTGGGAGAGTTTTAGTGTGCCGGTGAGCAGCCCGACAGCGACAGTGCGCCCACCTGAAGGAGTGAAGACTGAAGTTGCCGCGAGAGGTTGAGGGAGAGGTGGTTGCTCGTGTCCTGTGCCAAGGATTTGTTTCACGTCGTCGTCTCCTCCCTCTCGTCGCCGTCCTCGTAGTACGTTCTCACCGCCTACCATGCAATTCACTGCTGCTCTCCTGAATCTGTCCATCGCTCGTTGCATCTCCAGAGCTGAGGGTTTCTTAAAAAGAAAGCACGAGATCAACTAAACCGGGCCGGAGACGCGGCCTCGTAAAGCTTACGAGAAATTAAGGCAGCCATGCCACGGACGGTACAGCAGAAGAGGCACAAAATGCATACGATGAGACAGCCAAGCGAGAAACATGGAGCAATATCACACAACGGCAATGCACGATGGGCTGGAAATTCGCAACGCAGATCTTCCTGTGGCCATGGCGGTGTCATTTACACATTTACAACGAACACGAACTCGTGTAGTTTTGCTTGTGTGGCAAGTGCTAACCCAGCTACTCTGTTTGCTTTGAGCATAGCAACAAAAGCAATTGCAAGCTTGAGCATAGTGACAGCAGGTTACAGATAGTATGCGATGCTTCGTTTTGATCTGTACATCAGCTACTGAGTTAAAAAACGGTGCTTTAGCTAGTAGTCTGTGGCAATATGCTGCAGCATGAATGACCTTGTCTTGCCATCTGGTTTCAGCCCAATGCTCCGCATTTTCGTGTACGTCTTCTTGGCTAATCTGATCTTGCCTCTCAGGCAAAGCCCATGAATTACTGTGTTGTAGATTGAAGAATCTGGAGCAACCTCCTGCGATGTTCAGAGTTCATAAAAGTAAATGAGTGAAAATGTGAATGGAGAGCACCGAAATTGCACAAGGTTGCGCACAATCATCTTCATATGAGTCACGATAATATATCATGAAAGTTCAACATCATGGATTTATATGCAGTTGTACCTACCATTTTTTATACTCGCAACCAAAAAGATGAACTGCAGAAATTTGGTTTTGCTTTATCCTTAATGTTAACATGATGAAAAGGTTAAGAGAAGAAGAACAGAAAAGGAAAAAAGAAACTTTTAAGTACATGTTTTAGACTGTATTAATCTGCATTATGATAGCAGAAACATTGGAAACATAGAATGCTTTAGTTGTGGATCATTGGCCTTTCAGTTCAAAGAAATAAGTCAGAATACCACTTATTATGTTAGTCATGCTTTGGGTACCAGATAGGTAGAGTAACCCACACTAATAAATTGGAAATTCTTTTTTGTCACGTCAACATAAATACATAGTAAACTGTAAACAACGGAAGTATTACCTCCAATATATCCTCGACTTCATTCCAAAGAGATCCCCATATGCAGGCTCTTATAACAGATAAATGTGTGAATGTATCTGGTGAACACCTTTGATGTGTCATCCGCTGGTACACATTTAGAGCAATTTTTGGCTGCCTAGCAACTTCACAAGCACCTATCACATGATTGTAAGAAACTGCTGATATTTGTAGTCCATCTTTTTCCATCATCCATAACAATTGCAGAGCATGTTCCCATTGACCAAGTCTTTCACAAGACATCAAAGCTATGTTGTACAGATGATTATTTAAGAGTGGTGAATACTTGGCCTTAATTCCTTGGAAAAGATCTAGGACATCCCAACATCGACCAGACCTATACAATGCTGAAAGCAAAGCACTCCATGTATATTGATCAGGCTTAAGGTCTGAAGATGTTAGCAGATGATACATCCTAAAGGCAAGTTCATCCTCACCGGCCTTACCAAGTGAGTTGATTATTGAATTGAACACAATGATACTAGGTTTCATACCAGCGCTCAACATTCTCCTAAATGTGGTAAGCGCAAACTCCCACTTCCCTTCTTTGGTACATGATGCGATGATGGCCTTCATTATATCTTCACTTGGATCAAGACCTCTTTGGAGCATTTCCTCATAAGCATCAATTGCTAACTCGGACTGTCCGCACTGGACAAACATGCTAACTAACAAATCATAAGTCATCAAGGTTCCACTTAAAGAATTATCCGCTAGCCTTCTCCACAGTCTCTCCACTTGCGCCCAGTCTTTTGCTCTGCCACATACAGATATCATTGTGTTGTAGACGATCACATCAACATTCTTATTTGATTCATCATTCTCTTCAATTTCATTGAACATTTTCAAGGCTGCAAAGTAGCCCTCATTACTTGCAACAGCCTTGAGTATCAAGGTATATGTATGCCCGGTTGCCATTCCTTTTCCCTTCATGAACTCAAATATCTTCATCGCGTCGGCGAAACAACCTTTGCGCAATAAACTAGCCAAAAGGGAGTTACAGGCATGCGCACTCGGCTGTAAGCCGGACGCACGCATTGAATCAAACAGCTCAGTTGCACTCCTGACCTTGTTGGATTGGCCGAGCTTTATCAATCTTTTGGACAGCAATTCCTCATCCCTCTCCTCCAGGAAGTGCAACCTCGATCCCCCAACCTCAGATTTACTCTCCGCGCCTGATGCCAATGCCGCACTTCTTGCGCCGACGGGGCCCTTCTCCGCAGCAGCCGACCTCACCGGCCGCCGCCGCAGCCCGTGCCTCCTGGGACCATCGGAACCATCAGCACTGGGCAGTTCGTCGTCCATGCCCCAAGCTCCCACGCCAGCCTCCTCCTTGCCGGCGACATCGGGTTCAATAACACATGGAGCCGCCCTGCACACACACCCTCTGGCGATAACCACCACGGTGCTCGCAGCCTCTGCATGGCGACTGCCACGTCTCCTCCGGCCTTCATTCCATGGACGGATTCTTGTCCCATCGTCGCCCCTTCTTCCACGCGGAGGCAGCTCTTGGCTGAAGCTCGTGCTGCAGCCGCTCCACACTGTAGCCATCCCTCGCCGCACCGCAAATGCAAACGAAATCTACAATGTCTCAAGTCTCAACAACAACACAAAGGGCCTCTCGAAATCAGGCAAAAAGAATAATTCGGCCGGCTCATGGGGGGAAAATCGAACGGAAATTTGGTTAAAAAAATTGGCCTTTTCGCGAGAACGGATAGGCGATGGGGAGAGCCGCAGCGAGCAGCGAGCAGAGGCAGAGCATCGGATAAGGGGATTAGAGAGATGGCGGGCGAGTGAGATGGGCTAGGCCCATTTCTTCGTTCTAACAGCACATAAGGTTGAGCCCTAGATAATAGGTTATTTCGATGATTTTTTTAAATAATACATTTTTTATTTAAAATTTCAAATACGGTGAGTGGATTTCAGAATTTACAAAAATAGCCTTCTTCTGTTGATAATTAGTCTGTCGATCAGTCTAGATCTGTTGATGGAAATCTTCTGTGCTTGATATGCCGATCTAGACCGAATATGTCGATATATTGACATACAATCCTTCGATCTAGACCTTTCAACGGATGACATAAATAAGAATTCAATTTATACTCGGATAGGCTTAGATCGGTAGACCATAACCCGATAGAATTTTTTTTTGTAAATTTTGAAATTTGCATACTAGATTTGGAATTTTTAATAAAATGTATTATTTAAAAAATCTTAATTCGATCATGTCCCTGTAATTTTGCGAGTTTGGAAAAATGTTATTATAATTCACATGTTTTTATTTATGTTATTATAATTTTAGTTTAGTATTGCAACTCTCTAAAATTATAAAGACATGTTTTGAAGTTCTATGAGATTTTAACGGTATATTTCGAAGTTATCTGAAATTGTGCTGTCATATGTGGAAACATGAAAATTGTAACGGCGTTTCTACAAAGTCGAAAAAATATAATGTCATAGATTCAATTAACCATTTTGGTGTTTGGTACACTGGTGATTTCATTCTCACTAACATTATTACTAGATTTTTACCAAGTGCAAAAGGATGAATAAAAACACACACACAACTGATTAGTGGGATTGTCATGATATCTTTTGTCTCATCTGTTAACCTGATTGATGCTTTGCAAGAACAAAATCTCGGAAATCAAATCGGCATCACTTCTTTGGACAGAGTGCATATTAACGTTTTCCTTTCTACAAACACATGCATTCAGAATATAGCGACAAATCTAGCATCCACTAGAATTACATTAGGAAAATTTTACGTTTTAGATTTAAATAAAACGACCTATTACCTCTAGGAAGTAATATGTCAAAATCGTAAATGATCTGTTTACTAGCAAGCTAACAGGCCTATGTCGGCATATGGTCTATCGACGAAAGGTCTGTTGCCGACAGAGGCAAAAAATCTCCTTCGACAGACCATTTGTCGACACTAGCCAATTTTTTCAATTTTTGAAAACGCATACTAAAAATGAAATTTTGAATAAAAATATACTCTCTCCGTTAACTTTTAAATAACATGGTTGACTTTTAACTCAACGTTTCTCGTCTTATTCAAAAAAATTATGCAAATATACAAAAATATAAGTTATACTTCGAGTATTTTAAATAATAAAAAATTTATAACAAAATAAATGGTATTTCAAAAAGTTTTTTAATAAGACAATGACCAAACGTTGAGATAAAAATCAATTGCGTTATTTAAAAGTTACCTTCTAGTATTACTTAGAAAAAAATCCCACCATAAAGGGTCCCTCACAGAAACGATTCGGCACTTGTGAGAAAGCACATTCTGTATACTTTTCTCCCCAGCACTGAAGTTGAATTGACATCTTCATTAGTAATCTGACATGGTGCATCACTAGCTATGTGCAGAGCACAAGAATCTTGTATATCTTTAATAAAGGTAAGACAAAAAGATTATGCTGAATTGCACTAAGGATAGGTATTCCCTGTATTTTCAGATCTCTTAAGCAATTAGCTAGCTAGCTGTCTTGGGAGTTGGGACAGAGGAGAAAAAACAGGGAGAAAGAATAGCACAAGCTAAGCCCAAAGGACAGAACAACCAAAAGGGGGTTGGATTCTTGAGGAGGACTTCCATGGGGTAAAGCAATCCCATATACCCCCCATGCATTCCTCTTGCCTGCCTCCATGACAATAGTTTCCTTGGTCTCTACTACCTCTCTACACCACCTCTGAATGCAAGCAAGCAATATTTAACGCAGGGCTTCGCTTGGCGCTGAAGCTTGTTGCGAAGCTGCTGGTTCTCTCTACAAATACGTTGCGCGCCATGGACGATCACCTGAAGAAGTTGAGGCAAGCAGCTGCAGCTGCATGCAACATTCTGATTTCAGTCCATTTCGCTGACTAACAGCAGCTTCTCCATGCCCTGGTTTCGTGTCAGCTCATAAATTGAGCTTAGAGGAAAGGTGGTGCACAACCACAGCTAGAGTTCGGCTGTTTTTAACTTGTGTTTCATCAAAAGCTTCAAAATTCTCCAAGAAAATTGCTGCCTTCTTCCCTCCTTTGTTTACTTGTTCTTAGAATTTCTGAATATCGATCTTTTTTTCGCAGGGTTCGGTTTTCAGCGAAACAAAGGTGGTATAAGCAGACTCTGACAATACCACCGGAAGAAAACGCAGCTGTTGGAAGAGGTAACAGGTAAGTGATCAAGATTTGCTCTCTCAGTTTTACATGTATCGAATGCTCAAATCATCATTTTTACTTTTTTATAATGGATGTTCAGATGTTCAAATAGATTACTGTACTTTGCCAGTGGAGCTGGTTATTCTGTTGAAAGAAATAAGCTCATCAGGATAGAAGACACAAAACAAACTGTAAAAAAGAGGGAAATGGAAAGCTTACTAACTGGCAGTTAAACTTTAACAGCACAGATGAGTAGCAGCGAGGCGTATGACGCTGCATTTGCAGCAACAATTGCTGCTGCAGCATATGCAATTGCTGCACAAGAAGAGAAGGTAGCAGCAGCTGAGAAGAGGTCTGTTCTGGTAGAGTTGCAGTCTACTGCTCCTCCTGTGCAGTCCCCAGTAAAGAGAGGTGAAAGCCTGAAAAAAACTACAGGAGGCATTAAGATCTCAAGATGGTTCAGTGGCAAACAGCCTGCTGATGAAGATGATGACGAGGGACCAGGTAGAATTCTATAAACTATCAATTGTACTGTAGCAAAACCTGCAAACTTGTTATGACAGCGTTGAAATGCGTTGACCATTTCAGTCAATGTATCTGTAAGGAGGCCACTGAAACCAGCACAGAGAAAGCACGAGGACACAGCTTCAGATTCTTCTCTGAGTGTAAAGAAAGTCTCAGGGTCCTCCAGCAAATCGCTAGACAAGAACAGGAGCAAGAAGCTTGAGCAGGAGCAGGCGATTCAGAAGGCCCCGTCCTCCGCAAGGCCGGCAACATCATACCACTCTAAACGGAATGGAGATGGCACGGTTGGAGTAGCTGCCACTGGCAGTGGCAGCACAGCAACCAAAGCTGATGAATGGGAGAAGGCAAAGCTCGCAAGCATCAAGGATGAGTAAGCACAAGCACAACTTAATCTGAGCTGCATGCTGGTCGTTTGAAGCAGGTCTAACTAATACAGCTTCCAAATCTAGGTATGAGAAGATGAAAGAGACCATAGCTGAATGGGAGAATGAGAAGAAGGTGAAGGCCAAGCGCCAAAAAGATCTGAAAGAGGTTTTCGTTTATACACAATTAAATAGCGAAGTGCATTGCTTGTTCAATGTCCCCATCTTTTCTTGGATATAGCTCTTTAAGCTTATAAATTTCATGGCTTATGATACAACGTCAGTAAAATGCTGAGACTGATCTATATTAATTTCCAGGGTGAGTTGGACCGAAAGAGAGCTAAGGCACTGGAAGAGTACAACGAGGAAGTGACAAGGATCAGCAAAATTGCTGGAGGAGCAAGATCAATGGCAGAGGAAAGGAGATATAACGATGAGAAAAAGGCCAAAGAAAAGGCAAGTAGAATGAGGTCGTCAGGAAAGGCTTCCCGCCGCACGTGTGCTTGCTTCTAAGAACATTTCCATACGACGTGAAACTTGAAAGAGTTTCAAGATTGTACCCTCAAGACGACGATGTATCGTGTCTTTATGATTTGTGTAATTGTGTTGGTTTGATGAGTGTAAGAATTGTATCCAGCATGCAAGTTTGAATGGTGTGTCATGAAGAAGAGTACAAGGGACGATCTTGTCATCAAAACGACACCATAAGAAAACTGTGCAGGTTCAGTACAGTAATACAAATTCAGGAGCTTCACTGTGCTGCGTCTATCACATACAAATACACACATCAGGATAGCAAAAATCGTTTGGTGAGCAAGGTGTAATATATTCTCTTCTTGACATACCTAGCAGAGCTCCTGCCCTTGGTTAAAAGAGAGGGAGAGGAACAAAAAAAATCAACCAGAAAACTGAAATCTTCTTAAAAAAACTACCAGAAAGTAACTGCAGAAATGGTTGTAAACAAACTCCAAACCACCACTCTATTATAGTAAGCACACTTTGTTGTATCGCGTCACAGTTGATTTACAATGAAACAAACATGCAATCACTACTTGCCCGAAGCGCATTAATTAAGTATTTTCACATTCTAAACCTTTTGATAAAATATTACTTCTAAAAGAGATCTAATGGGCAAGCTACACCACAACATCCTCTCCATTAAATCCAGTTCTGAAAAAAACAGCCCAAGCTCAGGAAAGAATTTCTGGAAGTCATTGATGAAACATGGCTTCAAAGTCGGCAAAGTCAAAAGGTGTGCATATTCTATACAGCTTCCTCAGGTGCATTTCCCTCATCATCATGAAATGCATGCAGTGAATTACCAGCTTGTGGAGTGGATGATGTGGGTTTGCCATCCTGGAGTGAGATCACTGTTTCAAAAGCACCAACCAAAGCCTTTACCTTGCTTTTCCTGGACTCGACAAGCTTGCTTGCAGTTTCTTCGATCACATTATTAAACAGCCCCTGTGCATCTTTCTTCTCATGTGTATCTTGGTGTCGCAGCTTCACACTAGGAGATTCGTCCACGTCTAGGTTAGTAGACCCAGTATCTTTTGTGTTATTCTTCTTATAAACTCTTCTAGCTGGCTGGCATTCACCGCTTGAAACTTCATTTGCAGTTATTCTTCTTCTAAATTTGAGTCTTCTCGGGCCATTACTGTCTGGCTGTAGTTCAACAATTTTACCTCTCTTAAACTTCAATCTGTAAGGTGTGGCACTAGCACCATCCTGTTCAAGTGTTGAGATTCTTCTTGGTCGTTGGCCATCAGCACCTAAATAATCATCGCTATTTTTATTGATAGGTTCTCCTCCATCTTCTGTACCAGATTCATCTGATTCACTTAACTCAGAATCAAACTCTTCGTAAAATTCATCATCTGATAGTTCTTCAGGTGACTGGTGAAGAAAAAACCTTGGTTTCAGTTGATCCTGTTCAAAGGTGTTGTCATTACTGGCAATCACTAACTCATCTGTTTGTACGGTATAATCACTTGGTTCAATTTGCATGGACTTCGGATCCTCCAAAAGTTCACTATATGATGAAGCATCTGAAATTGATTGGCAGTGGGAAGGGCTGTTATTAATCCAACTCTCAAATATTTCAGAAGCCTTGACATTTTCTGTTGCATTTCCTGAGGTGGAACCAAAGCAAGACCTAGGCTCCTCAGCATGTTTTTCATCAAGTGCCAATTGTTCTGTAGATTCTTCAAGGCCTTCATGGGATCCCATTTCTTTGTTACCCTCAGGGAATTGAAACTCTATGCTAGTGATAACTTTCACTCCATCAGCTTCAACTTCTAAACTATTTTCAGTTGATAGAGAGTAGCACACAACTGCATTTTCCACTGCTGTTAATTGTTTAGACAATTGGCAAGGAGATGCATCTGTTTGGCTGTCTTCTACCCCTGAAACTTGACCGCTAATAGCATTTGGCCCTGCTTTCTTATGCATTGAATCATATCTGCTCAGTGCAGTCTTGAGTTCCTGATCATTCGCTGTTTGCAACAAGTCAAGAATAATGGAGCTTTGCATGGGTCCTTCACCTGCTGATTCTTCATTCGTTCCATTGCCTTCTGTCCCTTCATCCCTTGAAATGGACCTAATTGTTTCTTCTGGTGCCGGTCGAGACTCATCTACACATTCTGTGTTATCTGAAGGTACTTCTGCCAATGTCGACTCCACGTGATGGCCTCTAATAAATGAATCTTGCACACCATCCTCTTGTATTACAGCAGAAACAGAAATCTTAGGTTCTATGGAGAATGATGATCTGGGTATATCCAAGCCTTCTTTTCCATTGATACTTGATTTGACCGAACTCATAGGACTTCTTCCAGTTTTACCACTGTTACTAACATGCATACCAGTAACTGTTACTGGTGATGTCAGCTCTCGCTTCACATTACATTTAGTTTTTGAAGACAGTAGATGATTAGAAGCCTGAGATGGCACAGGCATTTGCTTAGACATGTTAAGTTTAGTAGGGAATGAAGCTGGCCTCTTAAGCGATGGCTGCTTGACTGTTGTAAATTTTTCCATGGTCCTAGATTTCTTAGGCATTGTCATCTGTGCCAACTTTAATTCGGGGTGCATGATGGCCCCCTTGACTGGCATTGTTGGTTTTTGGTCAAATCTGGGAACTTCGTTGGAATATCTTGAAAGTGGAATATTCTGTGCAACTGTTGGATGCTTCTTTCTCCCATCAGGGTTCACGTTTTTATGATCAGCTGATGAAGCAGCGCGTGAAACCAAATGCTCAGAGGATGCAACACCTTTCGAATTTGCTTGTGTTTTCTTGGGAGCAATGCGGTCAGATTCACCAAGAGATATACTTGACTTGACTAAAGAAAGATTTGTATGATTGACATCCTTTGATCTATCCAAGATAGCTGATCTGTGCAACGTTAAATTATTTAAATGACTAGGAAGTTTCTTTTTTCTGCCTCGTGATAATGAAAGTTTCTTCTCTTCTTCAAAAGGACTTTTCTGTCCATGTTTGCATAAATCATGGCATGATCCTGTAGAAGCCCTTAGATAACGTGATGTGATTTTCTCATCCTTTCTTGGATCTGAAGCTGAACTTGTAGGAGTGCTGCCATCAAATGAATTTCTTCTTTCCAATACTTTGGACATTGGGGCCTTCCAGAAACCGAGATAGTGATATTCTAGGCTGGCTGGGCGTTCTTAACTTCTTTTGTATTGGAGAATATCTAGACTGGTGCAATAAAGATTATATGTTAGATTGATAGCTTGAATAACCTCTAATGATTCAACATAAATCATACCTCTGAAGGAAGATAGCCCCAAATTTGCTCCTCACAGGGCACTCTGAGAGTATATCAATATCCAGTATGAAGATTTTTCCTAAACTGGACAGCAAAAAGGTCAAGGAGTCATCAATAGTTTCAAACTTTCAATATCCTTCACTTAGATGTTAACTGAGCATGTAGAAAAATGAAGCGCATATTCATCAATTCAAGATTGAAATATCATTATTCGTTCACAGCTGCTGTTGTACTAACTGGCTAACTGCAATATAGATGCCAATTTCTTGAAAAAATAAAAAGGGAAAGGATGAACATAAAGATTTCGGTAAGCTCTTTACTGCTGAAACTACGAGCAGCCTGAATATGACACAACATCTTTACCTGTCCAGATCTAAAACTAGCACACAAGAAGGCTCCAAAGGGGCGATTCCTAACCCAGCTATCCCTGACTAGCTTGATAGTGAAAAGCTCTGGCGATGCTAGTGAAATACAATTATACTATGTCAGAAATAACGATAAAAGGAAGAACCAAAACAAGGCCTATATTCCAGACTGAATCATGAACTACCCTGGAGCAAAGTGTTGGTCAGACCAATTAACCATTCAATTATTTGCCAAACATAAGAAGAAAATAGATGTTAAAATTGGGCAAAGACGCCCTTTGAGAACCCACCCCTCTGGAAATGTTTCACCTAACTCACTGCTCAAGTGCTCATTTAACAGAATCAACCTTTTCCTAGCCAAGCTGTCCTAGATCACACCATACTGCCATTATTCATTCCAGCTAGAAACAACAAGGACTGAGTGAAAAGCACAAGATGTCAATCAAAACCCCCACGGAACAACAGAACCATAGTGATTAAGGCATTAAGCTAAAAGGTGGCATCTTTGGATAGTAACTTTTTTATTCCTGATACATAACAGTAGAACTACTAATCTCTAATCTGAACAAAGGTAGTAATCATTAATGCGAAATCTAGAAAGGCACGAAACCATGATCTACGCATATGAACAATCAATTCCATTGTTTGGGAAAACTAAAGGCAACCAACCAAAACAGCAACACAACACTAATTTGCCCTTGTTTTGAAGGTTGATAGTGCAATCGAGGGGATAATAAGCTAAAATGGGAATATCAGGTCAGAAAACAGCCTGTGGTAACAACTTCACATCAAAATCCATCCTTGATATATAAAAAAGCGCAGTTTTCCCGCGACAAAATTGATCCCCGCGCGCCGACAACACATTTGCCTCGACCTAACCAATCCCCAATAGCCAAAACCGCAACGCAAGATCCAAGCGAAAACCCTCGTCGCAACCGAATTAAAACGATCACGTAGGCCGAACCCCCCATCGAACCAAGCAAAGATCAACTAATACCGCCAAATCCTCGCGCCAAGATCGTACCTTTCAGAGACGGACGCCCCGATCGCCCACGACGAAAGCAATCAAGGTGGTGGCGAGGAGGAGGAGAAGGTGGTGGTGGTGGCGACGCAGCTTGGCTGGGTGGGTTCGCACGCAGCCACCTCTTCCTCTGCCACCCTTTTCTCCTCGAGCGAAGTCGTGCGCGCAACTAGAGAATACATACGCAAACCGAGGAGGCGGGGGCACGCACGTTTTGTTTCTAATCTTGAACGGATGGTGTGAAGCCATTTTCTCTCTCTCCGAAGTATTCTGTGAATTGGGTCTCATTAGTGTGAAGCCTCTCTTGCACACCCGTTCGATTGAAATCGGACGGCGCTGAGAAGCTGACTGCCGACTGCAGAGGATCTCAAATCACCGCTTGCATTCCAGATTGCAGGATAGAGATTCCTGCATTGGATTAAAAAATGAATAGATTTGGTTATGTAGTTTCTAAATATTAATTTATTTGTAGATTCTACAATTTTACTTAGGAATTCTACAAGTCATATGGTATAGGTGCTAAAATCTCATGCATCCAGAATGGTCATAGATGAACCGATTTGATTAGATGCGCCAAAAGCACCTACCGTGTGAATCAATCACACCAAAGTTGTGCGCCATGGTTAGTTGGCTTGGATTAACTAGCATTTTGATTTTTAATAGTATTAGTTTGATCACAAGTTACTCCGCGGGACTCGAGATGATTAGTCCGCTGGGAAAGCAAGACTGCAAGAGTACCACGTCAAGGTATCAAAGAAAAGAAAAGCATAAACCATAAACTTACTTAAAGGCCAAGCAAGAAAGGAAAAGCAGAACGGGTCTCGAGAATTGATCGGCCGTTCGTGGGGTCCTGGAGACTGATGATGACCTTCCTCCTCTTCGTTTTTGGCATTCCTCTTTAGTTGACGAAAACCATTGCTCTTCAGCGATACTGTATGTCTGACAGCACAAAAGAAGCCCAGGAAATCCTTGCTCAAGAAACAAAAAGCTTGATCTGGGTCCTCCCCGCTTTGCATTGGCAGGCAAAATTTGTTGTTTTGCAGAAATGGATCCACTGGTAGATTATCATCATACTACTCACTTGCACTCTGCCACACATGCAAGCAGCAGAAAGTTCAGTTCAGTTACTGTTGACTTGCTGAGTACTGAGTACTGACCACTGATAGCTAGTTAGCTACAATACTTTCAGCTGGTGTAAGACTGTAATTATAATGCTGCAAGCAATTTATATCATAGATCAATACTGATATATAGACAATAAGAAAGATGTTCAGACAGATCGCTCGGGCATCAATAGGAGGACTGGACGGATGGACCATGCCGGTTCTGCGTCGAACAGCGAGGCCATTCAATGATCAGCAATGACAGCAGAGCTCTCTGATGGATACGAGATGAGGTATCTCTGACAACGAGCAGGCCCATCGATCCTGTGCTCGGCCACGCGCCAGTGTGCCGCAAAGTCTCTCTTTCTGGGACAAAGCAGACCACGGTGAGACGGTGAGTCGGTGACGGATTTGTGATGGCGTTGGAATTGATCCATGAATTTGTAGTGGTAGAAGCTGTTTAAAAAAGGGTTAAACCACCGTTATTTTCCGCAACGCCAAAAATAACACTATAATTTCGTTAATAGCTGATATGTCATTATTATTGGTTTGTTGTTGCCCTCATGTCATTTTATACGTGTGCTGTCAATACAGGCCAACATACAGGTTACATATTTTTCATATTTCTTATCTTACCCCTCTTTTTCCTCACCGAGAGCGCCGCCAGCACCAGCACTGCTCCGCGTGGACACCAAGACTCGCTGGGCCGCACCATGCCGACCAAAGCATGGGGGCGGCAGACAGCAGTGTGGCGCGTCCTCCATGCGCCCACGCACAGGAAACCGCCAGCTACGATGGCGTGAGGCCGGAGGCGGCGACCATAGCAGTGTGGTGCTCCCGGGTGTTATTTTTCTTCAGCATACAGTTGGTGGGACACCTGAGGTCAGAAGCTAAACACACGCTAGCATAGTAGAGAAAACAAAATCAATCGGCGCTGTTGTGCGTCGGCTCTGCATGATTTATTCTTGGCCACTACTTAGGCCACCACGCGTCCACACCAGCGCTTGCCTCTGGCTGCCGGCACCCTCGGCGAGGAAGAAGGCAGGAGAGAGAAGAGAAGAAGAGAGGTAAGATTGAAAATATGGAAAATGTGTGACGGTTGACGTATAAAATGACACGAGTGTAACAACAAACAAATCATAATGGTATATCAACTATTAGTGAAATTACAGTGGTGTTTTTAGTGTTGCGGAGAATAACGATAGCAGAGAAGCTTAACCCTAAAAAAAATTTGATCTCTCAATCGGCAAATCAGCAATGGACTCGTCGCCATCGGCATGTCGCTGACCTGATTGCAGTTGGAGGAAATTGAACTAGAGTCTCGCCTGCCAGCATTTCTCAACATTTCACGCTTCCACTGACACAAAGAGAAGAGCAGCAGCTTGCGCTGATTCGAGACTCTCCACGAAATCGACAAATGCAAGCTCCGCTGTAGCCAAATATATCCTTATCCTCCATGAGATGCAGACGCCGGCAAGCTCTGCTGTGCTAGCCATCGACGACGACGCAGCGGCGGTCGCGGAAGAGGTAACCGAAGCCGACCTTCCGTTGTAGTAGCACCGGGGTCGTCGGAGATCCATCATCCGTCGCGGCGGCGGCGGCGGCGGCGGCGGCAGGATGCTCGGCCCGCGGCGCGGCCCGTAGCCATTCAATTCCAATACGGGCCGCACGTGAACGGCAATCCCGTTCCGGCCCAACAACTGAAACGGTGATAACTAGTTTCGGCCCTGACAGCCGCACCGATCACCATCTTCTCCTCCGCGGGCGGGGAAGGGAAACCGCCTATTCGACAGCGCCGGCAGCCACGAGTGGACGCGGCACGGCCTACTACGGCGGCGAGGAGACCGCGCGTGCCAGCCTCCGGTGTGGAAGCTCGCCGGTGAGAAGATGGCCGGCAGCGACGTGTGCGGCGGCGACTTCTGCCTTGCTCAGTTGCGGTCGCGGAATGGCAAAAGATGAAAAAAATGCAACAATATTTACTTCAAGGGCCTAACAAAAATTCAGTAAAAGAATATCAGTATTGTACTTGAAGTCAGTCGAAGCTAAAAATTATATTACGCCTAGCTCAATTCAACCATTCTTAAAAATTATAACATTAAAACAACATTATGTATTACAAATAATTTAAAACATAGTAAAATAATATTCATTGTAATTCAGTTTCAAAAGTAGTATACCGGTTCTAAAAAATAATATAGATTTTACTATCGACGAGAGTTCACGTGTTAATGAAAAATTAGTGATAGTAAAAGATTCACCATTATTAGCTTTTTTTTACAATAGTATATATATTTTTGATTTTTTCATATAATTTAATAGAAACAAAGATCATCTTATCCCACTTAATCCTCAAAACAAAGACCACCTGAGTATAGAACTACTAGTTAAGCACTCAGTCGTTACAACAAAAAATATAATATTAAAAGAACGTTGTGGGTTATAAATAATTTAAAACATGATAAAAAAATAATATATATTTTACTAACGATAAGGATACATGTGTTAACAAAAAGATATTGATAATAACAGATTCATCATCACCGGTTTCTTTTATAATAATATAAATAAAGTAAACCATCAGACGTTGGGATTTCAGTAGTACTGACTTTCGAACAATTAGCATAACATAGAATCGTAAAAAGCTTGAGCCGGAATAAGAGAAAATTACAATGCTGAGGGTGATTCATGAACATCAATGCAATAATTACAGTTCCATCTTACAATTACTGTCCCTGAAGGTCACAGCAGAATGAAGAAGAAAATAGAACTTAAACATCACACACGGATCACATGAGATTGCAAATGTTAAATTTTATGTTGTTGAGTTACACACTGTAATGAGTAATGACATGGAGTACAACAAAACTCAATTGAAGATCTCTCTAACGATCCAATCCAAACTGGGATAGGCAAAGTAGAGGATCAAAAAGGACGGCAGGGCAAACAAAACTGTAACGAGGGCGTACAAAACTAGAACTGCAGCGCTCGCAGGGATAGCATACAGAACTATCAGAAGGAAAATTATCACAAGTGGAAACTTTGCTGTCATCTGAACGAAAGACAGCATCAGCTTCTGGATAGATGCACTGATGCTATCAGAATTGAAAACGTTGCCAGCAACATTTCTATCTCTGGCAGCGGAGCTTTCAGCTCGCGGAGCAGGTCTTCGGTGGTGTTGACCGGAACTTGGGCCACCATTGGAAGGGCATACGGAATGGCGCTCTTCATGACTAGATGAATGGAACTTTGCTCTCTCACCATTCATGCTCTCAACCATCCAGAGCAGAAAGTAGTTTTTGCGTGGGAACTTGATGTTTCCCTTGTATATCAGCCGGAAAGACAACAGGTTACACCAAGGACATGAGATGAAGAGAGGCAGTTGTATAGGAAGGGTTGGAAACTTGACAACAGCCCATTGAAGACCCAAGATGCAGTTCTTGCACATTGTATGACCGCACCACAGGACATAGGGAACATTCTCAACAAGGTTGAAGGATTCCCAACATATTGGGCATTCAAGGCCTTCCTCTCTACTTGCACACGAAGAACCATCATCATCAGAGCAATCAGGATTGGATAGGCTGCATTTTGAGGGCTGAGCCTTTTTCTTTATGCTTCCAGCTATGGCATTTGATGCAAAACTCCACATGCTGAATGATAGAGAGCAGATACACTATATCTTGTACTCCTGCAATCCTACTTTATAGCAGATAAATCAGAACAGACATGTTGCTCCAGTAAATCTAGCCACTGTTAATTATGTTAAGAAAAACTGCATGTGCAGAATGCTCTTATAAAAACTAAAGAAATAGCAGTACAGCGAGTAGCATCAGATAACTTTAACAGATATAAAATCCAAAAAAGTTCTGAACATGCTAAGTAGATGACACATTGACCAGTACTGAATCGTTCATGTTGTCGAATTTTTGAGCAATAATACAGTAGTGATGGCGAAAATGGAAAAATGCAGAATGAGTTGAAAATTTGTAACAATACCTAAGAGAAACTTCAAGCACACTAGTATGAAACGAATGGAAGAATATATCATGGATATGTTGTTACAACTTACAACACATTGGGTACAAGACTGACATGGGATTTCACTGCACAAGTGCACAATAAATCGAAGGATCAAAAATACCATGCACAATCTATGCAGTCTCACAAGTTTAAGCGATGATATGATTCCTCATCGCCAGCCAACATGGAGAAAAAAAACATTTGTCTTGGCTCATGACTTATTAATAATCCTATTAGTATCCAGAACCTATTTGATGAAGCCTGATAGTGATATCAATAAAGCACGTCTCCTCCAACAAAGAAGAATGTGTTCACCCAGAATTAATGCTCCTAACCCAGTTTTCCCAGCTAAATACACAGCCCAGGCATGCTTGGATACTATGCTATACTTTCCAAGAATTTCAAAGGACATGATTATAAATCTTAACGGGCCTCCAGATGCATTGGGAAACATCCCTGTCCTGATCAGTATCAGGGCCTATTTGATCACAAAATTTCCATGGGATTACATCATATTATTTGGTCTATTGGTTCCTCAGCCTCCATCTCCAGCAGTGGTTAAACATTTTCTGCCTCATGGTAGGACAGAGACCACCAGCACCACATCTGCTGCATGTACCGACAGTCTGAACTCTGAAACCTTAGCAGGCCCTGAAGTCCTGACCAGTGTGCAACAAGCTATCTTGAGGCACCCAGGGATAAGCTATGTTGCACAGATACGCGACGGCAATACAGATATGGCGATTAGAAATTTTCTGAAAACATGACTACGGCGATACAGCGAGTACATATATACATGTGTGTGTGCGTGTAAAATAAAATACACAAGTTAAGAGATAAAGCCAAAGTAAAATATATAGATGACAAAAGAATTGTGAGTACTATTATTGTTGCTAAATCAAACAGCTTAGATCACAGTTTTAGTTCATTTTCCCTAAAGTATTTGTGCAAATCTTACACTTGGGACAACACAATACAAAACTACAAATACATAACCACTGGCAAGGCGGCAAGCAGCAAGTCAGCAACAGAGAATATGAGGTATTGAGATGACTTACAGGACTGCGAGACGATGGCAGAAGGGCGGCGCTGGCGGAGCCGAGGATGGGAGGCAGCGCTAGCGGCGGGTCGGCACTGGTGGTGGGGCGGCGCTGGCACCGGGGCGCCGGAGTCGTAAGGCGGAGGCTTCGCCGCGACGTCGGCTTCACCGCGGCGGCGTGACTGTTGTGCGCGTGACTGCTGGCGCTGGGGGTGGGGGTGAGATGGGAGAGAGTACAATAGTTAGGGGGCAGGAATTGGACGCGAATCAGGCAGTTTCACTCGAGGATTAGGAGGGGGGAGGCGGATGTAGCCGCTTACCAAAAGGAACCCGGGATCTCTAGCAGCGCAGGGGATGGGGCATGGGTGAGCGCCAGGGAATATCGCGTCCAATTCCCTAGGATGCGGTCATCTCCGCGACGCCCGCCGCGCTGAGGAGGGTTCGCCGGAGTGGGGGGAGCGATGGTCGGGGGGCACGGAGGGGAGGAAGGAGGAAGGGGAGGAAGACCAGAGGAGACAAACACGCCCCGGTTTTCCTCCTCCCGTTTGTGTAAACTCTGGGTGCGGTAGATCCGGGCCGCTCCCTCGTCTGGACGGCTCAGATGGAGCCATCTGCTTGTAAAATAGTTCATCTCCTCTTTAAACTCGAGACTTTTTTTTTTCTTCCGTGGCACACTTGCTCTAATTTAAAGTCAGGTGTGACTCTGGAAAAGATGGAGTGATGTGCCATGTAAGTATTTACTATGGGGTGTTTGGAAAATTTTAGTCAGTGTTATATTAGATGTTTCGACGTTAATTTGAAAGACTAAACGTGAACTAATTATAAAAATAATTGCATAATCGGAGACTAATTCGCGAAACGAATTTATTAAGCATAATTAATACATGATTAACAAATGTTTACTATAGCATCATTAGATTCGTCTCGTGTATAATCCTCCGATTATGAATGAGTTTTGTAAATAGTCTACATTTAATACTCCAAAATAATATTTAAACATTAGATGTGACATTGCTAAAATTTTAGCCCTTGATCCAAATACCTTCTACAATACTGCATCCAACTTGGATGACTTATCATATAAGCTTTACCTTAAAAAGTAAAAGGTTTGTCTCATCTATATCATTTCCCTTCAAAAAAATATGAAATAAGGTAAGCGTTCATATTTCATATAACAGTAATAAATAAACTGATTAGTACGTTTTTAAATCATATCATTGGTATCACTAGTTTATCAAAACCACCTCAATAAGCTTAGTCTAATGCATAAACATCCAGTCTACGTTCTCTCCGTATGGTTATATATTTATATATAAAATGGTTATAAAATATTATGACAATCAATAAATCACATATAAATAAAAATTTTAGAAAAAGAAAATTAATCTTCATTAGTTTTGCATACATCATCAACATTTGGTTCACAGAAGTAGATCCATACATAAATTATCTCCCTCTTGCACTAAACAAAGCACAACCCAGTGAACAAGGAAGGCTTTGAGAAGATGGACATTGGCCACAACAATGTAGTCGGTGTGATGCACACGCCATCTGATAAGTGGGACAAGAAGTTCTAAGAATCCCTTTGTTTCCATCTCCCCCAAGAGCAACAATCCTCTGCCTATGTCCCCACGCCGGTTTCGATCAAGACATTGTAGAACACAGAATGTGGAATGCACCCAGCTCCCCACCTTGCCTCAATCAATTTCATCCCCTCTTCCACTCGCCCTTCCAGGCACAGCCCCCAGACAAGCACACAAGTAGTATAGTTATCCGCACTACCCTGCTTTGCAAGCATTTCATCATACAACTTGCGGGCGTCGTCCTAGCGCCGCTGCTCCACAAGGAGTTTTAGCATACGGTTGCAACAGGTCACCTCCGGGAGCGAGCCATACTGCTCCCTGACACGCTCGCACGTCTTGGTGGCCTCCCGGTCCATGCCGGCCTCGGTGTATGCCCCAATGAGCGCGCTGAGGCAAGCGCGCGTGGGTGTGACGCCCGTGAGAGACATGGACTGGACCGTGGCATCCACGATGTCGAAGCGGCGAGAGCGGGCGAGGAGACAGAGCAAGGACAGTTTCTTCACTGCTTTGTCATCTGTCAATGTTTGAATCTTTTTTTAAAGGCTTTCTAATCTTTGACACATGATAGAACTTCTACCATTTCAGGAGTTAAACATCGTCGTCGCTCTTCTATGACCCTACCACAAAGACTAAATGTAGATTCAGATAAAACAGTAGAAACAGGCACAATTAGAACATCTCTAGCTAAGATAGAAAGAACTGGAAAGGACATTTTATGATCCTGCCACCAGTTCAAACAATTGAAATTATCATCATATTGTTGACTGAGTAGATCACTATCCAAATAATGTGAAAGTTCAGTTCCTATACCAGTATCAGCAACAGGATTGCTTGCAGCATGCAAAAGTGATGTGGCAGAGGTTTTTGTGGACATAGTAGAGGGGGTAGAAGAGGAGAAAGGCATACCAGAACCTGAATCACTTGGATCATCATCCAAAATAAAATCCCAGACAGTGAATTTCTTACCAATATTTTCTACTTGTGATGGCCTCTGCAATCTTATAGCACCAAACTTATTATCATATGTGTTATAAAGTGTACTCAGATGAGCTCTGACCTCAGTTAAATATGCAGAATAATCAGTACCAGTAAGAGAAGATAACAACCTAAGCACATTATAGAAATGTTTCAATTTAGCTCTAGGATCTAATATGAATGCAATGAAATAAAGCAATGGTATGTCCCTCCAGTACTTTAGAAATTTGTCTTTCATAGGGATAACTACAGTTCCAAGCATTCTATCATTTTCATAAGCTTGTAGGTGTTTAGCAAACTTAATAAGATGATGCAACATAAGGGTGGAGGTAGAGTAGTAAACACCAGACATAACAACAGTTGAATCATGAAATAGCTCAACGACACAACGGCGCATCAGCGCATGAGAGTATGAGACAGAGATGGGGAGGGGGAATGGGATCAGAGAGGGGATCTGGCGACGCACGATGGCCAACAACTAAAGATGACCAGATCTATCGGCGTAGCTCAAGAAAACAACTCACAACGACCAGATCTACCGGTGCAGCAACTAGATCTATCGATAGACGAGGAGGGGGAAGAGAGCGGGTGAGACACAAATCACACAATCACACATACCTGGCTTACCTGCCGAAAACAGAAAGACGAGGAGGGGGAACTGGGGAAGAGAGCGTTATCGTGGAGGAGCAGGACCCAGCGATGCTGCGGAGGAGCCGGAGCCACCGGCGCCGAGGAGGAACCGTGGCGGAGAGATGGAGAGTAGGGTTAGGGTTTCGCTATTTCAGGCGGAGGCAGTGAGGGCAAGGGAGCTATAGGTGGCCGGGGAGGAGCAGGAGCCAACGCCCAACGACGCCGACGAGGAACCGTGGCGGCGAGCCGGAGACGGCGAAGAGTATGGTTAGGGTTTCGGGCGAGGGAGCCAGGGAGGCGGGGAGTCGGGGACCGAATGAGCTAGGGTTTTCAGAAGAGGATGGATGGATGACTTTTATACCGAGCAAGGCACGGGATCGGATGGCTAGGATTGGCCGGAGTGACGATCAGACGGCTAGGGAGTGGGGAGTCGAAAAGGCTTCGGGCCGCCGTAGTGCCAGCCTTATAACTTCGTGTCGGGCAGGGTCATCACTATGGGCCGAGGTGCCGGCCCAAGCACTACCCTACACATAGTGCCGGGCCGTGCTAGTGTCGTGCTTTTTAGGGCCGGGCCTAGTGCCGCCCACCAGGCCCGGCCCATCTGGCCACCTATACACGAGAGTTTTTGGATGAGAAGCTGTCAAAAGCAGGGTTGAATGTGCTTTGTATTTTACACTAGGTTAAAAACTGCTTTTGAAAAAAGTTACTTGGAGTACCACACCCCTTTGGTTGAGCTTCTGCTTTTAGAAAGCAGAAGTTGCTTCCAAAAACTCAACCAAAGGGAGCCTAACCCTTGACTCTCTCACCTGCTATCTGTTATTTTATATCTATTTCTTTTTTTATCTATTTGTTGTATATCTATATGCTATATATTTATTTGCCTTTAAACAATTGGATTTTTTATTTGTTTCGTAATATATTATTGAGTATTTATTGTTAGAGATATCTATAGATATATGTATATGAAGTGTATCCTTATATATCGTTCGAATTTTGAGCCATGTGATCAATATCCAAAGGTATTAATTAATTCCTACTTTACTATAAAAAGCCCTCTCCAAACCCTGACTTCGCATCTCACCCCTTCTCCTCACCGCCGCTACCCTAACATCACATCTCACTCCTTTCCCTCACCGTCGCCGCTCTAATTTCGCATCTCACCCCTTTCCCTCACCGTCGTCGTTCTAACTTCGCGTCTCACCCCCTCGTCGGCGACATCACCCTAACTCTGCATCTCGTCTCTTTCCTTGTTGTCACCCTCTTCCCTTGTTGTTGCCGCCCTAACTTCACATCTCACCCTTCTGTTTGCCCTTCTCATCTCACTCATTCCCTCATCGTTGACTCTTAACTTCACATATCACACTTCCTCTTGTCATCGTCACCCTGACTTCTCTCACCCCTTTCCCTCGTCATCGTCACCCTAATTTCGTATCTCATCTCTCCTCCTCACCGCCACCCTAACTTCACATCTACCATCTTTCTTCGCCGTTGTTGTTCTAGCTTTGCATCTCACTCTCCTCGTGTTTGATGCTAGTAAGAACTATCATACCATGTTTAGTATTTTCTTCTTCAACTCTATCAGATTTCTTGTTGGTATTGTACTTTGAGCAAATCTAAAGACTAGAAACTTGTAGCCGGCTCTTCGTTGTTCAACTTCAAAGGTGGATGCAGTTCTTCAACTTTATAAGGATGATTATATCTCTGATTTTTTTTGCTACTAATTCGAGTTCTGCCTTGGCAACTTCTGATAAATGCAAAAGATGCAGACCGCACGCACGAAGCAGAGACGACCAGACGAAACGAAAGCCACCTCCGCAACCGCAAGTCGATCGCGACCGCACAGTGCCCTGGAGTCTGGACACGTCTCGCCCAACCTACACGCCAGCCGACGCCGACGCCGCGTCGGCGCTCTCACGGGGTTCGGGGAGACGCGACGCGAGCGAGGTTCTAGCCGACCCGGCCCATTTCCAGATTCCGACCGAGCCGTACATATGGTGGCCGCAGGCAGCTTTAACCCTCCCGTAGTCCCGTTCCTCGCCTCTCCTCTCCTCTCTTCCGCACCGAACACTCCCCATCCCCATCTCCTCCTCCTCCTCCTCCTTCCGCCGCCGCCGCCGCCGCCGCCGCCGCGGAGGATACGCTTCGGGCCCGTGGTAGGGACGATCCGTAGCTTCTCGTTCGGGGTTTTGGACGGCAGGGCCCCGCGATTCCGCCGATTTGGGTCGATCCGTGCGGAGGCGGCTGCTCCGGAACGGCCGCCGCCGTTGGCTGCTGCGGGGCCGTGAGGTCGGCCGCAGTCGTGCCGGGGGTGTAGGGTTTTAGGTCGGTCGGGCGAGTCGCATTGGTTGGCACCCGTATGGGGATGGTGCCCAACGGGCTCCTGCCCAATGCGTCGGCTGGGGTCACGAGGCAGCTCGACGACGAGCGCTGGGCCATCGCGGAGGCCCGGACGGCGGAGCTGATCGCATGCATCCAGCCCAACGCGCACTCTGAGCGCCGGAGGGATGCCGTCTACAACTACGTGCAGGGCCTCATCGTGAACTGCCTCTCATGCCAGGTATAGCAATGGTGTTTAACTATTGGACTGCTTGCCCTGCGAATAATACGGATCATTATGGTGTGACTTCGTGAGCACCTGGTAAGTAGAGCGCAGCTGTTCACGTGACTTCGTTGTAGTAGAATTGACCAGATGGATGGTATTGTCACAAGAGGCCAATGGATCACAGCTGATGCTTGTGTACCTTTTCTCTCTCGAGAGGTTCTATTTGAGCAAGCAACACTGCATTTTTCAATCGTTGTGCTTCTGATCTTGCTTCCAGTAAGCACTAAGCACTTGTATAGAAAGCACATGTGGGATCTTCATCATTACTTCATATATATTCTTTTGCTTCCTCATCTGTCAATGAAAGTTTGTGGAAGTACAAGATTAACCTAGCAGAAGATGATGATACGATATGTGAAACTGGCAATCTTCTAAGGTTCATATTTGTAGTTCGTTACCCATATGTCTTACATGGTGGTTCACTGGTTCTATTACCGGCACACCTGACTGAATGATCATTTGTCGTAGGTGTATTGGGAGATACCAATGTTGAAATAGCTTTTTACTTCTTGGGAAATACAAATGCTTGTTTCATCAGCTTTCTTCCTTATATCCAATGGAGTTTTGCACGTCCTGGAACATCCCTGGTCTACCTTTAGCATTTCAAGTGTGATTTTTTGATTGATTATATACACCTGATGACCTGATAGAAATTGCCTCTTTGTGTATCTAGGTTTTCACCTTTGGGTCAGTCCCTCTCAAGACTTACTTACCTGATGGTGACATTGATGTCACTGCTTTTAGTTATAGTGAAGAATTAAAGACTACTTGGGCCAAGTTTGTTCAGGATGCATTGGAGCGTGAAGAGAAAAATGAAAAGGCTAAATTTCGTGTAAAAGAAGTTCAATATATACAGGCAGAGGTAGAGTCCTTTCTCTGACTGTTTCAGTTAAGGAAAATGGCTATTGATCTGTCATGTAGCCATCTTAGTTTTTTCACAGCTTGGAATTATTGTTGTTCCTTTGGGTACATGGATGCTGAAGTTAATTATTGAACTTTCTGCATTTTCTGCCACACGGATCAAAGTAGAACAAAACAAAAATACATAATACACCTATATAAAGTGCTGGATAAATTGCACTCTTCCTTTTCTTTTACTGCAATTCTGGGGATTTACATGCGGCTGTGGATATTCTATTTATAAAAGAAGATACTGGGGAACCTTGCAGCCTATTTTTTTAGATGTCATGAATTTTTAGGCGATCCACTATTGTAAGACCTTCTAACCTATATTCCTGTTACGGCCCAGTGGGCAGTGGAGAACATTCAGGAGTGTTGTTTAATGAAAGATTGAAAGATACTTGTGTCATTCTACCAAAGGCAGGGAAATGTATTCTTTGCTTACTTATTTTTATTTCATGATATATGATCTATCACCTATGTCATTCTGTCATCATCTATTTGCCTATTTGGTACTGTTCTAATTTATTCCTTGCATGAATCACACAGGTAAAAATTATCAAGTGTCTTGTGGACAACATTGTTGTTGACATATCATTTAATCAAGTTGGTGGATTGTGTACACTTTGCTTCCTTGACGAGGTGCATTTTCTTGTTCAAATCTGCCTTAGTGCGTATACCATAGGCAGATAGCCTGGTTGAAACTTTCTTTTGGCTATCCTTATGCATACAGGTTTGGAATCGAAATTATATGATTTTGCTGCCTTACTTCAATGAATCTACATTTTATTAGGTTGATGCTTTGATCAGTAACAACCATTTATTCAAGAGGAGTATCATATTGATAAAGGCGTGGTGTTTCTACGAGAGTCGTATTCTTGGAGCTCACCATGGTCTGATATCTACTTATGCATTGGAGACCCTGGTTCTGTACATTTTTCATGTGTTCAACAATTGTTTTACTGGACCGCTTGAGGTGATTATTATCACTTGCCTTTTATGATCCCAACATAAGAAGCAATTCTTATTTGGTGCCTACTTGTCTGTAGGTATTATACCGTTTCTTAGAATTCTTCAGCAACTTTGACTGGGAGAGGTTTTGTTTGAGCTTATGGGGCCCTGTTCCTATAAGTTCACTTCCAGATATGACCGGTAATCTATACTCTGCTCACTATTTCGTCTAGATCAACATGATTGGAAATTGTTATTTTAATTCTTTTTCAAAGTTATGTTGTTCAGCGGAGGCCCCAAGGTTGGATGGTGGTGATTTGTTGCTGAGCAAGTCCTTCCTGGATAAATGCAGTTATTCATATGCAGTTACACCTCGTATCCAGCCTATCCAGGAGAGCCAGATTCAACAACCATTTGTTTCAAAGCACTTCAATGTTATTGATCCTTTACGGACAAACAATAACCTCGGAAGGAGTGTAAGTAAAGGTAACTATCGCGCACCAACCTATGTAATGCTTCTCTTATTGAAATCAGACGAACAGAGCAGTGTTTATGTCTGGTGGTTTCACATAGTGCTATACAATGGATGTTATCATTAATTCATTATTCATTATATATTTTTATCAGGTTAATGATGTTTCTAATTCTAAACAACAATATTTCAAACATTCTAGTGACTATTTAAATATGTGTTCCTTGTTATTAATTGTTTTCTCTTGGAAGTTCTGCTTCTGTTTTGCTGACATATCAGCTGATTGACAACAAGCATACACACAATATTTTCTTTATATATTTCAATATTTCCAGCTTTGATGCATTTCTCTAATTGTAAAATTGTTCTTTAAAAAAACTTCTGAACTGTAGTATATATAGCATGTTCTAGCTTGTACGCTGGTGGAGGCTCACCGTTCTACTAATTAAAGTAACTGCAAGTCCAGCATAGTACTGAGATAAAAATTGCAAGCATGTGCTATTGTGCTTATGCTCTAATGGTTTCTTGCTTTAGCTATAACTGCCCTAAGTTGGTTAATTTTAGCCAAGACTGGTGTAGTGTAAGTCTGTAACTATGCTAGGTGTCCCTGTTCTCAATCCAAAGAACAACTTTTCAGACTATGATGTTGGTACGACTTATTTGGCTCTAACTTGTGAAACTCATTTTTTGCCATCTTTATGTGACTTATCACATGAGTGTAAAAATCCCTTTTGTTATGATGCATTGCTTGTTAAATGTACGCTTTCAATATGTTGGCTTTGTGGTCATTTAGATGATGTGGTCCATCCAGCATCTAAAAGGCATTGAACTGTATCTGGCCATTTGATTATATCCAGTCAAAATTCCATTTCTGCAAGAAAAACATAAGTGCAGCATCATGTTGAGTTGATAAGCTCCTTTTCTTGTCCAGGCAATTACTTTAGGATACGCAGTGCCTTTTCTTTTGGGGCAAAAAGGTTGGCAAAGGTGCTTGAATGTCCAAAAGAAGATCTAATTGCTGAAGTAAATCGGTTCTTCACAAATACATGGATAAGACATGGTAGTGGCAATCGTCCTGATGCACCTACACCAAATCTGATCTTGCAGCATCCTCTGAATGTGCCCGCTGAAGCGTCAAACAATCAGAGAAGTGCAATATCACTCAAGAAAAAGGCTGAAAATCCTAATCTTCGTGCTAACCAGGATAATCTCACTGAAGGTGCTCATAACTATCCTCCTGAAGTTACTTCTCAACCACTTCAGAGAAGTGATCTACACTCCCGAAATGCAACCAGAACAGTTAACCCTGTCATTTCTCATAGTCATCAACAAAAAGTTTATGCATCACATGCCAATACTAAGGTCTCCGAGCAGCTTGAAAGAAACAGGTCTGATGGATCAGTGCAAAATGAAAGAGACAAGGGCATACCAAATTCTCTATTTGCTAATGATAGAAATGGGCAAAACAGGTCTCGGTTTGCAAGAACCCACTCTAGTCCTGAGCTAACGGACACTTCTATTGAAGGATATTCTCATGGAAGGCGAACTAGAGCGGTTGAAATGGAAAAGTCTTTGAAGGTTGATTACAATAACAGAAGAAACAACTTGGCTCCAGAAGTTTCTAGCAGCCACATCACTAAGTCTTCACAAGATGAGTCAATGCCTTTGATGAACAGTTCATCTCACCATAGTGTGAGTGCTGTTTCTGACTCACACAGTGTGTCAGGCAGCTATCATGAAGATAATGGTTTTGGAATGAATGATGGATTTCCTTCTGTATCTGAGACATCAGAGAAAGAGCAAGAGGAACAAGTTCTAGTTGATCTAATGGCATCAACTAAATTGCATGACTTTAATGGGCATAATCAATTGCCAATGGAAATACCTTCTCATCTTTCAGTTGCACCCTCCCCTTTACTTGCACCAACAGATACAGCTTATTCTCAAAAACATTTTGCTGGGATTCCATCAACTAGCTTAATTGGGGCACCATGGCCCAATATGCAATTGCTCCATGGATACGGTCCCCCACCCATGACGCATTATATGCACAATCATACTTTCGCACCAAGCATTGAAGATGGTAATGAAAGTGAGAAACCTATTACATCAGATGCAAATCGTGATGATGGCAACAATTGGCACGAGTATCGTGTTGGATTGCCTAGATATTTTAATCATCAAGGAAGAGATCCACAGCTGCACCATTTTCATGGCAAGGAACATTCCACTTCACCTAGCATTGTATCTGGGGCCCCCTTGGAAATGCAGGTGGAGAGTGCTGTTGAGGATTGTGGGGGAGTAGAGAACTATACTAACATGTTTCAAAATCAAACAAGTAGACAAGTCAGTATAAATGCTCCAGTGAGTAGTGGAAATGCAAGAGTTCCTTCTTCACAAGCCAGTTTGTCGATAGACAAATCTCTGCAAGAGAATCCATGGGATGAACTAGATGGAAAGACATCAGGATCATTGAGTGACAAATGGGGAAAAATGCCTGCCTTTGCAGCACCTGCCACACCCACACATGGCAAAAATAATACTGGTTGGCAGACTGGAAATGCTACTGTGCATATCCCACCTGAGGTTGATGGTTCCAGGAATGGGGTTACAATACCAAACATTGGAAATGAGTCCTCTGACATAATAATTGTGTCTGGCTCAATAACATCAAGAGCTAGTCAAGTACCAAACGACTTTGAGCCATCACAGATGGGCATGCGTAGTCCAATGTTTGCACCATTTCTTATTGGTTCCACACAGCAGAGACAAGCTGATAGTTCTAAACTAACTTTCATTCCAACAGGTCCACCTGATAGTCGTAATTCTAAACTAACTTTCATTCCAACAGGTCCACCAGTCCCTTATGTAATGCTCCCATATGTTCCTGGCAATGGCGATGGATCTGTTCCACAGTTTGAGAGGAATGAAGGAGCTGATCAGCTTCCTGTTAATATTGCTGTTCAAAATTTTGGTTCACTCAACGATGTTCAACGTCCTGATACCAATGCTATCCCAATGGCTTCATCAAGTACTGTAGGTGATCCATCTGATGAACAAAGGCCTGACATTTTGAACAGCGATTTTGGTAGCCATTTGCATAATTTACAATATGGACGTTCATGCCAAAACCCACGCCCCATGAATCCTGTATTCCCCTTTGCGGTGCCACCGATGTATTTGCAGGGTCATGTTCCATGGGATGGGTCTGGTAGACCAGCTTCAGCAAATGTTAACTGGACACAAATTATGCCCCGTGGCCAACAAATCTTTCCTGTGATGCCTCCACCACCTTCTTCTGAAAGAGTTACTGGTGTTCCACAGCACTATGTGGAGGATGCACCCAGATACCGTGGTGGCACAGGAACTTACTTGCCAAATCCTGTAAGATCCTAACAAGTTGCTTCAGTATTTTAATGCATAGATAACATGTTACTGTTTGTATATTGAAAATTAAAACATATTCTTTTACATATTTACAACGCTAATACGATGTTAAGCTTTTGTATTATGGTTTTATCATCCTTAGCTTCCAAATTATATCACGGATTCTACCTTGTGTAACAGCTGTTATAGGCTTTAAGTTCTTAGCCAGCTAAATGTTACCACTCTTTAACAATCTAATGGAAAAGGGTTAATCATCAAAAAGGAAGCCTGTTCACTTGCCTTGATATTGTGATAGAATCCAAATCTGATAGAAAAAAATGGTCTATACTCTACTTGTGAGAGTAAGGGAAATCTTGATCCATCCATTTGGTTGAGTCGATTGTGGCTGTTAAGAGTTCAGATTTTTTTTTGGGCAGGGGGGATATTATACTTTGTACTACAGTTTTTACTCTAATAAGATAGATGAATTGACTGCCATATTCATTAGAATATATTGTTCAGCTCATCATGAATATCCAAGATCCTGGTCCACAGAAATAGTCAGTAAACCATCTACCATTTAGCTTGGTTCAGGGTGGCTTTTGTTATGGTGAAAATCTGGTCTTGTGGGGATTGGAGTTGGTTTTAGACTTTTAGTAACCAAAGTCAGTATATGTTATTCTGAAACCATTATTTAGTCAAAACATGATTCATATCAGTTTGTTTTGTCAGAAAACCATTGTTTGAGTGCTACAAAGGATATAAATTTGACTGAAACCATCCCCTTAGAAGGTTTCCAAGGAACCTGGCAAAAGTAATTGTCGACCTGTTTCTTCTCTACCAAGCAACCCTCTTTCGTAGTTTGTGTTTTATGCAGCTTTAGTCACCCTGAAAATCACATTCCCTGTCGAGGACCTGAGATTAGAATATAACAACTTAGTTGGAAAATACAATGATAATTGACAACATTCCCATATTTCTATATATAAGAAACTGATTGCGAGTTTCATGGTTCATTGGTGAGGATGAATCTTTAGCTACTTGGATCATCGGACTTAGGGGGTGTTTGGATCAGGGGCTAAAATTTTAGCCCCTGTCACATCCAATGTTTAAATGCTATTTTAGAGTATTAAATGTAGACTATTTACAAAACCCATTCATAATCGGAGGATTATTCACGAGACGAATCTAATGAGCCTAATTACACCATGATTTGACAATGTGATGCTACAGTAAACATTTGCTAATTATGGATTAATTAGGTTTAAAAAATTCGTCTCGTGATTTAGTCTCCGATTCTGCAATTATTTTTATAATTAGTTCACGTTTAGTCCTTCAAATTAATGTTGAAACATCCGATGTGACATGGGCTAAAATTTAGCCCCTGGATCCAAACACCCCCATATCAGTTTCTGCATGAAGAAATGCGAGTTTATTTATAGCTGTTAATATTTTCTGAGTGATGGAATTTAGCTCTACCGCTGGTGCCTCAAGTCTAATAATTTATTTATTTTCTATAAAAAAGAAGATTTATTTGACAATAATTTATGAACTTGATAGTCTGAACTGGTCAATACTAAGATATCAATCGTGTCTTGCATTTTCTCAGAAGATTCCATTTAGGGACCGGCACTCAAGTTCAAGAAACCACAGAGGAAGTTATAACAGTGACAAGGGTGACCATAGTGATAAAGAAGGAAATTGGATTAACTCAAGACAACGAAATCCTGGCCGTAGCTATGGACGTAACCACTTTGAGAGGACTGGCATGCGATCTGATAGACAAACAACAGATGAAACCCAATATGATAGGCAGCGGCGATCCTATAGAAATGACTCATACAGGCATGAGGCAGGTGCTCAATCTTCTGGATCCACAAACTATATACGCAAACCAGGGAACATGACACGTGGGGATCCGTCACCATCTGCTTCAAATGGTATTGGTGCCTTTTCTGGATCTTCAGCTCCCTGTTTCGTGTACTCATGTGAACCAGGCACAAATCATGGTTCTTCATCTGAATCACTTGAATTTGGTTCACTTGGGCCAGTTCCTACAGCTGATGTTGACATACTACCAGTCACTCGCCAAGCAATGACTAACGGATTTGGGCAAAGGCATGTTGCATTTAGGGGTGGCTCCTCTCATTCATCTCCTGATCAACCATCATCACCTCAACCTCGCAGGTAATACCATCTTCTGTCTCTTTTGTTGTATCACTGCTTCCGTTATACTCTTTGAAGTTTGAGTGTTTGACTATCTGAACAAAACAAAACTAAATCATTACTATACTATGATAATATCTTATTTGTAAAAAACTTCTGGTAGTACCTTATTCATTAGAGTGTTGCATGTTACTCAAGCTAGCTAAAATTGACAAAAGTTGAATACCTGCTGAACAAATCAAATCTGTTGTTGAATACACTGGCACATGGGCATACAGGGATGCAAAAAGCGGTAGGAAAAAGTTGCATTTAAGAGAGCCTACTCCATATTTATCAAGAAACAGCATTTTAGAGAATAGTCAATGAAAGTGAAGTTTTAGCTCATTTGGTTTTCATTCTTTTAAATTAATTTTCACTAGATGTAGAAGTTCTTAAAAATCAATTTTCATTTGGCATATTTCTGTCCATACAAAATTTCAAGATCAAACCTGTCTGAATTGAACAAATACAAAAAAGACATACTTAGTGAAGAGAACGTGTCACTGTTTACTAAGTATGTCTTTTTTGAATCTAGCAGATGTACCTGAATTTGGTCTTAAAATTTTGCATGAATATAGAATGGCCACCCCTATCTCTTTTTTAGAGCGTGCAGACCTGGTTAAAAGTATATTTGCAACACTTGTACCATTTTCTCAAGATATGTCCCACATGGGGGTAATACACTGAAAGTATCCAGTGGTATTGTTGTGCACAATTACTAATTTAGAACAGCTTGAATCTGTTAGGAAGAGCTCAATATCCAGTTGTTTACATTCCAGAATCCAGAATCAACAGAGTGAATGACCTCCATAACAATAGAAAATGGTTACTGGTACTACTGTACACTGTTTTAACCTATCTTGCTGATATTTTGTTACCGTGCTATTTTTTTATCTTGTAATGGAACACTGATCGATTTATTTTTATTTGACATCACTAGACGACAACTAGTGGAGGGGGGATGACTTGTAAATTTATCAGAAAAAACGTTTATAGTTTACTCTTAATATATGGATCATCACTCCATTATTGTTCACTAACCCTCTTTGGTATAGCAAATGATAAGCGATAACATAGATAATGTCATTTCCCATTTTTGGTAATCATCTGTAATCTGTTAATTATTCCACGTGTTGGTTCCGTTCTTGCAACTTTATGTGCATTAATTATTCTTCATGCTTCTGTGAATTGCTTTATCAATCATTACCTCTGTCAGTATCAGTATTTAGCAGCATTTGCTGTCGCCAAGCTGAAGTTTTTCTATTCCCTTTCAAGGTAGCGGAAGTTCGAAGCTCCTAATGTGATGGCTTGGTCGTGGCATTGAATCAACTGCTTATGATACAACCATGAACTACTTATTCTCTGGCTGCTGATATGGAGTACTTTGAGATGCCTCACCAGAATTTACATCCATCCAACGATATATCATATATCAACCATCAGAAGGTTTTAGCCATTACAATCTGAATCTGTATGGAACTTCCTGATATCAGCAGCACCAACCTTCTGATTTCTTGACAAGCCATATATGCTCGAGGATTAACTGAGAGTATCACCTTTCTCTCCATCCCCGGTTGGCTTTTCAACCTTGATTTCAAGTAAAAGCATGGAAAACTATTGGATTCTAATACTGTTGCATGGACCAATGTAACTGATTGCATGATGAATTCTTGTCTATAAGTAGAAGCAAGATCATGTAATCGTTAGTTTACATACAACAAACTTTTCACATTAGATTTGCTAGATTGTAGGAGAATCGTGGACAACAAATTTAGCGGTTCTGTTTCTAGCCCCAACGAATTCCTCTATGGGTAAAAAGTTAAGGAAAATTTGGTACTGATGTTCCAGGTGTTTGCTTGTTTCTAGTTTCTACCTTAGGCAATCTGATGGTATATTTATTCCCAAGTTCCTGCCATTTTCTAGGTTACTCGTTGAAACTTTGATGGATCAGCTGGATTCAACCAGTTTTTCCAATTAGTTGAACCGAAGGGTGGTTTAGGAACTGCAGCCCACCGGCAGTCGTGGCTAACGGTTGCTCTAAAAAGGAAAGGAAATGCCCAGGGCTAGCGGTTTAAGGATAAACTACAGAAAAATTAGAACCAATGCATTGTTATGGAGTCCTCTCTCTTTAATAGAATGTAAAAGTTTTAAAGTAATATGCTAATTTAGTATTTGTAAAAAAAAATATTTTTTATCTCTAAATTGCGCATACTGTTTTAGGATTTACTACTCATTATTTTATCTAAGCACTCTTGAGCTTGCATTTATTCATCTCCAAAAAGCTAGCATGGTTTTTACTCATCTGTAACATGGTTTCTAACTCGTCTTCTATAACATACGGCGCTCGAGTCTAAAACTTTTTATATTTTGAGATGATGTGAAGTTGATGGTAAGGCATTTGACACTTGTACATGTTAACTCTTGGGCTCATTCTGAAATATTTTAATGCACATGCTGCATCTTCGGATTCTCAACTGAAATCTGAAAAGGTAAAAGGGATTCTGGAAAAAAACGGTGTGTAGATTTATCGAGTGTTTCAGGCTCTGTTCCAATCCGAAAATTCTGGTGTTCATGCTGCCAAGAGTAAAATGCCATTCTTGGAGCACAGCATTGTGGTCTGGCAAGAAGCTATCTCCATTCGTGCATCCCTTACTCATCACTCTCCTTGAGTTCTTTTCTTCAGCTCTGAGATGAAATCTTCCCTCTCCTGGTCCGACATCCCGTCCGTCGAGCAGTCTCCGACGCCCCACTCGGCGCCCCTCAGGCAGTATTTGTCCTGAATCTGCCTCTCGTTCCTGCAAATTGTTCAGAGTTTCGATCATGGCAAAGAACATGATGGCTAGAGAGCTCCAGCCTCCAGGAGAAACAAGAAGCTGATTATTAGATGGAGTACTTGAGTTTGTTCTGCTTGGACTTCTCGAGCAGCTCCTTGAGCACTTGGGAGGACTTGAACCTGGAGTCAAACTCGGCGTACTTCTTCTGGTTCTCCGCTTCAGAGCGCCAAAGAGAAAAGTTTTATCAGCGAATGGCACATTGCCACCAACATAAATGACGACAAGACCATCACATGAACTGTATGCGCGACCGTAGTCGCTAGTTGGCTAACCATTCCATTTTTCCAAGAAATCCATTCGTGGCAGTTCGGGCCCTGGGACCGATTCCAAGCCGGTGCTACCTGACAGAATGCCGGCATTTACTGCAGAAAGAACATCAGTGTGCATGGTTGTGTGTTCATCAATTGTTGCATCACATCATGCAACTCCAGTTCGTAATAATGTAATATAATCCACTAATCCACAGCTCCATGTAGCAAGTGTTACTACCATACATAGCCTATACGCTGTTACGGCTACTAGTAGCTGGAACTCCGACTAGTTGTTCTTCTGGTTGCCTATGGATAGAGCGCGCCCGATAAGTTGCGTACCTGGACTGGTCCAGAGGAGAAGCGAGAGCGAGGCAGCCGCCGGGACGATGGCGAATGCAAGCCGGCCGCCGTGGCCGGCCTTCTCCGGCGCCGTCGCGGCACTGCACCGGCCCCTAGGCGGCGCTGCGGTGACCGGCGGCGCGGCGACGAGGCCAAGCATGGCGATGCCTCTACCTCACCCCTGTTGCTGCGCTCTTGAGCGAGGAGGAAGCGCACCTCCGTGACCGTGATATCGCCTTGCTCAGGGCCGGTGGGCGGTGGCCTAGCTCGCCCTGCGCAGCGACGAGAGTGGATGGGTTTGGACTTTGGAGTGAGGCCGCTCGCTGACGACATGGTCTCTTCTGAGCCACTAACAACGAGACGACTTGGGGGCTCTCAGCTCTCCACCTTTGAAATTTTTTACTTATCTTTTTGTTCAGCACACAACTTTTTATGTAGTGTGTTTAGCGGTATATTCAGAAAAAAAAAACGGTTGTGACTTTTGAGTCATAATTTTACATTATTAATGTGTAATTTTAATCATGAAATTTTGTAATGTTTATATTAAAATTATATATTTTTAAATTGCACTAAAACGATATATTTTACTAAAATTTCACTTTTTCAAAATTTACATAAACTAACATGTTTTAATAGTATGGTAGGTAATATTCATTTAAAATTGAACTTAAAAGTTATGAAATCTAAATTATACCAACTTTCAAATTTGCACTATATAGATTTTGGAAAAACTGGATAATCAAAAGAACTCTTTAATTCAGATTTTGGTGCAAAAATCTGAACATGCTCTTTTCCCCACCTTCCCCAAATTCGAATTAAATACGGGATTTTTTGTTTAATTGTTCGCATTTTGCATATTCGAGAAATAAAATATTATGGTACATAATTAATGATCATTTTTTTTTGAAATAGTCTTGTTTGACCCAGGAGGTCACCTATCCTCTCTCTCGCCTGAGCACGCTTAACAAGCAGCTAACTCACGCCCCTTTCACTCACAATGATGATTAATTTAATTATAAGTTTTTCTTATCAAATTGTATATAGAGAGATTTTAGCTTGGCATATTTATTGAAATATCACCGGCATGACCATTTATTTGACCGTGACTTCCCCTCGACTGAACAACACAGTTGACACGGCATCGCGAAAAATTCATTCCTCTCCTCAGATCCCCCGACTACCCAACCCGAATGGCCTCCTACGGCGGCGACGACGACGCCGGCGGCCATCGCAGCCGCCCATCGCAGCACCGCCCGTCCGGCGGCGTCGGCGGCGGAGAACTGGCGTCGAGCGCCAAGCTGGTGGCGGAGGCCGCCAAGTCAGTGTTCCAGGACCACAGCTTGGAGAAGGTCGACAAGGGCCGCGTCGCGGGCGCCGCCGCCGATCTCCTCCACGCCGCCTCTCAGTACGGAAAGCTTGAGGGCAAGCCCGCCGGCAGCTACCTCGAGAAGGCCGAGGGTTACCTCCACCAGTACGGACGCAAGGAGGGTGCCGGCGGATCAGGCGGGAAGCAGCATCAGGGGGAGGACGGCGAGGGCAAGTACCAGAAGAAGCCCGGTGGCCATGGAGCGGGCAGGTACGAAGAGGAGGATGAGTACAAGAAGAAGCCCAGCGGTGGGAGGTATGAGGAGGAGGATGAGTATAGGAAGAAGCCTACCAGTGGTGGTGGTGGTGGCTATGGTGGAGGACGATATGAAGAAGAGGATGAATATAGAAAGAAGCCCAGTGGGGGTGGCCATGGTGGGGGAAGATATGATGATGAGTACAAGAAGCCCGGTGGTGGTCATGGTGGAGGGAGGTATGAGGAAGAGGCCGAGTACGGGAAGCCTAGTGGTGGATATGGATATGGGGCTTCAAGTGGTGGAGGCCATGGGGGAGGGAGGTATGGTAAGGAGGAAGAGGAAGAAAAGAAGAAGAAGCATGGTGGCCGTCATGAGAGTGGAAAGGACGAGTCGGAGGGTGGCATTGGAGAT
Source organism: Zizania palustris (assembly GCA_019279435.1). Taxonomy (NCBI): domain Eukaryota; kingdom Viridiplantae; phylum Streptophyta; class Magnoliopsida; order Poales; family Poaceae; genus Zizania; species Zizania palustris. Next base: position 48,124,932 of record JAAALK010000283.1, on the reverse strand, counting down.
TATCTGAAACTAGCACAAGGTTTCATGAAGAAACAAGGCGGAGAGGGGGGGAGTGGCGGTGGTGGTGGCGGCGGCGGTATGGGGGACTACATGAAGCTTGCAGAAGGCTTCTTGAAGAAGCGCTGATTTGTAACTGAACCTATGCTTGTGTCAAGACTCATGAGTTTTGAAGGAACCTGCTGTGCTTGGTTAGTCTCTTGTATTGTGTAATGCCCATATGTTGTGAAGTTTCGTGCAATTTCCATCCTAGGATGCAATAAAACTATATTGTTCATGCTGTATGTGCATTGTAACGTGAATTCTTATGGTGCTACTTATGAATTGGGGGAATAAAGATTGGATGGAACCTGTCTTGTTGATGTCATGTGTGCTATTTCTGACTATAATTAAGTATCATATGCTATGTAAATGCATTTTCAGAGTTGTTTCTTACTTTCTCTTCATTGGTCATACTTGATAGTTGATATTACTCATAGTAGTTGTGTAGGTCATCTGTTATTCTATCTTACCATACTGGACTGTCAGTTGAGCTAAATCTGAAACAATGAAGAGCCACATGATTTGGGTTGCTATTAAAGTTTTCTGGGCTGAATAGAAGAAATGCTCCTTTTTCTTTCAGAAGTGTTTTCACTTGATTATCGGTGTCTATATCTTTACAAAATTTCATCTTTATTGGACTGGCTGAATTATTATTGTTATGCAAGTTTGGTCATATGACTCATGGACTATTCCTATGCTACCTGTGACGGTGTGACCTATCTTCTAGAGACAGTAATCAACTCCCTTGTTCAGTCAGTTCTTCTTAGCTGATTATTGAATATTAATGTTCATGTTAATTGATTTTTATGACGGGTGATGCTAGTTTTGAGCATCAGTATATTACTATATTGTTGAACAAACTAGTAGTAATAAATAGTTTTCTAACTAGAAGTAGTTTGTAAAGCACATAACGACATTTTGCAACAAAAAAGATGATTGTTAAAGCGCATCCTCAGCTGACTTTTGTAAGGATAGCTGGTGGGTTAATTGGGTGTGTGTGTGTTAGGGGGGGGGGGGGCAGGAATAGGTGGGGTTAGCCTGATTTGAATGAAACATCAGTACTAATTCTTAGAAGAGAACACAAACTTTAAGGGATGCAATTCAAAAACAGAAGGAAAAAAGATTGGATACCATTACCAGCTGGTTCTTCCATGATAAGGAGAAACGGCACAAATGCTATCTCCCTTCTTCCACTATGGTTGGATCTCTGTGCAATGATCATCAGTCTGCGCCAAAAGAAAAGCAATGCTTCTAGGAATGATGATTGGTACACTGGTACTGCAAGCCTGGTAGTCTGGTAGTCATGACTCATGGACTCATGGTTATTTGGCTTCTGGTAATTTCTTGTGATGGTGATTCATGAATCAGAGAGGCGATCCTGGGGGCTACGTAGAGTTGACACAGACGTTCTTGAAGAAGCAAGGGCAACATGCTGTCATGGAGTCGGAGGTTGAATTTTCGCAATTTCCTGAACTAACCCAAGAGCTCACGGGCTCACTAGGAAATACTGAGCTCTTGACCTCGATCAATGGGGTATCAATGTTTGCTTGCCTCCATGGGAATCTCTGCTGATGTCGTACTCGTGTTTTGCTATGCCCAAATATCTACAGGTAAGCTATGCTTTTAGGTGTGTTTTTGCTAACAACATTACAGCTACTGATGGATTTCAGTACCGAATAATGTTATCTGCTCGTATGACGAACGGTTTTATGTAGCCAATGGATGTGTTGCGTTCGTGGATTAAGAGAGAGCGAGATTGGTTAGACAGCAGAATGTTAGGTGACAGGTGATAGTTGTATCTGGTCCTTCGTTTCTGAATTTTAGATTCATTCGCCTGTAGATAAATTTGAAAATGTTAGAATGACTTAAATTCAGATACGAAGTTAGTATTTTTCAAGGATGGGATAGCTTAATTGTAGTTTTTCAGGATACTGCTCCATCGTATTTTAGGACGGTTGCTTGTTTTATCAAATTTTTAGATAAATTCATCTAACATCTACAAAAGTATTTTCCGGTGAAAACAAGTACATTCCATTTTACATACTAATCAAACAAATAAAATGTGATTCCATCCCACCACATCGAACAGACACACCCAACAAAATTACATGGAGGATGTGGGCCGTCCCGTCGTGTACCTTTCGGTATCCTGGAATCACATTAGTATGCTGGTACTTCGCCTATCTGCTGAATATTATTCTGGTACTTTGCCGGCCGTCCAGAATTAGAACAGTATAAACCTACATGTATGCCATGTTTTTCTTCCCAGAAGTTTATATTTCACAGAGCCAATTTCTCCTCGAGTTGGGCATGGTTTAATTGCATTCTCACCAATAGTATATTTTGATTCTCTTCGACATGGGTACGACTAGTTGATGAGATAATGTTCCGCTCGATTTGAGAGCATTCGTCTCCACCGCTTTGTATTTGATGGGATTCACATCGACAACAGTTGAAAGAGTTTCGTATCATCGGATCCAGCACACTGGACGATATAGATCAACCGTTCAGCTCATCATACACACCTGCAAGTGTATAAGAATATCTTCATTGTGATTGCTATTTTTAACTTACTATTTAAAACAATAGCAACCTTCCCTATTCAAATTAGATTTTTATTTTACTATTCATTCCAATGTAATATGGCTTGCTAATTATTTTTATTTAAAATCATCTATATTTTAAATCTTGGTGACTTACTACAAAAAGCAAGTCTCAGGAAATGAGAAGCCACCTAAAATTGCAAGAACAATAAAGTTATTTTCTAGACTATTATTGTTATTTTAAGGAATATCAAGTGAAATAATAACCATGTACACAAATACATTCAGGACCCTGTTGTATACCAAGCGTTTCAGCTACCATGGATAGGCTTCCCCTTGCTCATGTATTTGGGTCCCAATCTACAAAACTAGTGTTATTTTGTTCATCCTAGGCATCAAACAGGACCGGTGTCTATGCCCAGGAAAAATCCATGTTCCTGAATTCTGAAAGCTCCTCGAAACCACATGCTAAACCATACATACATAACAGAATCACATGTCCCCTAGAAACAGGCAATTCAAGACCAGAAAGTAAATGTTCACATCACTAGTAGGACATCATACATGTGAAGGACTGATCAGAGAACATGTCGAGTGTCCTTTGTCAGGAGGAACAAATTCTCCATGTTTCCAATATACTAATCCGCTGAATCACAGCGTAGCAATCACCACTGTGTCATCCAGAACCAGTGAACCACACACCACATGGACTAAAAAAATGGTAAGAATGATACTATGGGATAAGATGAGATGAAATCAAGTTCAGAACTCCTCAACCGAGATGGCTTCCCTGGGAACCTCATAAGCATCCTTCTGCCTCAGTTTCTTCACGCCGGCTATGAAGCAAACCTTGTCAGACCTGAAGCTCTCCATGCTTATGCTAGCCACCTTCACCCACACAACCACCTTGGTCTTCATGCCTTCGATCGCGGAAAGCTTACCCCGAGACAGAGTCGCCTTGACACGAGGTGCGTACCTTATCACGGACGAGTCCTTGAAGCTCACCTCACAGGGCTTAGACAAGTGCACCACAAGCTTCGAGCTTACTTGATCGTATTCATAGCAGATGATATTACGAGGGAAGAGGCCTGGAGGAAGGTTATACTCTCGCATGAGATCAGAGAGTGATTTGTTTGGTTTGCCTGGATAAGAGAAAAAGGGCTCAGTCTCTTACTAACTCTATTCCAAAATCTAAGACATTAGTTACTTTTACTATATATATAATCAACAACTATTGAGATAACAACATATGGAAGTATTTTCAAATATCAATTTATCTATGTCAGAGTGTCAGACATAGATAACAAAACCTAAATGTTTTTAGCTTAATTATTAGTCAAAAGTTAAAAATGTTGAAATTCCTAAAAAACATGTAAACTTTATATTTGGAATGGATATTAGTAGTTATATATGTAAGTCATTCATATGTTACTATTAGTATGCCGACACTAATGGTAAAATGTCATTCATGGCATGTGAATATGTGATTACTGCTACATCTTGGTAAGACAGAGAATTCAAAGGCAGCAATTCTGAGTTATTTAGGGAAGTGGGTCTTTGCGATGAATTCTAAGTGGAACATAAAAGGTAAAATTGATGTCAACATGGGTAAATTCATACAAGTCTCAAGTCTATGAACAATGAACAGACTCAGCAGAATCTGAAGAAAGGCAGCATACAATACTGTATCAATCTGTTTTGTAAAAAAATTTAAAAATATAACTTGAAATGTCATAAAACATGCAAATAGATCTGCTCTGAAAGCAGGCATACTCCTTTTCTTTCCAAGTCAGAATATATGTGAGCAGTTAGATTATGATACTGACTACGCTAATAGTTTTTCACAGATCCCTACTGGAGTATAAATTGGATGGTGCTTGGAGACATGTATGAAACAGAATATGCATTACAGACTAGCAAATCAGCTGGTTGGTATTCCTAAAGCCATGTTGTACTAATACAGCCTTGCTAATACCGCCAAAGACTTCAAAAGGACCAATGCAAAGATTGCAAGTAAAACAAGGTGTTAGGTGAGCAATTCTGCTAGACAATCCTGCTAGGAACTTTTGCAAAATGTCGTCAACAAAAGCTGGACCCAGTATTCTGCCAACCAATTACCAATGCATATTGGCACAATGTCATACCACAAAAGTTCAGTTTGGCCCCCCATGTGCATTACTGTATAACTTTGCAGATCAAAAGGCGATTTTTTTAAAAGAAAAGCAGAAAAGTTAGGAACCAAACAGCACTTTCCATTGCTTTGGATTTACGCATTATGCAAGATAAGCAGTATTAGCAGTTTAAAGACACTGTTAGGTGTTAGCTATGGAGAATTATACTAAGGAAGTATTGATTTTTCAAGACAACACAACATGTATAACATGTACAAATCAAGGTATGTTTCGTGTGTAACCTGTCATAAAACTCACTCTTATTTTTACAGCCACAAACAGAATGGAAAAGAACAATATACCCTTGAGCTTGTCGAAGATCCATTTCGCCTTGTCCTCCACGGTGCTCGAGAAACGCTGCAAATCAGAACGGCTGGGTTGTCAGCGAGCGTGACAGTGCTGGAAACTTTCTGCATTACGCATTTACGCGTAAGTCTAAATTCTAAAATATAGTCGAATCAACGAGGTCATTTTCTTGCATCTCCACAAGCAGATTCCAGCAAGAAGCTTTTGCTGCCTTGAGTAAGAACAGCTAGGAAGAGAATGGATCTCCAAGAACTCCAAATGGAACCCTATCACTAACACCAACAATAATGTGGAAGAACAAACCTGGCATCCGCACAACCGAATTAGTATTAATCTCTATAAAAACAGATTATTCCTTCACGGCGAACGCCTGAGAAAAACGATCGAGACGAATCAACACTCATTGCCACAGAAAAGGATCGAGGATGGCATCTCCAGAGACGAAGAACGGCATTTCAGCAGTCCAAAAAAAGGATTCGTCAAGCACCGAACTAATCCGAATCCAACTCAACGAACAGGCTCGCTACTCGCTAGCAAACCAGTCAAACCGGAAAGCCCCAGGCTCGGTTGGTTTACACTTACGGAGATATCGCCGCCGATGGCGGAGAGCTCCTGCTTGGCCTTCCGGGAGATGGTGAAGCTGCCGATCTTGGTGAGGGCCTTCTCCATCCTTCGCTCGCTCGTGCGGCCGCTCAAACCAGCCGACCTGGACGCCGGAGGATTTGTGGACGTGTAGACGATGCACTGTGACGGGGTGGGTGAGGTGCCGCAGGATGGGCGACAGAGAATATGTGCAGGGCTATGGCACCCTCCCCCGAGCGGAGTCCAATAAATAGGCAACGGGGCTCGTGAATCGAGAAGGTGGTGAACCTGTGGCTCCGGATCCCGTGCGGCCATACAATCTGCTGCCATCTTTGCTGGTAGCGATGGAACCCGTACAGAAACTACTGAGTTTAGTAAAAATTTGTTTACGAAGCAAACTAATGAATTACTCTTGAATACGTGGATACGAAATCCATAGGTATAAAATCAAATTTTTATCTAAACCTATGAGATAGTTTTGGTTGTTTGGATTCTGGGCTAAATGTTAGCCCGTGTCACATTGGATGTTTCGAAATTAATTTGAATGACTAAACATGAACTAATTATAAAAATAATTACAGAATCGGATACTAAAGACAAATTATCCATAATTAGCAAATGTTTACTGTAGCATCACATTGTAAAATCATGATGTAATTATGCTCATTAGATTCGTCTCATAAATAATCCTCTGATTATAAATAGGTTTTGTAAATAATCTACATTTAATACTCTAAAATAGTATTTAAACATTGGATGTGACAGGGGCTAAAATTTTAACCCCTGATCCAAACACCCCTTTAATCAAAACCCAAATATTTTTTTAAAATAAACAAAGGTGGTGAACGAGAAGAACTGGTTACTAACATTATCGATCTAATTTAATGATTATCAAACTAGTTATAGAAAACTGTTAACCAATTGGAAAAATACAAAACCATGGCAACCAAACAATTTAAATATGGTGACTCTATACGTGATATTTGTGCGATAATTAGTAGAAATTAAGGATGAATAAACTATTATAGACCCGTTAGGACTCAGGGCACCACGATGTCTATATTCCAAATAGTATTAATGTCCCATTTACAAAAAATAGCATTTGTTATTGTTAGGTGCACAATGAAAGAAAATAAAAAATGTAGCATTAAAGTGGATCCTAATTATGGTGGGACTTTACATTTTTTTTCTTATAGTGTGTTTCCATAATGTGTAAAACTAGCTATAAGACTTTATTTAATACTTAAAACTATTTTTTCATTCACGTCAGACGAGTGAGTGGTGACCGATAAGTAGACTATTTTTTTAGGAATTGCTTAACGGTGGGATAAAAAAACATACGCTCCGATGCACGAGCGAGCAGAAGGCCACACGCTCCACGGGAAAAATCCCTCGGCATCGATGGATCCGATCGAATGAGCACCGATTTATCGGTCGTGACAGGAATAACGTGACTGGCTGTGCGTAGGAGTGTAGTCTACGGTTTGTTATCACCTACGTACACCGTACACTGCGTGACTAGACTTGGGTTGCTAGCGACCAAACGCACCCTGCCGCTGGCAACTACTGTGAAAAGAAGTAGGACAGCCACGCAAGCCGAGCTAAGAGAAAAGATCGTGCCATGTGCGGTGTGGTGTGCCGGGACAACAGACGAGATGTGGATAGGATAAGCAGCACCACCCCGCCGCGAACGACGAATCCACGATCGCGCTTGCCTCCGGTTCACCGTCTCACGGATGCTTTAGCCTTTCCATTTCAACTTTCAAGAGACCGAGGCACCGAGCTAAGCCACGGATGCATTCTTGCTTCGTCGTGTGGTTATTAAGGGTTATCGCCGCGGCGGCTCATCTGCTATCACATATAATATAACTAAAAATATAGATATAATATATTTAAAATTGAGATATAATGATCATTTTTGTTAGAATTTTATTATAATATAATTATAATATAGTTATTCAGTCAAAACAATTTTATGACTAAATAGAGAATCCAAACCACTAATCAGCGAACCCAGAATCCAAAACCACGCGAAAGGTCCTCTAATTAAACAATCGTACTGTCCCATTCAAAGTTAGACGGACGCGTGCATCCGCAGAGTCCAGGCAAAAAAAAAACGTGAAATGGGCCACGCTTCGAAACAATGTGGGCTGTAGGCCGTGGGCTATGGGCCGTGGACTGTGGGCCGTCGACAGTGGGCTGTGGATAGTGGGCTGTGGACTATGGGCCGTGGACAGTGGGCTGTGGCACAACTCCTCGCGCGGGTGCACGGACGCGAAAGCTATACTTCCCCAGCAGCGGCCCGTGCCTCCGAGACCCCGTCCCCCACGCTGATAGCCTAGCCCCCGATCCAACCCTAACACGCCGCTCCTCGCCTCGCCTCGCCTCGCCTCGCCGGCGCTCAAGTCCTCTCTGCGCTCGTCGGCGTCCGCTCTGCCCGAACCTGCCTCGACGGTGCGTGGCCCCTTGGTTCCCCTGTCTAGCTCTTTTACGCCCTCGCTTTTTGCGGTTTTTTGTGTGTGTAATTTTTGGCTCTTCCGCACTCGTTCCTTAGGGCTTAGTGCGTCGCGAGATTCGGCGCTTAGAGTCGGTCCGCGCGATGGAGCAAGATCAGGGCGGTGCTGCGGCGGCGTCGGAGAATCCAAGCGCCGCCCAAGGCGCTCTCGATTCCGGTAGCTCGGGGGCTGGCGCGGCAGCCTCTTCCATTGCGTCTTTTGAGTCGGCCAATGCAAACCCTGATGCAAACGTTTACAGTCAGAATCCGAGCTCCGTCCCGCAAACTGACGGAGCTCAGGGAGTGGATGCCTCTGTGTACCCGATCGACCATGCGCCGCTAAATGGGACTGCAGGCCAGATGGCAGATTACCAGTCTGCAGTACCTACAGAGAATGGCGCCTCCACAAACGAGATGAGTGAACTAGCTCCTGAGCAGTCCTACGAGGATGGTAATGTTTGTGGCTTTGTGCCATATGCTCTTGCTCTCTCAACTTTCTATCGTGCCTGCTTTTACTTGCTAACTTGTTGATTCTTCTGGCAGCTATCCTTTCAGCTGAAGAGGCTAGGTTGTGGAATGCTGTTACAGCGAATTGCTTAGACTTCAATGCTTGGATTGCGCTTATTGATGAGACAGAGAGAATTGCTGAGGTAAAGTTTCCACTGTTGCCTTTACTATGCAACCTATGGTTGTCCTTCATCTCATATTATTTAATATTGATGCATAATTTGGTCGAGTGACAACTTGTAGTGCTGTGTGGTACCTAATAATCCTTTTGCATGTTTTGGTAATTGGTATAATTAACCATGTTGGACTGTTGCTAGGAACTTGTCTTTATGCTTCTGTCTTTCTCTTATTGAAACAGTAGAACTCCTATCTTTGTTTCTCATGAAAACGATTTTTTTTATCATTTGATTTGTTGTTTTTACTGAGATAACATTTACATTCTTAATGCATTAAAGTGCATTATGTTTTCTCCCCTTTTTCTGGTGTTGGATCTCAGTATACATACATGTGGGTTTTATAAAACCCATATGTTCAACTGTGTAGAAGGGTTTAGTGTGGTTCATGCAGATCATTTTGTCCTATGGTAGTTTTGTAAATCTTTGCTAATATGCGTTTCAGTTAAGTAAATTAAGTCAATCATTTTGTGTTTCTGTTGTTGTATCTCGTGGGTTTTACAAAACCCATATTTTCTTCAATTGTGTAGAAAGGTTTAGTGTGGCTCATGCAGACCATTTTATCCTATGGTAGTTTTATAAATCTTTGCTAATTTGTGTTTCAGTTAAATAAACTAAGTCAAAATTTCATGGAAAAAGTAGTTTTGTACTAATGCATTTTTTGTGTTCCTGTCCAGAGCAATATTTTGAAAATAAGAAAAGTGTATGATGCATTCCTTGCGGAGTTCCCTCTCTGCTTTGGATACTGGAAGAAATATGCAGATCATGAAGCACGCCTTGATGGCATCAGTAAAGTTATAGAGGTTTATGAACACGCAGTTCTTGCTGTCACTTATTCCGTGGACATTTGGTATAACTATTGTCAATTTGCAATTTCTACATACGAAGACCCAGAAATCATCAGAAGGTAGCAACTATACTCAATTTATTTTATTTTTTGGGGGTACCTAACGGTTGTGTGTTTTAACTTCATTTTGAATGACTGGCCATTTCATGCCATATGTATGTAGAAATGTTTGAATTTTGATACATGTGTTTTAGAATATGCTACCTATCTATCTGTGGGGTCCAAACAGTGTAGTACATGTATAGTTGTATATATCCATATATCACCGATTTTGTAATTTTCTCTCAATATCAATGACCAAATCTACATCTATTTGTAATTAACAAATATATTATCTTCTTGCACATTTTTGAGCCAATCCCAATTTTAGTACACTTAGTTTTGACAAGGGCTAACAGTTAAGTTTAATTTAACTTGCTTGTTTGATATCGACTACTTCAAGAATAATATGGTCCTCCCTGGTTATTAATGCAGCTACCACTGAGCGCAGCAGCTAGCTATCATTCATTTTAAAATATTTTTGTTTCTACAACAACTTGCTCTCTTGTTATTTTACAGACTGTTCGAACGGGGTTTGGCATATGTTGGAACAGATTATCGTTCCAACATTCTGTGGGATGAGTACATTAAGTATGAAGAATCACTGCAGGCGTGGAGTCATCTGGCTATCATATATACGAGAATATTGGAGCACCCTATACAACAGCTTGATCGGTACTTTCATTGGTAAGATAATTGGGGCTGTTTGTGCATTTTAGTTTCAAGTGCAATTTATTTTGTGGATTGTATTATTTGTTATGAAAAAGTTTACCTGTAACTTATCAATTGTCAAAGTTGTTGGGCACTTAAGTGACTAGTTAATTAAGAACATGTAAACCAATAATAAACAACAACTGCCATGAAACTTAGGGTACAATGTACATTTGGATCTTAAGCAAAAGTATTTCTAGGCATAGTTATGGTGTTGTCAAAGCGTGTCGACACACCACCTTGATACCTTTAGAGCTGGTGTGGTGATGCCATAGACACTTTGGCATGGTGAATAGCCGATTACACTAGGATATGTAAATGCAGCCCAAAAATTGTACTCTAGGATATTATAAAACCAAAGTAGCAATGCAAATGCATCACAAGAGAAAAGCATAACTATCTCATCTCTGAAAGTTTCAACTTTCAAATATCTCTATCAAATCTCAAAAGTAATCTAATGCAAACTCATCAAAATTGTTAGAAGCATCCATGTTCTCCACCATATTCAGGACCATCCATTGATTGTTTACTAAAGTCATCTATATCAGCATCATCCAAAATCATCTTTTCTTAGTTCTTCCTTTCCTTCCTCATCTTCGTCAACAACTGTTCACCATAACTCCTCCTCTATTGAGCCTGCCACATCACTCGCCAGAGCCATAGGCTGCCAATTTGGCGCCACAGGGACAACACACCCGCATGTGCCATTGCGTTTCCCATGGAATTTTTTATGGAAGAAAAAATTGATTTGGCTGCAACCTGATAAAAGTCATGTCACAACGGCAACGGTATATAGACACCATAATAACTATGTTTGTAGCCTTGCTAAGCTAGGCCAGTCATTTGGCAGTTGGCACTGTAAAATTTATCTAGCTTTTGGAGGCATCTTAGCCAAGGTGGGCTAGAAAAAACTTGCTCCTGGGGAAGGGGAACCAAATTGGCTATCCATCAATGGCAAAAGTTTTGTTAACCCAGCGATTGTCAGTTACTCTTTTCTAATCACACTCCATGTATCTTCGGCCACTAACACTTGCCAGCCAAGGTGGGTAACAACTAACTAAACAGCCAGCAAAGGGAAAGCTCAATGAATGGAAAATATACTTGCTTTCCTAGCTGAGCTATTGCTCATCCTGTCAAGGAAACGAATGCACCCTTAATCTGTAATATGACCTGTAGTGTCATTTCTAACAAACATAAAAAAATAAATTTTACTGTGGTCTGTGGCACTGATGGTTTTTTATTTTTACTCAGTCTCAAGGAGTTGGCTGCAACACGAAATTTATCAGAAATACTTACTGCGGAGGAAGCTACCATGTATGTTGTTACCGCTGAGAACACTGCTCAGAACCTTGATGGGGAGACACACACTGATGATGTAGATATCTCTGCCCAACCAGAAATTTCAGCTTTATCTGAAGCCGATAACCTGGCAAAATACGTTTCTGTTAGAGAAGAAATGTATAAGAAGGCTAAAGAGTATGAATCTAAGATTATTGGTTTTGAGCTAGCCATTAGAAGGCCATATTTTCATGTCAAGCCCCTTGACAATCCAGAGCTTGAAAATTGGCATAACTATCTTGATTTTAGCGAGAAAGAAGAAGACATAAATAAGGTATGCTTTTCATGGAAATATCCCTTTTTTTACCTTTTCTTTTTAGTAAACTTGATGCAGTATCTGGAGTCTTGCAACATACAATTTTAGACTTATTGGCTCCATTATATGCTTTAACGGCTAGTATTTGGACGAAGCTTCCTTTGTATTGGGATATTGAACTGAGGATAGAGCGTGGACATAATGTTTGGTTTCGATGAGGCTAAGTACTCCAAACTTTCATTTGTCAGTGGCCGTTCTGGGTTAATGATATGTGCTACCAAATATCAGTTGTTTGAATTTTTAATCTCATATATGCAGGTAATTGCTTAATGCTCTTCTTAACCATCTATCTATCAGGCAAGGATGGTCCCTCCTTATGGAGGGGCCTCCCTAATCAGCTAATGGAGTAACCTGAGTGAACTTCTCTTGTTTTTTGTCAATATCTTATTATTATTCCCTTTATTTCCTTCCTCCCTTCTATTCAAGTTTTCTGATGTTACACTATTTTGTTTCAGGTTATCAAGTTGTATGAGAGATGTGTTATTGCATGTGCTAGTTATTCAGAGTTCTGGATCCGTTATGTGCAATGCATGGAAGAGAGAGGAAGCCTAGAACTAGCGAACAATGCTCTGGCTCGTGCCACTCATGTGTTTGTCAAGGTATCACATATATCAGGCAGTAGCTTTAGCATACTTATCCCCTTTTCCCATTATCCTTTTCTCCTGTGTACTTTGTTGATATGCATCTTGCATATATCCCTATATCTACATGTATTATGTACATCATATCAACCAGCAAGCTCTGAGTCCTGATCTAAAAGTTCTGTTTCCCCTTTCAAGTTACGATCTTTCACATACACCGGTAGGTTGCTTTTGTACCTGAGAAATGAAAATTTATATGATCCAGAATTATTGATCTTCAATTTCCCATATAGTATGCAGCATCAACGCAAATAAGAAAGATAATAGTGTCTGAATTATTAGTTTGCAGGATGCTTAATGCATATTTACTCGACTTAAAAATTGCCAGTGATTATGGTTTGAGTAGACTGACACTGACCTTTTGAAATCTTGTTGGATTATTGACACGCTGAAAACATGAAGGACTAAATTAGAATCTGCCATGAATACATGATTAGCAGCTGCCATTGATATAATCTGGTTTGAGTCTGAAACCATACAAGTAATACTGTATTTAATTTAGCGCATGCATCACCATGTAGTTTATAATGTAGCCATTTCAGATTTACCGAATGACACTGTTTCTTCTATTAATTTTAACAGAAGCAGGCAGAGATCCATCTTTTCAGTGCAAGATTCAAGGAGCTCAATGGAGATGTCTCTGGAGCACGTGTAGAATATCAGCATCTTTACTCAGAACTATACCCTAGCTTTCTAGAAGCCATTGTGAGGCATTCAAATATGGAGCACCGACTGGTATCTCCTCAAACAAACAACTACATTTTTTTCTTTTTGTCAGTTTCAAAAACTTCATTTATTTTTTCTCCTTGCAGGGAGATAAAGATTCTGCCTGTTTAGTTTATGAGAAAGCCATTGCTGCTGAAAAGGAAAAGGAGCGGAGCCAGATTTTGCCAACTTTGCTAATTCAGTACTCACGGTTTTTATCTTTGGTAAGTGTTTATCTTTGTCACAGCTTTGGGATTACAGAAATATTGCATGTCCCTGCTGTCTAAATTGTGTTATCTTACATTGTAACTGAACATCCATGTTTAGATGATAATGAAACACCCAAAACAGCACTAATAAGAATGTCATCATTTGGGCCATTTGGCATACATTTCATAGTTTATCTTTGAAGCTTTGAATATTGAACTTTTGAGCTATGACCTACACTGTTGTTTTGTGTTGATTGGCAGTTTTTTCTTGGTTAGAATTATATTCAGATTTTTCTCTTTAGTACCTCTTTTGGGTCAGTGTAATTTGATGTATTTCTTTAAAATGTGCAGGCCTTAGGTGACATAGAGAAGGCAAAAGTGATCCTTACTGGTTTTCTTGAACAATGTAACATGACGAAATCAATTCTTGAGGTTAGCTTTTTTAGATCTACTTGAGTTGTCTATTCATCATCTTTGCTTTCCTTGTATTCTCAGCTATTTCATCTTCAACATCTTTTTCTTTTTTTTTCTTCTTTGCAGGCTATCATGCATCTTGAGTCGATTTTTCCATGTGAAAGGCGTATTGAATTTTTAGATTCACTGGTTGAGAAGTTTCTTACAGCTGAACCAACTGAAGGGGAATTCACAAGTCTAGGGGACAAGGAAGACATATCTTCCATATTTTTAGAGGTAATACTTCAAAGCGACATGGCAGTACTCTTTTTTGGGTTGCTGGCTATTAAGAAGATGCCCAGATGCTTACAAGGAGTTGGATTTATCAGGAGATTGTATGGTTGATGCTCTTGATTAATATGCAGGAATTAACATTACAATTATTTAGTGTGATTCTTATTTTCTTATCTCTAGTAAATAGACTGTGATTACCTTTTTTTGCATTTTTTTGGTTTAATTGAGCTACATTGTTCTTATTGTTTTGTCATGTTTAATGATGACAACCAGCGTTTTCTTGTAATGGAATCAGAACTCATGTTTGTACTTTCTTTTCCTAATATTGTAGCTTACTAATCTAAATGCTCTGTTGATAGGCTGCACGGCAGCATCTGTTTTATTTGTTTTTTGGTTGATCTCCTATGATTGTTGAGTTAGTGATATATTTTCAAACTGCACGGCAGCATCTGTTTTATTTGTTTTTGTGTTTGATCTCCAACGATTGTGTGAGTTAGTGATATATTTTCAAACTTGCCTTCAGTTTTTGGATCTCTTTGGGGATGCACAAGCGATCAAGAAGGCTACCAATCGACATATAGCTCTTTTTTCACGAAAGAGGAGTGTGCTGTCATCAAAGAAGCGAAGAGCAGATGACCCTATTATGTCAGACAGAGACAAGTTGGCTAGAACTGGGGATGGTACTCAGCCAATTGTCGGAACTGATCCAAATGCTCCTAATCCTCCAGTCTGGCCTGCCACGTCTGAAGCATCAGGGCAACAATGGGGAGCTGCTTATGCTCCACAGGTTGTTTATATTCCTATAATCCTACCAACCATCATTTGTCTCCTGAACTTGCTGCTAATATGTACCATGTTCTCTATGCTGCTGCAAAATGAGAAAAACGTTAATTTCTTTAAACCTTTCATGAATTGTTAAACTTGTTTCTTCTATTTAGATATCCTCATTTGCTATATCTTTGGAGGAATTAGTCAGTTGTATGATTTCTTTGTTATAATGCTGCTTTTATCTTAGTTATTTGTTGATGTATATAGACTTTAACCTGTATGCATTGCAGGCTGCGTATCCTACGTATGGAACTTACGACTACAGCCATCAAATGCCACAATCTGCTCCTCAAGCGGCTGCTTATGGTGCATATCCTCCAACATACTCCGCCCAGGTACTGAAAAGCTGTTTCCCACCTAATTCGAAACTATTTCTCGATATTAGCAACTGTGCTTCCGCCATCTTCCAAAATTTGTTTTTTTTTTCACAGGACGCCTACTTGCACACCTTTTCCGTAGTGTATTCTCTACCTCATTTTTTTTTTACGGATACCCTTCTAATCAAACCCTGTTTGGAATGATTGTAGGCCTACGCACAACAAAGCTATGCACAGCCGGCAGCAATGGCCGTCGCGGCACCAGCACCCGCCGTGGCAGCGGCGCCTGCACCGGCGGCAGCTTACCCTCCGCAACCTGTGGCAGCTACGCAACCTTATTATGGAGCCGGCACATACTACTGATCTGCAGATTGGCCCATCAGGAGGGTGCTATGGTGCCCTTACGTTTGTGTCGCTCGCAGCTGAATTATAGCAGATTTGCCCGGTGCTATGTCCAAGGCATCACCACTGCACTTTGCATTGCTCGCGTTACCGGAGGATTAGTAAGCACAGTATTTGTATATTAACCTCGTGACGTTTTGTTGTTAGCATCACTGTCTTTTAGGGAATTGTAACTTTTTTCCGTTTCCAGTTATTACTGTCACGCATATGATTGTCTGACAACCACGTTGGTCTCGATTGCTAATTTGCTGTTCTGCCATTCAGAAGCCGCAGCACGATACGTCCTGGCTCGAGTTGTTTTCTGACGCTACTCGACTAGACGTCTAGACAGAAACGGGGAAAAAAGTAGAGAAACCTTACACTTTACGTGCACTGCAATTAAAAACTAATCTAAATGATTTTGTTGTTTTTTACTTATTCTACATTGCGAAAAGTAAGATGTTTATTTGGGAAAGGGCAATATTTATTTGACAAGAAAAATATGAAAAAAAATCGAGAAAATGTAAAAACGGAAAAGAGTTGATAATATTAAAACAATTTATAAAAAGATGAGAGAATATATGGTCTAGAACTTCCTTGTTTCGGAGTAAAAACTATATTTTTGGATAAAAAATAAAAAGGCATGAAAAAGGAGAGAATCCCGCTCGTTGGATCGGTTCGGCGCGCTCTTGTTTGCCACGATCCCACGACGCCTCGTCTTCTCGCCGATCCCGCTCTCCTGCCCTATATCAACCATCACCACTAACTCTTTCCACCGGTCACCTCGTTGTTTCTCTCGGCGGCTGCTCGTTTGGCCGGCGAGAATACATACCCATCGGTGCCTTTCTCCTGTGAATGAGCTCTGCTCAAGCTAAGGTACTGCTTAATTCGCCTCCAAATTGTATCATATCATCACTTGCAGAGGAGAGATAGGCCACTTCAGAAAGTTAGTCGACTCACTGTTCTACTACTGCCTCTGGCTGCTAGTTTTATTTGATTGTTGTTCGTCATCTTCAGGAAATCTGCAAGTGCAGAGTTTGTTACTCTTTCTGGACATGGCCGAGATCGACACAAGTCCGCTAGAATCTGTGCAGGCTGCATTGATCCTCTTCGAGCAGAGAATCGATCAGAGCAGGTTCAGACCGGGCAGAAAGGTTGGAAGTAACTTGTACCGTTGGCGATGTGTAATTGCACTTCTAGTTCCAACTCAAATCATGCTATGAAATGCAGGTGCAGGAGCTGGAAACTGACAACCGCTTCATCACAAGGCAGCAATCTGAAGCTGCTGAGGAATGCAAGGCTCTGAGGGAGGAACTGACGAAGAGCTCGAATTCTTTTGTGCCGAGAGAAATCGAGCTGATGGAGCACACCAAGGATGCTCTGACGTGCACACTGCAGCTCAACGAGTCTCTTCTTTCGTCTGACGTTTCGGCCATCAGAGCGGAGGAGGAGGAGCGGTCGGTGTTCTTTCAGGAGATCGCTCTTGAGCTGTGCAACTCTGACAAGAACATGGAGGTGATCAAGCGGCAGCTAGAGATGATCGAGAGGTTGGAGATTGAGCTTCTTGCCAAGACAGTTGAGACATTTTTTCTGCTGTCAGAGCTGAAGCAGGTCAAGGAACATTGCATTCCGTCCGTGCGCGAAGGGGATTCAGAGTTTGCAGACTTGTGCTTTGCATCTGAAATCTCGATGGAGGCTTGTGGCAAAGACATCGCCATTGCCATGCCTGAAAGCGTCGCAGGAAACCAAGAACCACAAGCAGTAGCTGCTCTCACCGTGGCTCCGGACACCGCTATCCCCAAGGAAGACGACGGCGAGTTCTACACGAAGGAGGTCGGGCAGGCGGCCGAGCTCGACGACTACGTGCTCGTCGCGAAGAACAACGCCGACACCGACGTCGTCGACCTGAAGGCCAAGCTGGACTCGGCGCGCACCGAGATCCGCAACCTGCGGTTCGTCCTGGAGGAGGCGGTGAGGCGCGCCGAGCTCGCAGAGGAGGCGAAGGCGGCGCTAGAGAAGGAGCTCAGGGAAGACATCCAGAAGAAGCAGCGCTGCTGAAGACGCCGGTGACGCCACTGACGGGGCTCGAAGATTTAACTTCCAAGATTTGTCGCGCGAAAATCATTTGTTGCAATTTATGTAGATTTGGCGAACTTCAGAAAATATAATTAAGTAGAAATTACTAGACTTGTCAAGCAAAACTGTTTTTTAAAAAAAGTAGTGACAGGGAAGATAAGCAGCAAATTAAAGAGCTTCTTCGTATGCATCCGTCTATTTAACGGATACAAATTAGCTTCTTTTTTGGATAAAAAAGGCATCAAATGAATTCAATAATTTCCTGCCTGCTTAACACACCATTTCCATCGTATTTAATGCCTTCAATTCTCTACTCACTCTCACCTTCACACTTGTAGCAGCTAGCTAGCCATGAGCACCCGCAGCCTCCTCCTCGTCGCCGTCGCCATCGCCGTCTGCTGCGCCGCCGCCGCCGCGGAGCAGGCCGCGGCGATCACCGTGGGATCGTGGCAGCCGATCAAGGACATCAGCGATCCGCACGTCCAGGAGCTCGGCCGGTGGGCGGTCGCGGAGGCCAACAAGGCGGCGCCGAGCAACGAGCTCACGTTCCGCGGGGTGACCGGCGGCGAGCAGCAGGTGGTCGCCGGCATGAACTACCGCCTCAACGTCGCCGCGTCGAGCCGCAACGACATGGACGGCATGTACAAGGCGGTGCTGTACGAGCAGGACTGGACCAACACACGCAAGCTCATCTCCTTCGACAAGATCCACAGCTGAGCGCTCCATCGATCGATGGCCAGCATGCGCACCCGGCAACATCGCGTGCTTTTTTTCCCCATTTATTCTGGATACACATCCATCCAATTTTTCGTCAAATCAATAAGAGAAATTAAGTATCTTCGATTCGTAATCTGAAATTCGTAATCTCATATGACCTTCAAAAAAAAAGAATTAATATGGAAACCAAAACGGACATCTTACTTCATATGCAACCAGTCGTACTAGCTAAATTGTATTTAATCAAATTTAAATAAAAAGTATTAATATCAAAAATATCAGAAAAGAAGATTTATGGTGAATTTAATGAAATCGATTTGATATTATAAATTTTGGTATATTTTCTATAAAGTTAGTAAATGGTTTTATATTTTGTCTTGCAAAAATAAATAAATCATACCTCGTATAATTGGAAAAAAAATAACAAATTTCTATGCAAACATGTAGAAAAAAAGAAATCAATGAGATCGTAAAAATTAAATTCGACCTTGCATATTCGCGGGTGCATTTTTAGATAATTTTTTATCCATGTTATCTACTTTTCTTATAACATTTGGATAACATGCAAGAAGAGAGGACATATTCATTATCGAGAGCTTAAAAATAATTCCGTGATTTACAATTGATTTTTTTTCACATGTACAAATCATTGGTTAGAGAGTTAGACGCAAAGTTATATATGGAACTTTTTGGACATGGCTGAGATTGATATCTGACCGCTTGAATCTGTTGCAGCTAGCTAGCTGTAGCAACAGCTAAGAAACGGGGTTAATTAAATAAAAACCATATCATATACTGTTTATTAAGATGGAAATTGAGAAATTATTTAACTACCCATATCAATATTAATAGGCAAAATTTATGATATGTGACTATTATCTAATTAAGGAAGGTCCGAAACTGAGAAGAACACTCAAGTATAAGCAATATCACCAGTGCCACATTAGCTGACACGTCACTAAAACCGTCCACTCTTTCGCCACATCAGTAAAACCAGCATTCTTAGTTGTAGGTTAAGCTATTTTCAATATCGTGGGTGTTTTTAGACGGTAAAATTCTTTAGGGGGGTATTCAAACTTTAGTGATACTTGAAGGGTGTAATTCAGACTTTTTCCTTCATTTTAACTCTAAATTTGACCGTTCAAATTGCATTTTTTTTAAAAAAAATTGATCTACATAATAAAAATCATTTCACATGCCATATGAGTAATATTAAATATTGTTTGTAATTAATGGATTTGATGTGTAGTTTCTGAAGTCCATGAGGAGCCTATTTTCAAGGAAACTTATGTTTTTATTCATGTGTAGCAAATCAAGTCATCTAAGTTTATTCTTTGATAGGGGCAATAGAAAACATTTATTTTAGAATATCACTTAGAAGGGGCAATAAAAAACTATGTTGCTAGTTTTTACTAAACTAAAGAAAGTTAATTAACCAATAAGATACACTTACATGTTTAAAAAATTGTTCGGAATCAAAAATAATCTTTTTAAAATTTTATTTTTTCCGTCTGAATCTCCTTTCTTCTCTTGCATTATTCCAATATTGTAAACCCTGTATTGTACATATAAGTGAATCTCATTAGTTAATTAACTTTTTTTTAATTTGATAAAATCTTGCACTATAGTTTTTTATAGCCCATCCTGTAAACATTCTAAAATAAATTTAGATGACTTGACTTGTTACACATAAATAGAAAACAAGAGTTTCCTGATGAAAATAGGCTCCTTAGAGACTTCGGAAAGTACACGTCAAATTAAGTAATTACAAATAATATACAAGATTAATCATATTGCATGTGAAATTATTTTTATTATGTAGATTACATTTTCAAAAAAAATATGCAATTTAAAAGGTCAAATTTATAGTTAAAATGAATTAGTTATGAGTTTTCAAATGTTTCAGCACTATTTTAGATTTTCAGAAAATAAAACATAATTATTAAAAAATTTAGAAGTCAATTTTAAATATTTTTTATTTGTTCGTGGGTTATTTAGACTTTAGACAAAGTTGGAGGGTGTAATTCGGACTTTTTCATTAATATGCCACGTCATCAGTGCCACGTCAACAAAACCGTTCATTGTTTTGCCACATCAGTAAAACCACTCTTCGTAGTTGTAGGTTAAACTATTTTTCGATACCGTTGGTGTTTTTCAGACCCACTAAAATTCTTTAGTGGGTTATTCAAATTTCCCTAATACTTTGAGGTGCAATTCAGATTTTTTTCCTAAAATAATATGTATTAAACTAATAAAATATTTTAATTTCCAAAACAGATAGTAGATAAGTAGGTAAAATAAAGTCTTTTTTTATGAAATTGTAAAGTTATAAATAAAATTAATCACCAGAGACCAAAAACGAAAATACTTAATAGACACTAAGTCATACTACAATTACCTTCTTATCAATTTCATGCTGAAATAGGTTTCCAATCAATTTCTGCCTTCTTTAAAAAAAATAAAAAAAATTCCTGCCTTGTTGAGTTCTTCCGCATCATATCCCTCATATTTAAACGCCCTATCCTTCCTTCTCCTCGCCACAGCAGCAAGCAGTCAATCACCTTGAAGCAGATTCAGCAGCAGCAGCAGCAGCAGCTAGCCATGAACACTCGCACCCTCCTCCTCGTCGCCGTCGCCGTCGTCTGCGCCACCGCTGCGGGGCGCGCCACGGCGGCCAGCGCCGTCGGATCGTGGGAAGAGATCGCGAACGTCGACGACCCGAAAATCCAGGAGCTCGGCCGGTGGGCTGTCGCGGCGGCAACCAAGAGGGCGGGGGTGCCGACCAACGCGCTGACGTTGAACGAGGTGTACGCCGCCGCCGAGAAGCAGGTGGCCGCCGGCGTCTACTACCTCCTCCACTTTGAGGCGTCGAGCAGCGGCGCCATGCACGGCAGGTACGTGGCGGTGGTGTACCAGAAGGCGGGGGCCAACACGCGCGAGCTCATCTCCTTCGAGCCGACGCACTGATCGAGTGCTCGATCGATGCGTGCGAGCTAACGATGATTACATCGAACTATCATTTTTTCGATGTGTTCTTAATTCTTATGAAGACGTCAAATCAGAGACATATTTCCTCTATTTGTAATATAAAATTGTTAAATGAAATATGCTTTAAAATGAAATTGATCGAAAACATTTCTCTCCTGTTTAAACGTCGTCCCGTTGCATCATCCAATTTGAGATCCTCTGCGAAAAAGCTTCGCGTGTGATTGAACCCATCCTCAACAGAGGGCTCTCCGCCGGACGACCCGAAATGATGACCGTAGAGAACAGTGGCGAGGGCAGGAGCTCCTCCTCGTCCTCGCCATCGGTAGTCGATCGCCACAGCAGCAAACAGTCAAGCACCTTCCAATTAACAGATTCAACAGAGATAGCTAGCCATCATCATGAGAACCCGCACCCTCCTCGATCTCGTCGGCGCCGCCGCCGTCGCCGTCGTCTGCGATGGCGCCTCGAGGGCCACGGCGCGGTCACGTATCGCTGCTGGATCGTGCGATCCGATCAGGGACATGGACGACCCGCACGTCGATGCAGGAGCTTGGCAGGTGAGCGGTGGCGGAGCACGCCAAGCTACATGCGCGCTCGCCACACGACGGCGGGCTGCCGGCCGGCTTCCCGTTCCGCAGGGTGACGACCGGCGAGACGCAGGAGTTCGACGGCACGAACTACCGCCTCGCCGTCGAGGCGTCCAGCTAGCTCCGGCGGCGCCTACAGGCCGGGCGGATGTGCTCGAGCAGGGTTGGATTAACACGCGCAAGCTCGTCTCCTCCGTTATATAAAAATTCCTCTTATACTATTATAATTTTAAAAATTATAGAGCATAACTGTTTAGAAATTTTAAAAATGAATGAATTTTTAAATATCTGATCTGGTTTGGAAACCATGTGTGTGCATATACTTTGACGAAAACTTTTTTAATATATATATATATAATATTGTTGGGTTTAATAATTATATTTAAATACTCGTTCAACAAATACTTTATTAATAAAAACTAAAAGATGTGTGATACGTAAGAAGTATATATTAATCTAATAAAATCTTTTGATTTACGAAACAAACAGTAGATCAGGAGGTAAATATAAAGTTTTTTAGATGAAGCTTTAAAGTTTGAAATAAAATTTCTGTGGACGAGGAGGAAGTACAAAACTACAAATTAATGATGAGAGACCAAAAATGAATAGACTTAATATAGACACTAGAATTATCTTCTTATCAATAATTTCATTCTGAAATAGGTTTGTAATGAATTCCTGCCTTGTTGACTTCTTCTTCCACGTCACAGCAGCAAGCAGTCAATCACCTTGAAGCAGATTCAGCAGTAGCAGTTGGGTGGCCATGAACACCCGCACCCTCCTCCTCGTCGCCGTCGCCGTTGCCGTGGGTGTGGTCGCCGCCTCCGCGGGGCGCGCCACGGCGGCCAGTGCCGTCGGATTGTGGGAAGAGATCAGGAACGTCGACGACCCGAAAATCCAGGAGCTCGGCCGGTGGGCTGTCGTGGCGGCAAACAAGAGGGCGGGGGCGCCGACCAACGACGCGCTGACGTTCAACAGGGTGTACGGCGCCGAGAAGCAGGTGGTCGCCGGGCTGAGCTACCGCCTCCACCTCGAGGCGTCGAGCGGCGGCGGCGCCATTTCCGCCAGGTACGTGGCGGAGGTGTACCAGCAGGAGGCGGCGGCCAACACGCGCGAGCTCGTCTCCTTCCAGCCGACGCACTGATCGAGCGCTCGATCAATGCGTGCGAGCTAATGACGAAGCTACCATTTTTTCAATGTATTTTTATGTTGACATGAAGAACTCAAATTAATAAGACATATTTCTTCTGTTCGTAATCTAAAATTGTTAAATGAATTATGCCGAAAATAAAATTGATCGAAGATAAATGATGTAACTAAATCATACAATTAATTGGACTGATATGCAACAATATGAATCATGCATGAACGAATGAAGTAAATTTATGCCTGCTGGCGCCACACATTTCCCGTCTGTTTAAACGCCGTCCCGTTGCATCTCCTCGCCACCGGTAGTCGCCACATAACCCGACCGATCGGACAGCGTGCAGCCCCTTCAATTCAATTAAGGTCCCGTTGGTTTCTTTAAGTACTAAACTAAACTTTAGTTTCTCTTTATCCACTTGACTAAATTTTAGTCCCTATATGTTTGGTTTTAGAGACTAAAGATTATTAAGGCCCTGTTTGGTTCCTATGGACTAAAGTTTAGTCCACTATTTTTATGCACTTTTAGTCCAAAACACCCAAACAAATGGACTAAAATTTGGACTAAAGGCTTTAGTCCTCTAGTCCATATGAGATGGACTAAAGTGAGCTTTGTACACTTCTACCCCTCATTAAAGTGTGTTTGGGAAAACTTATGTCTCTTATTGCAAGGGTAAAATAGTCTTTGTTCAATCTATTTATGAAATTTAGTCCTTGAAACCAAACATGTGATGGACTAAACTTTAGTCCATAAACTAAACTTTAGTCTTTAGACTAAAGGAACCAAACAAAGCATAAAGCAGGTAAAAAATGACCAAACTATCTTTAATAAATGTCTGTAAATAGTCTTTTTTCCATCCCAAGGATCATTAATGAGGGGCAAACTATGTTAATAGTCTCTTTTAATCCCTTTTAACAACCTCATGAGGACTAAATGACTAAAATTTAGGGACTAAAGTTTAACAAGATGGAACCAAATAACCTTTAAAATTAGATGGTATTAAAGAGGTCGACTTTTCTTTACAATTGGTGAGGTTTGAGACACCACAGCAGCAGTCAAGCACCTGAACGACATCGTCTGATATCAGCACCACATATTCCAATCGTGGGCTGCATTTTTTATCTGTTTTTTCTCTAGTGCACTGTAAGTAGCTGCAAAATACATAGCTTTTTTATTTTGTACAGTTTTGACGTTAATTATTAAATGTAATATTTATATTATAATAAATTATGAATATATGAATATAATTTTTAAGATAAACAAACTTATACATAAACTTATATTATTTTAGAAATATTAAAATTAGTGTATAATAAGTTTTATTTATTAGTAATCCTGTGTTAGTGCTTTAATATTTCTAGCATTTCTATAATTATATCATGTTCATGTTTTAGCTAAGTTCATATATTAGGTGTTGGGGGAGATAATCCCTGGAGTCAGCGAGGTGGGCCCCCCAGCCGGAGGGCCCGGGCTTGATGACGGAGGCCATCGTCCGGAGGAGCGTGGCCGGAGGCCATCGTCCGGAGGGGCGTGGCCGGAGGCCATCGTCCGGAGGAGCGTGGCCGGAGGTCACCTCCCGGAGGAGCGTGGCCGGAGGTCACCTCCCGGAGGAGCAGGGCCGGAGGTCACCGTCCGGAGAAGCGAAGCCGGAGGTCGCCCTTCAGCGTAGGACACAGGAGCCCGCCTTCCGGAGGCTGAAGGTCCGGGGCTCTCGGCAGGCCCGGCGAGACGAGCCCAAAGAGAGTCTTGGCAGGAAAAGGACCAGGCAGTCGTACGAAAGGACAGGATCGCGATCTTCTGAGCCGTGTCGGGCGGCGCAGGAAGCATCCGACACGGCCGATACGCTGTCAGAGTCAAATCTTCTTGTCTGTACTATGTACCTTTTTGTCTGTACTACCGGTCGGGGTCGGTCGGGTGGCCGTTGGCAGCCCGGAGGCGCTTAGTCCTCTGGGCGGGGCGCCCTATAAATACCCCCCACTACAGTTGTAACGAACAGGCAGTCCAAGGCATTGAATACACTACTCTTGTTTTCCTCCAAAACCTGCTGGTTCGATCCGTCGTTCCAACAGTTGGCGCCGTCCGTGGGGATTCTAGTCCGAAAAGCTAGTGTCCTCTACACCTATCCACCCAAAGCATGTCGAGCCGGAAGGGAGCAAGCACGGCCCCCCTGCGCAGGTCGACCCGAACCGCTGGGGGCGAGCCCGCCCCAACCGTCGACCCCAATCCTTCAGCTCCCATCACCACCACCGTCGGAGCGGCGCCCCCAGCGGGCTCCATCCAGTTGCAAGAAGAGACGCCCGGAGCTCAAGGCACCGACGGCCTGCCCGAGCCGACCTCCGCCAACCTGGCCGGGTCGCCGGGCGGGCCGCCGGAGCAGCATCTCCCAGGTGGACCCCCGGTAGTAGTGTCCCTTCAGACGGACTACGTCCGCTCGCGGGACCCCGACACAACTTCCGGGGGAAGCGGGAGCCAGGCTGATGCCCTGGCTGCCGAGAACGCCAGGCTAAAGGCGGAGCTGGCTCTGTGGCGTCAGGAAGCGTCGCTCCGGCCCCGGCCCCCCCGGCAGCCTTCCGCGCCGCGAGAGCTGCGGTCACGGACCTGAGCGACGACGAGAACCCCCCGGAGGAGGAGAACGCTTCATACGACGAGGACTCTCCCCTGCACCCGGACCTCCAGAGGGTGCGCTTCAGCTCGAGCTTCCGCGCCGCCAAGCTCCCCAAGTACTCCGGGGACTCCGACCCCGGCGAGTTCTCTCGCTCCTACGCTCTGGCAATAGAAGCGTCCGGAGGGAGCCGGGACGCCATGGCCAAATGCTTCCCTCTGGCGCTCGAAGGGATCGCCCTTCGGTGGTTCTGGTCTCTCCGGCCAGGGACCATCCACTCGTGGGAGCAGCTGAAAAAGAAGTTCGTCAACAACTTCCAGGGGACCTTCGTGGCCCCCATGTCCACCGGGAGCCTTTTTCAAGTGAAGCAGCAACCCGGAGAGACACTGCGGCAGTACTCCCAGCGCTTTGCGCACACCAAAGCTCAGATCAAGGGGCTTTCCGCTTCTTCGGTCATTGACGCGGCCCGGGAAGGCGTCACCCACCCAGGTCTCCTCGACAAGCTCCACCGGAAGCCCATCTCTTCGGTGGCGCAGCTCATGACATACTTCGAAGAGTACGCTCGGTCCGAAGAGGGCCAGATACGCCGACAGGCGATGGTAGTCCCTGTCCGGGCTCCGAACGCCCGAGCGTACGAAGTGCCTCCGGAGCCCAGCCGGGGCCCGCGTCGCGCCCCTGACTTCCGGCGCCCGGAGCCCGCTCGCCCGGACCTCGTTCGTCAAGACTCTCGGCGGAACCGGAAGCATTTTCGGGGGGAAGTTCTTAGCATCACCCCTCAAGCGCCCGCCAAGCACCTGCACACGCCCGGCGGAAGTCGCCAGGCCGGGCCCAAGCCTCCACCCCGAGCACCTGCCAGGGGAACCTTTTACTGCAGCGTCCATGGCGAGAACCGGAGCCACGATACCGAATCCTGCCGCACCATCCTCGCTCTTCGCAGCGACTACCTCGAGCGCCAGTCCGGTCGCGGTTCCTCCGACCGGGGGCATTCCGCCCCTCGGCCGGACCAGGTCCAAATAGTCGGGCGTCAGGAAGAGCCGGAGGTCGTGACCCCGGCCGAGGGATTCGGCGGGGTCCCGCCCCTCACACTCGAAGCCGGTCCGGACCGTGGCAAGCGCGTGGTCCTTCCCATATCCGGCGGGGGAGCCCTCGGAGCACTGTCCAAGCGGCAGCGTCGGGATTACGTTCGGGAAGTTGGGCACATCGGCACGTCCAGCCCTTCAATCCTCCCGGAGTGGTCTCACGTCCCCATCAGCTTCACCGCCGAAGATGCCGCCGGTGTCAAGTTTCCTCACGCCGACCCACTCGTCATTTCGGCAGACATCGCCGGAGCCGAGGTGCGTCGCATTTTAGTCGACGGAGGAAGTTCCGCTGACATCATCTTCGTGCAGGCCTTCGACCAACTGTGCTTGTCGCGCAAGCACCTGCTGCCAGCCTCGCGGCCACTCCAAGGCTTCTCAGGCCCTCCGCTCGACGCCTTGGGCCAGGTCTTATTGGAAGTGGCGTTCGGCACCGCGCCCCTCCAGCGTCGGGAGGAAATCCTGTTCGACGTCGTCGACGCTCCATACGCCTACAACGCCATCTTCGGCCGGGGGATGCTCAACCGTTTCGGCGCCATCGCTCACCACAACTACCTCTGCCTCAAGATGCCGACTCCCGGAGGGGTGTTGTCTGTGCTGGGCGACCAAGCTGCAGCCCGCCGGGTCGAGTACGGCCATGCGGCGCCGCTGGAGCCACGGCAGGTCCACAGTGTCCGTGAAGGCGCCGAAGACGCCAACCTCCCACTGGAGGCCAGCCCTGCGCAGAAAGGGCGCCCCGTCAAACCCCTCCCAGAAGGCGAAGTCATCACCAAGACCCTGACTTGCGGGGGGAAAGAGTACTCGATCAAGTTCGGAGGGGGCCTGGAGCCAGAATTATCAGCACAGCTCGAGGCCATCGTCTGCAACAACCTCGACATCTTCGCATGGTCGGACGACGACATTCCTGGCGTCGATCGGACTATCATTGAGCATTCCCTGGCAGTTGATCCGAAAGCACGACCAGTCCGCCAGGGGCTTCGGAGGCTGTCCGCTGAGCGGGCTGAGCTCGCCAAGGCCGAGACCGACAAGCTGCTCCGCGCCGGGGTCATCAGGGAAGTGAGTCACACCGACTGGTTGTCCAACCCTGTGTTTGTCCAGAAGAAAACATCTGGCAAATGGCGCATGTGTATCGACTTTACTTCTTTGAATAAAGCTTGCCCCCGTGATCCCTACCCGCTGCCTCGTATTGATCAGCTAGTAGATTCCACAGCCGGAGCCGAGCTCCTCAGCTTCCTCGACGCATATTCCGGTTATCATCAGATCTGGCTCAAGCCTGAAGACCAAGTGAAGACCAGCTTCGTCACCCCGGCCGGAGTGTTCTGCTACCTCCGGATGCCCTTCGGCCTCCGTAACGCCGGAGCAACCTTTTCAAGGTTAATCTCAAAGGCCCTCGGTCATCAGCTCGGGCGGAACGTGGAAGCTTACATGGACGACATCGTCATCAAGACTGCCTCCGCAAGTCAGCACGGGTCCGACATAGCCGAAACCTTCGACAGCCTCCGGCGGTGTGGGATCCGGCTTAACCCTGACAAGTGCGTCTTCGGAGCACGCGCAGGGAAGCTGCTCGGGTACCTCGTCTCCAGCCGAGGCATCGAAGCAAGTCCAACGCAAGTTCAAGCATTGCAGAACATGGCACCACCTCAGAACCTGCGGCAGGCACAGAAGTTGGCCGGACGATTGGCCGCCCTGGGGCGTTTTCTCGCCAAATCAGCAGAGCGAAGTTTGCCCATCTTCAAGGTGCTTCGAGGCTCCAAGCATTTCGAATGGACCCCCGAGTGCCAGGATTGTTTCCAGCAAATCAAGGATTATCTCTCCGGCCTCGTGGCCCTCGCCACACCACGGGCCGGCAGTCCCTTGCTGGTTTATCTCGCCGCCTCTGGCACCGCCGCAAGCGCGGCCTTGGTTCAGGAGGAAGAGTGCGGTGGGAAGCTAGTTCAGCGGCCCGTCTACTTCGTCTCCGAGGTTCTCGCCGACGCCAAGGCCAGATACTCCGAGCTAGAGAAGGTGGCTTATGCCCTCGTCATGGCCTCCCGAAAGCTCCGGCACTACTTCTTGGCCCACGACATCATCATTCCAACAGCCTATCCGTTGGGCGACATGTTCAGAAACAAAGACGCCACTGGTCGCATCGGGAAGTGGGCGGTAGAGCTGGCCCCGTTCGGAATCTCCTTCGTTGCCCGGACGGCCATTAAATCCCAGATTCTCGCTGACTTCGTCGCGGAGTGGACGTGGGCCCGAGAGCCCGCGAGCGCCAGCACGGGCGAAGAGATTTGGACCACTTTTACGGATGGCGCTTACCAGGCCTCCGGGGCTGGAGCCGGAGCAGTCATCATCTCCCCTTCGGGTCAGCAGGCCCTGTACTCCGCTCGGCTAAGCTTCAAGGCCACTAACAACGTCGCAGAATACGAAGGTGTCCTCTTGGGACTTCGCAAGGCGCTCGCTTTGGGCGCCGCGCGCGTGATCGTGAAGACCGATTCCCAAGTGGTCGCCGGACACATCGACAAGTCCTTTCGAGCGAAGCACCCGGACCTCGCTTCCTACCTCGACTCCATCCGCAAGTTCGAAGCCTCCTTCAAGGGCATCTCCGTCCAGAACATCCCGCGAAGCGACAACGCCCAAGCGGATGCCCTCGCTAAGGCCGGGGCCGGCGCCCAGGCCTTGCCGCCAGGGGCTTTCTTCGAGGAACTCGCCCAGCCTTCGGTAATTCATCGAAGCGAGGCGGTCGACCCCGCCGCCCCGGAGGAGAGCGAACAGTCGCCGCACCCGGCCCCAGTACTCTGTACAGCCAGCGTCGATTGGCGCGAGCCCATCCTCCGCGCGCTCGCCGGTGGCGATGAAGTCCATCCCAGTCCGGAGCAGGTTCGCCTGCAACTCCGCGCGAGGTCAGTTCGAGGTCATCAATGGAATCTTGTACAAGTCCGGGGTATGTTCCCCGCTGCTCCGCTGCGTCGCGCATTCCGACGGTGTCGCCATGCTCCGGGAGATACATGAAGGGTTGTGCGGCAGTCACTTAGCGCCGCGGGCCCTCGCAGGCAAAGCTCTCCGGCAAGGCGTGTACTGGCCCACCATCATCGCCGACGCCGAAGAACTCGTCCGCACCTGCCAAGGTTGCCAGTGGATGGGCCGACGCAGTCACCGCCCCCCAGCAAGATTGCTACCTATCCCTCCTGTGTGGCCCTTGGCCCGCTGGGGCATGAACCTCGTCGGCCCGCTCCCCAGAGCGAAAGGAAGCCTACGCTTCGTCGTCGTCGCAGTCGAGTACTTCTCCAAGTGGGTCGAAGCAGAGCCTCTCACCACCATCACATCCCGAAGTGTCCAGAAGTTTTTCTGGCAGCATATCGTGTGTCGGTTCGGAGTACCCAAGCAGCTCACATTGGACAACGGAACGCAGTTTGATGCCGGCAGCTTCCGGGCATTCTGTGACGAGCTGGGAGTTCAGCTTTGCTTCGCGGCCGTGCGGCACCCCCAGTCTAACGGAGCAGTGGAGCGAGCCAACGGGCACATTCTGTCCGGCCTTCATAAGCGTATCGTCGGGTTGGCCCGAGGCACGTGGCCCGACGAGCTACCTAAGGTCTTATGGTCCATCCGGACGACCGTTTCCCGGGCGACGGGCTTCACCCCGTTACGCCTTATGTTCGGCGACGAAGCGATGACGCCAATGGAGCTCCGCGCCGGTTCACTGCGCGTCGTAGCACCCGAAGTTGAAGATGAGCGCGCCGTCTCCCTTGACCTAGCGGAAGAAACGCGGCTGCGCGCCGTCGCCAACCTGTCCCACTATCAGAAGGAGACCAAGGGCTGGTATGATACCAAGGTTAAGCGCAACGAGTTCCAACCAGGGCATCTCGTCCTCCGCGCAGTGGTCGCTCCCCCCAAGTTGGGCAACAAATGGGACGGACCGTACATCGTTACGAAGTCCGGACGGCCGGGGTCCTACCGTCTCGCTACACTAGAAGGCGAAGAGCTGAAGCATTCGTGGCACGCTGGGGACCTGAAGCGCTACTTTCCGTAACAATGTACTTTATTCGCGACTATCGCCGCCTGGTTGTATCCCCCATCTGAGAAATAAAATTTTCAGCCAACTATTGCGACCGACACAACTCGCGACGCACCCTCGTAATTGGGTTCCGAGCTATGCCTCGACGCACCCTCGTATTCGGGTTCCGAGCTATGCCTCGACGCACCCTCGCAATTGGGTTCCGAGCTATGCCTCGACGCACCCTCGTATTCGGGTTCCGAGCTATGCCTC
The DNA here is from genome assembly GCA_019279435.1 of Zizania palustris. Classification (NCBI taxonomy): domain Eukaryota; kingdom Viridiplantae; phylum Streptophyta; class Magnoliopsida; order Poales; family Poaceae; genus Zizania; species Zizania palustris. The sequence continues at coordinate 48,093,662 of JAAALK010000283.1, read as the reverse complement.
GACGCACCCTCGCATTCGGGTTCCGAGCTATGTCTCGACGCGCTCTCATATTCGGGTTCCGAGCTATGCCTCGACGCACCCCTCGCATTCGGGTTCCGAGCTATGCCTCGACGCACCCTCATATTCGGGTTCCGAGCTATGCCTCGACGCACCCTCGCATTCGGGTTCCGAGCTATGCCTCGACGCACCCTCGCATTCGGGTTCCGAGCTATGTCTCGACGCGCCCTCATATTCGGGTTCCGAGCTATGCCTCGACGCACCCTCGCGTTCGGGTTCCGAGCTATGCCTCGACGCACCCTCGCATTCGGGTTCCGAGCTATGCCTCGACGCACCCTCGCATTCGGGCTCCGAGCTCCGGCTCGACGTGCCCTCATATTCGGGTTCCGAGCAATGCCTCGACGCACCCTCACACTCGGGTTCCGAGCTCCGGCTCGACGCGCCCTCACAATTGGGTTCCGAGCTATGCCTCGACACACCCCCGCATTCGGGCTCCGAGCTCCGGCTGGACGCGCCCTCACGCCCGGGTTCAGAGCTACACCGGTGTGACGCGCACCGACCGCTCTCCCTCTCCTAAGCTACTTAGCGCCCAGCTAGTAAACCAGCTACCCGCCAAGCGGGGGGGGAGGAAGAGAGAGAGAGAGCGAGGTGCAAGCTGCAGCAAGCATATGAAGCGTACAATAACAAGCGCATAAGCATACGATGTTCATTACAAGCAAAGGAGGAAGTTAAGAAAAGTTCTCGTCCAGGCCAAGAAGGAACCGCGGGCCCCTTCGGTTAGACGGACCGGAAGTCGTGCTCGCCCCCCGACCGGACCTTTCCTTCCTCTTCCTGCGCTCCTCTTCCTTCTTTTGGGCGCGGAAAGTTCTCTGGTCCTCCTGGAGCTGAGCCCAGCTGCGTAGGCCGCCCCCCTCCGGGGGCGCTCCCCCTAAGTCAGCCTCCGTATCGGACCAGTCAACCGGTTCGGAGGACGAGGACGGCGAGCGAGCCCCCCTCTCTTCGTCCTTCACATGCTTCAGAACCCCCTGAAGGACGTCGGAGTCCACACGTCCGTCACTGCCGCGGGGAAGAACGAAGCGCGCGGGCCGGTTCGCCCGCACAGCTTCGAGGATGGCCCAACGATGCCGAAGGGCGTCGTCCGGTTCAAGTACCTCGACATCAAGATCGCGACCGCAAACACCCTGAGTAAGTCCCGAAAAAGTAGTCTTTATTAATATAACTAAGTTCCCTAAGCTATTACAGGATAAGGCTAAGACCAACCCCTAGAGCTACACCTGCGGGTCCGGCAAACGAGCCGAGGCTGAAGGGTTCGAAGGGGCTGGAGGGTCGCGCGCACGGAGTGCTTCCTCCAGCCAAGCCTGGATCGCCGCAGGGCCTTCGGTTTGCCAAGTCGCCTTGAGCGCCCTCCAAGCTTGAGTCAGGGCGAAGCTTGGCGTCCGAAGGTGGTCCCCCGTGAAGGCGACCGGGTGCGGGCTCGAAGGCGAAGGAAGCGGAAGCCCGGACGCCTCGAGGTGCCGGAGGATTCCGTACGCTGCCACCCGAGCGGACACCTCGCCGTACTGATCCATGGCAAGCTGTATCTGCCGGACGGCAGATCGAACGAACTTCACTCGGCGGACCAGGGGCTCCCGGGCGATGTCGAACGTGCCGCAGCCAGTGCCGTAGCGCGCCAACATCTTCCGCAACGATTCGGCGGCCTCGGCCGCCGTCTTCCCGGCCTCGGCGAGCTCCTCGGCAGGCCTTCCCGTTCCGCGAGTTGAGGCCGGCCTCGACCTCCTCCAAATGAGTCACCCGGGCTCCGAGGGCTTCAACCTTGCGTTCCGCCTCCGAGGCCCGAGCTTGGAGCCGGGAAACCTCCTCTTCGAGCTGATCCGCCTCCGAGGCCCGGGCCCGGAGTACCTCCGCCTCAGCGGCTTTGGTTCGGAGGGCGCCGACCTCCGCCTCCAGCTCGTCGGCACAGGGCGGCCCTGGCCCGGAGTCCCTCCAGCTCCGCGACGCGGGCCCTGAGCGAGTCCGCCTCCGCTGCTTGGGCCTCCAGCGCCGCCACCTTCGACGCCTGGGATCGAAGGGCCTCGACCTCCAACAAGCGCTCGCGGGCCAACCTCTCCGCGGCCGCCACCCGGGACGCGAGCCCTGCGGCATACGCCTCGTGATGCTCGCGCTCAAGAAGCAGAGCGGACATCTGCCCCTGCGCCAGCGCCACCACCTGCATGCGGAAAAATGGTCAGAAGAGCCGCGACGAGGGCGTCAAGGATGTCCAAAGAAAGTACCTGGCCCGCGGCCGTCTCGATGGCCCTTCTGAGGTCCAAGCTGTCCGATCGCCCGAGCTCGCCTATCACCGGGGCGTCGCGCAGCCGCAGGTAGTAGTCGTGGATCGGAGCCACTCTCGAGGCGAAGTCCTCTCCGACCGACAGGAAAGGGCGCAGAAGCGGCACGGAGCCGCGCGCGGTTCGTAGGTCGGTGGGGGGCTGATGCCGGACTTCGGCGCCCCCGACAGGCTCCTGAGGAGCCCCCTCGGCGCTCCGGGACTCTGCCTCGTCCTGCGGATTCAAGCCCCCCTTCGCGGTGACAGGGGCTCCGGACCTTGCATCCGGAGCATCTGCCGGGTGACGGTCGACTGGCTCCATGCCTCCGGCCGAAATACCTGTACGAGCAACGGAAGTTAAATACAGGGAAGCTCCTTGCGCACGGAGAGGCGTGACGAAGTTACCGTACCCGCGTCCGCAGTATCGTCGACGCGGTCCGGGGGCTGAAAGTGGCCCGACGGGCTCGGGCGGAAGAAAAGGTTGTCGATGGAGTTCGGCGGAGAACCCGCTACCGCCGCGGCCAATTCCGCCTCCTTGTCGGCGCTCCTTTCAACGCCGGCGAGTGGGTCAGCTAGGCCCCCGTGGCCCAAGCTGTCCGTAGCCCTGCTCTCGACGGAGCCCTCGGAGCCGCCCGCCGAAACGGGTATCGGAGAGGAAGCGGTCCCCGGGCGGGGCGTCACTCCGGCGATGCGTGACTCTTGGTTGGCGTCCGGCGTGGGCTCCGTAGGGCCCGGGTGAAGGAGAGCATCCTCGCGCCCCTCGGTGCTCGGCGGGATCGGTGGAGCCGGAGCCGGAACCTCCGAGAGATCTCCCGACTCCGACTGGACTCCCTCGCTGGAGCCCCCTCCCTCCGAACGAGAAGCCGAGGAAGGTCCCGGCGACGCGCGCTTCGGCCCCTTCACGATCCTCTTCTTCTTCGAACGGCTCGGAGAAGTGCAGGCGTCCGCATCGACCGCCTTCCTCTTCGAGACGTCCCGGAGGATCTCGCCCTCCGGTAGAGGCGGGGGCGTGAGCTCGAGCGCCCCCCACACTCTGTTGGAGCGTTCCCAGGAGCCCACCAGCTCCAACCGGCGGGCCCGCTCGGCCGCGGTGGGGACCCCCAGGATCCTTTCCGCCAGGCGAGCAATCTCTTCGGGTGTCCGAGCGACGAGCGACCCTGCACCTCTTCGTCAGGGCCGGGGTATCCCTCAAGTGCGCAAAAGCAAGACTGAAGGCGAAAGAAAGCTGAGACTTACCAAGTTGGCGAGAGAGCTCCGTCGGCACCGACGCGTCCCGGCTGCTCCGGAGCAAGGCGGGCCACTCCTCCTTCAGCGGGGGGATCTCGAGGGCCACGAACTCCTCCGCCAAGTCCCGCATGCTCATCCGGCGGGCGACGATCTGGAGAAGTTGTACCCTCGACGAGATGGCCCCGGAGTTGACTTCGACCCGCGCCTCTCTCCGGAACCAAATGTGGCGCGGTATTCCGGCCAAGCCGGAGGTGAGCCCTACGCGAACGTAGAACCACCGGTTCACCCACTTCGAGTACCACCTTTCGTTGGTGGCCTTCGCCGGGAAGGAGTCCGCGTACCTCCTCCGGAGCTGGAAGTTGATGCTCCCGAAGGCCAGCACCCGGCCGTCCTTTTTCTTCGGTTGGCAGAGGGCTTCGTGCATCTCAGCGAAGACCTCCGCCCTCCCTTCGCAGCCTTCAGCGCGCATGGCCCACTCGAAGATGGCGAGGCGGGCCACGGCGTTGGGGGACAGCTGCGGGAGCTCCAGATGGAACGCCTCCAGGACCCCAGCAAGAAGCTCTGAGGCAGGGAACCCCAGGCCCGCGTCGAAGAAGGCTTCGAAGACGACGACCTCGCCTTCCCGCGGCCGTGGGGCCGTCTCCCGCCCCGGCCTTCTCGCCGGCGTCTCTGGGCCGAGGCGGTTCCTGGTCGCCTGCTCGATCGAAGCTTCAGTGCAGGCAGACGCCCCGAGCTCCAGCGTCTGTTCTCGGAATCGCTCGGAAGCGGGGCGGAGCTCGCGCGCGCCGCGCACCTCTGGCGTGTCGGTCGCCGCCGCCGCCGCCGCGACCGTCATCTGGCGCTGCAAGAAGCGCGGGTCCATCGCCATTGTGGGAACCGGCTTCCTCGACATTCTTGGAGAGAAGATGGAAGGAGCGTAGGGCTCAGAGGGCGAGTGGGCAGTGGACTAAGCGGTCGCGGTTGGCGCGTGAGGGTGAAAGAAGAAGAAGCCGTGAAGGGCAAGGGTATATATATCTTTCGGAAAGGCTGGCGGTTCGACTCCCGTTTCGGTTAGCGTATGAACGTGGCGGTTTACGCGGCGCCGCATTCAAAACTGGGTGGCGCATCGGGGCGCGGGGGCGATCTCTCGGCGATCCGCCTCTTCGGTGCCACCGACACGCGTATTAACTGCTCTCGGCGGCGCTCGCCCGGCCCCTCGGGGTTGGAGCCCCCATAGTCAAGATGCGCCAGTCTCCGGTCAGCTCGGTCAACCCCCTCCTCGGTGCCTCGGAGGCGGGCGGAAGCCCGAGGCAGGGTCTAATTCCCCGGTCTCTCGGCTCCCCGTCTCAGTGCGCTCCAGCGCCCCGGTGGATGCGGCGCCCTAAAGCGAGGTACGCACTCTTGTAAATTGGCGGGATTATCTTGTGCGCTTCCACCCCCTCCTATTGCAGGACTACGAGCGGGAAGAAGCGAGGGGCTACTGTTGGGGGAGATAATCCCTGGAGTCAGCGAGGTGGGCCCCCCAACCGGAGGGCCCGGGCTTGATGACGGAGGCCATCGTCCGGAGGGGCGTGGCCGGAGGCCATCGTCCGGAGGAGCGTGGCCGGAGGTCACCTTCCGGAGGAGCGTGGCCGGAGGTCACCTCCCGGAGGAGCAGGGCCGGAGGTCACCGTCCGGAGAAGCGAAGCCGGAGGTCGCCCTTCAGCGTAGGACACAGGAGCCCGCCTTCCGGAGGCTGAAGGTCCGGGGCTCTCGACAGGCCCGGCGAGACGAGCCCAAAGAGAGTCTTGGCAGGAAAAGGACCAGGCGGTCGTACGAAAGGACAGGATCGCGATCTTCTGAGCCGTGTCGGGCGGCGCAGGAAGCATCCGACACGGCCGATACGCTGTCAGAGTCGAATCTTCTTGTCTGTACTATGTACCTTTTTGTCTGTACTACCGGTCGGGGTCGGTCGGGTGGCCGTTGGCAGCCCGGAGGCGCTTAGTCCTCTGGGCGGGGCGCCCTATAAATACCCCCCACTACAGTTGTAACGAACAGGCAGTCCAAGGCATTGAATACACTACTCTTGTTTTCCTCCAAAACCTGCTGGTTCGATCCGTCGTTCCAACATTAGGAAACTCTAGATTATAACTAGCACCTAAAACACCGTTTATTGCTATTAAAATTCTATTAAATATTGTAAATTAATTAAAAATAATATTATAAAGGTATATAAGAGATAGTTAATAAATATTATTGAGTAAAACTTGTTAGAATTTTGGTGGCGGAAATGGAAAGTGAAATATAGTTTGGATAAAGTTGAAAAATTGTTGATTATTTAATTTTAAAATAATATTAGTTTGTTTATCTTAAAAATCATTTTCACTTATTCACAATTTATTATAATATAAAAATTATTTATTATTGTGTATGAACATCGATAGCCTATGGGGATACCCATAGAGAGATTTGGTAAGGTTTGACAGGGAACTGTGATACTGATTCAATGGTTGCCTCGAGAAGTGAGGTAAAAGAAAAGATCAAGGAGATTTAGATAGCTTTGGTCCTACCAAGGATAATAACCCTACTCTTGTGTGTATGATGTATGGAGATGAATTTTGCTTTGAGAATATGGCAAAATTCCTAGAAAACAATCGAAGTATCTGATAGAATGATCTAACATGAAGACAGATATGCATGTGTTCCTCAGAGAGAGAGAAAATCCTAATTGACTCTGATCTATTTATATGAGAGGGATCAGAGATTACAAATCATAAATAAATGGTCCTACTAATAACCGAGAGAATGATTGATTAGTGAGCAATGATTGTTGGATGTTGGAGATAACCGCTACGCTTAATGACAATTTTTATGGAGATTGATGACGATCTAACCTTTAAAACCGACCCGTTTGATTTCTTGACTGCAGAGAGACGTCGATCGTCTTGAAGTGAGACGATGTGCTTCACACTGGCGCGGAAAAAAAATCCTCAAAAGCAGCAAGCAAGTCAGCAACACAGATTCAACAGATAGCTAGCCATCATTAGGACATGCACCGTCATTGTCGGTCACGTACCGCTGCTGGTTCGTGGGAACCGATGTGGGACATCGAAGACCCGCACGGCCGCAAGTCCAGCGTGTGGGCGGCACGAACTACTATCGATCAGAGTACCCGCAATGTTCAAATAAGCGGGGGTGTTAAATATTTTTTTGGTTCGGTACTAATTTTATATATTGTGAAGGTACTAAGTAAATTAAAATAAGATATAGGTTTTATGTATAGATACCAATTTTATAAATTAAATAATACTATTTTTCTCTAATACTATACATTGTAGCATTTTTCTAATAAACAATTTTACTTACATATCCATGTAGTACTAATTCAAGAGTACTATACATTATAAATGCTCTCAGACACCATCACGTGTCCCACTAAACGAGTACAAAAGAGAATTGATTCAACTTTTAACCCACACCAGAAGAGAATCTTGTTTGTACCCAAAAACTAGTGTGAGAGACTTCTCCATTATTTAACTTAGATCAACACTACCCGACAATAAAGACGAGCCTATTTCAACAACTACTGCTTAATCATGGACGCGTGCAGCTCCAACGACGTCAGTAGAGTGGATGTGCTCCGTTCAACAAATACTTTATTAATAAAAACTAATTTGATCTCTACAACAATAGATATGTGATAGGTAAGAAGTATTAAACTAATAAAATCTTTTGATTTATGAAACAAAATAAGATCTCTGTGGACCGTAAGGAAGGGAGTACAAATTAATGACGAGAGACCAAAAATGAATAGACTTAATACAGATATATACTAGAATTATCTTCTTATCATTAATTTCATGCTGAAATAGGTTTCTAATGAATTCCTTCCTCCCTCGTTGAGTTCTTCTTCCTCATCATACCCATCCTATTTATTAAACCCTCTCCTCCTCGCCACAGTACAGCAACAAGCAGTCAATCACCTCGAAGCAGAATCAGCAGCAGCAGCAGCTAGCCATGAGCACCCGCATCCTCCTCCTCGTCGCCGTCTGCGCCGCCGCCGCGGGGCGCGTCACGGCGGCCAGCGCCGTCGGATCGTGGGAACAGATCACGAACCTCAACGACCAGAAAATCCAGGAGCTCGGCCGGTGGGCTGTCGTGGCGGAAAACAAGAGGCTGGCGGATAAAACAGCCGCGCTGACGTACAACAGGGTGTACGGCGCCGAGAAGCAGGTGGTCGCCGGCGCCGTGAGCTACCGCCTCTACCTCTCGGCGTCGAGCATATTCTCCACGTATGGAATGTACCATGCGGAGGTGTACGTGCAGGCGGGGACCAACATGCGCAAGCTCGTCTCCTTCGAGCCGACGCCCTGATCGAGCGCTCGATCGATGCGTGCGAGGTAGTCCGGCAAGATCGAGTTGACGAATGATGATTACATCATCAAGCTATCATTTTTTCGATGTATTCTTATATGGATACGAAGACATCACATCAATGAGAGACAAATTTATTTTGTGTTCACAATCTAAAATTGTTAAATGAATTATGTGGGAAAATGAAATTGATCGAAAAAATACGACAAATATCTTACTTGATACGATTGATGTAGCTAAAGCATACAATTAATTGGATATGCAACTATGGATCATGAATCGAGTAAATTTAAACGCCGTCCCGTTGCATCTCCTCGCCATCGCTAGTGGCCATTGGCCACTGCACCAAGCAGTCATTCAAGCACCTTGCTTCACACGGCCGCAGAAAAAAAATCCTCAGCAGCAGCAACACAGATTCAGCAGCTAGTACGAGCACCATCCTCGTCGGCGTCGGCGCCGTCGTCTGCGAGGGCGCCTCCAGCGCCAAGGCCAGGAGCTCGGCAGGTGGGCGGTGGCGGAGCACGCCAAGCAGGCGCCAGACGACGGCGGGGTCACGTCCCGCGCCGCGGAGTGACGAGCGGCAAGACGCGGGGTTGAATCTACGCGCGCAAGGTCGTCTACTTCGACCGGGCGATCGACGGCGGCGTGCAAAATAATGAAATAGATATATTTAGGTTTTAGGTGGCGTTTGGTTTGGTGCTAAACTTTAGTCCGTGTTACATTAGATGTTTGGACATTAATTTGAAGGATTAAACTTAAATTGATTATAAAAATAATTATAAAATTAAAGGATTATTTACGATACATTTTTAAGCCTAATTAATCTATTATTAGCAAATGTTTAATGTAGTATCACTTTGTCAAATCATGGCGTAATTAGGCTCATTAGATTCGTCTCGCGAATAATCCACCGATTATGAAATGAGTTTTATAAATAGTCTAAATTTAATACTCTAAAATAACTTCCAAACATCTGATTCGACGGACTAAAATTTAAGACTAAAGAACCAAACGATCTTAATTTAAACATTTCTAGTATTTAATACTAGTGACATCAGTGTACTACTTAAAAACTGTGATTTATCTATTTAACTGTTTTTTCCTCAATCTAGAAAGAAAAAATGTTGAATGTGAAGTATAAGTAATTTTACATGTTTTATTCCGGACATTTCTTGTGTTTTATCCATTGCATATAAACACATGCATGACCTGCACAAGTGAAATACTCGCTTATAAAACATAACTGGTTCTGTCGAGAGAAAATTCCTCGTATATTATTATAATTTTTTAATGATGTAACTAATGTCACCATTAATGACTATGGTAGCCCCTGCCTAATAGTAACACAAAATATTTTTACACTGTAAAAAATATAATGGAGCATTTCTAACTTTCTCTTTTTCGATAATAGAACTTTACTGTTTAGAAATTCTAAATATATATGACTCTCTAAATATTTGGTTTGGAAACCAAATACTTTCGACGAAAACTTTTTTCATACATTAAAATATTGTTGGGTTTAATAATTATATTGAAATACTCCGTTCAACAAATACTTTATTAATAAAAACTAATTTGATCTCTCAAACAATAAATATGTGATAAGTAAAAAGTACTCCGTTAACTTTTAAATGACACAATTGACTTCTATCTCAACGTTTGACCATTCATTTTATTCAAAAAAACTTTTTAAAATATCATTTATTTTGTTAATTTGTTTTATTATTGAAGATACTTCAAGTGTAACTTATATTTTTGCATTTTTGCATAAATATTTTGAATAAGACGAAGGGTCAAACGTTAAGATAAAAGTCAACTACGTCATTTAAAAGTTAACAGAGGAAGTATTAAACTAATAAAATCTTTTATTTATGAAACAAATAGTACATAAATAGCTAAATATAAAGTTTTTGAGATTAAGTTGGGAGTACAAATTAATGATGAGAGACCAAAAATGAATAGACTTAATATAGACACTAGAATTATCTTCTTATCAATAATTTCATTCTGAAATAGGTTTGAAATGAATTCCTGCCTTGTTGACTTCTTCTTCCACTACATCATACCCATCCTATTTATTAATTAAACGCCCTCTCCTTCCTCCTTCTCCTCAGCTCGCCACAGCAGCAAGCAGTCAATCACCTTGAAGCAGATTCAGCAGCAGCAGCAACAGCAGCAGTTAGCCATGAACACTAGCACCCTCCTCCTTGTCGCCGTCGCCGTGGCCGTGGGCGTGGTCGCTGCCTCCGCGGGGCGCGCCACGTCGGCCAGCGCCGTAGGATCGTGGGAACCGGCCGCGGTCACGAACGTCAACGACCCGAAAATCCAGGAGCTCGGCCGGTGGGCTGTCGCGGCGGAAATGAAGAGCCTGGGGGAGCCGACAGCCGCGATGACGTTCAACTGGGTGTTCGGCGCCGAGAAGCAGGTGGTCGCCGGCGGCGTGAGCTACGACCTCCACCTCGTGGCGTCGAGCAGCGCCGCCATGTACGGCAGGTACATGGCGAGGGTGTACGTGCAGGCGGGGACCAACACGCGCAAGCTCGTCTCCTTCGAGCCGACGCACTGATCGATGCGTGCGAGCGAGGTAGCCCGGCAAGATCGCGTTGACGAATGATGATTACATCATCAAGCTATCATTTTTTCGATGTATTCTTGTAGATACAAAGACATCACATCAATAAGAGACAAATTTCTTCAGTTTTTGTAATCTAAAATTGTTAAATCAAGGGGTGTGTGGATCGATGGCTAAATTTTAACTCGTGTCCTATCGAATGTTTGGACATCAATTTAAAGGACTAAACATGAGCTAATTATAAAAATAATTACAGAATCAGAGGATAATTCGCGAGACGAATTTATTAAGCCCGATTAATCCATGATTAGCAAATGTTTACTGTAGCATCACATTGTCAAATTATGACGTAATTAGTCTCATTAGATTCATCTCGTGAATAATCCACCGATTATAAATGAGTTTTGTAAATAGTCTATATTTAATACTCTAAAATAGTATTTAAACATTGGATGTGACAGAGACTAAAATTTTAGCTCCTAATCCAAACACCCCCTAATTATGCGGAAATTCTGAAATTGATTACGGACAATATGTTACTTATTGATATGGATCCAACGATTTATTTGATACGGCTAAATCATACAATTAATTGGACGGATACATATGCAACTGTGAATCGTGAATCGAATAAATTTAAACGCCGTCTCGTTGCATCTCCTCGCCATCGCTAGTCGCCACGTACAGCACCAAACCGTCAACCAACCTTGCTTCCCTAGGACCCTCACAATTTGTTTTGCTACAACCAAATCAGCCGCGCAATTTGTGATTGGAGATGACGTTTTCATTTTTCTCTATCAAGTATCGAGGAGAGTAAATATACTAACAGCTTAATTTTTACAATCAATATAAATATATAGATTTAGATTTAGATTTAGATTTCGCTATAGGTATAAATGCCGGAGATTGATCCAACCAATAAATGTCTACCTAGTAATAAATAATATAATATTGCCATTTATATATATAAACGCCCCTCCACTGGTTAAGCAACCAGCACCCGGCCTGCGCCGTCTCCAAGCTGAACACATTCAGGTGGGTAGGCGTACGCCATGAGGACCCGCTTCCCCCTCCTCCTCGTCGCCGCCGCCGCCGCCGCCGTGGCCGCGGCCTTCGCCGCGACGGCCGCCGCGAAGCGCCCGGCCGATGGGTGGACACCCATCAGGAGCATCGGGCTGCCGCATTTCCAGCAGTTCGGGCAGTGGGTAGCGGACGACCTCGGGGCGCCGATGAGGTTCTACCGGGTGGTGAGCGGCAGGAGGCAGAATGCTGACGGGATAAACTACCAGTTCACCGTCGTAATGGGGAACCGTGACGGCGTCATGGACAAGTACAAAGTGAAGGTGCATGTCACTGTGGAATCAGCCTTGCTTCACCCGATGGCCGACCAGGAAGAGGAAGGACTCCACTAGTTGCATCAGCTCCCTCTCATTTCTTATGTGTCGCTTCGAATTTATATATATATATATATATATATATATATATATATATATATATATATATATATATAAAATAAGAGATCAATTTAAACAACTTTATTGTCTCTTATTTGTTCTGTTTTAAAAAGATGAACTGTTTATATGTGAAAGAGATAACATTTATATGATAAAGACAGAAACATAAAAGAAAAAAGACTATCGCTCTAAGAATTGAGAATATTAAAGCAAAACTATATAAAGAATCACGAGTAATAATAGTGTATTTGCCAATTTTCTGTAACGGATCTCTAACATACGAAAAAAATAATTACTATCACATTTATAGTTAATTATTACGCTCTCGGTCCTATGATATAAAGCTTATAATTTTTTTACAAATACCAAATCACTTGTAATATAAGTTGCATGACCTCATAAGTAATACGAGATACATGACCTCTTACATACATCAAGATCTCACAAAAAACTCTTTAAAAACCGGTCATCATTTATTATTAGCTAAATACGGCTTATATTATGTGAATTAGATCAAAAAATTATAGACCTTATATCATAGGAAGAAGTGAGTAACCGGCAGGGCATATATACGCATAGCTTATTGCACTTTATTTTACAACCTCACAAGAACAGTGAAATAACTCATAACAATGAGAAACAATAGCTGTGTTCGCTTGGAACAGAACATGGGGTGAGGGGAATCGATTCAGCTACAAGCCAGAAGTCTCCGACAGCCTCATGCCTTGTTTGCCACCAAGCGTCGTGATCGCAGGTAAAATGTTATCTACACCATCACAAACTCGGCTCATGCGCCCACAAGTCCTTCACTACGTGCTTTCTTCTTGCCGCCTTTCGTTGTCTTCGGACTTGATTGATCTTTCTCTTCCGTCTCAGTTTCTATCCTTGCAAAAACTGGCTTTGGCTCCATCATTACCTGGCCTGCCTTAAGGCCTCCCCATTTGGTATCCTCCTGCAGGGCATAGTTGACAGATTATATGCTAGGTTGCCTAGTCATGCCACTGGAAAATTTATAACCCCAGGTTTGCAATATTTGTTTCCAAACCTTGTATTTTCTGAGATTATATATATTTCAGGATGACCATAAAATACTTTGGCAAGAAGGGGGAAGATAAACAAACAGAGCATATCATGGGTTTAAGAACATACCCATCTCAATGCTCTAAATTGGTCTTCTGTGAAACCAAGCTGTGTATAAATCCTCAAAGAAAGGCCTGGAGTGATCGGTGATAGTGCAATTGAAATTATTCTCATGGTCTCCAAAATAATAACAAGATCCTGCAGATAAATGGAGACAGAATTAACTCAATCACAATGTGTTCAATTTCAATCCAAAAGAGAAACAGATAATAAAAAAAACATGTAGCCACAGTTCAGTGCTTCAAATTCCTATAATGATTCCATTCAAGTACTCCGTACGAGCCAAGTCATTCACTGTCAACCACAAGTAAATATCTTAGGAATTTTCTTTGTTGATGCTGGTCAGTTGTTACTGTCTATTCAGACTCACAAAGACATCTGAACCTTTTTCAAAATAATCATGCGACCTTACAACTAGAATGCTGCATCACACCTAACAGTGCAAGAAATCTCAACTTAAAGAAAAGCCTATTTTACAGGCTGAACTCTGATCGGGTGACTTGGTTGGATCTTTCAACATTTACAGTTTGACAAAATGAAATATGAAACAAGCATAACAAGTTAGACGACATAAGTTAAATAGAAATAATTCCAAATGGTTACCTTCGCAGCCTTTTCAGCATGCTCACCGCCTTGCTTGAAACAAGACCATGGTGCTTGCTCATCAATGTACAAGTTCCCTAAGTTACCAATCTCTAAAAGAGTCTCACATGCTGATGACAACAAAAGATTTTCAAACTGATCCTTTGCCTTGTCCACCTGCATAAAACAGTTTATACCTCTGTAAACCAACATAGACACAGGGAACATGCAAATATCTAGTTTTTATTAGGAAAATGAATAGAACGTAATGTTCTGAAATATTCAGACGCACATGCACTACAAATTTGAAATATCAAATGGTCAACGTATCACTGAAAAAGTGAAAAACAACAGGTGAAATCCTTGTTGCCACATACTAATATAATGAGTGGCATATGCACAAATAAGGAATCAGTTTAGCTAGTATGATAAAGGTTGATCTCTTTATTTTGCTAGGCTAAGAAATAAAAATTTAGAAAAGTATTACACAGTGATAAATGATCATTTTTATCTCAGTGCAATACACATTAAAGGCATAAATAAACTCAATGTTGCCTCCAAAACATATGGATATTGTAGTACAGTTGAGGAATGAGCAAGTGCTACATGATCAATAATTCAAGCTGGTATAATGTGCATTCGAAATGATTTATCTATTGTATTTAGACCTTTCATTGTCTGCGAAGTCTTTTACTAAAGCCGATTTTGAACATTCCTGGTCCAACAAGAAAGAACTTAATCTCAGATTTCATATTTTCCATTTAAAATCCATTCCTCGACTCCTCCCAGTGTGTAGCTTATAGATACCAGGGGGAATTACCAAGTTTTCAACGTTATTCTTCAATGGATTTCCATCTGCAGCAGCAATTGAATCAACAGATAATGTGGATTTACAGTTCTTTTTTAGCAGCCCAAGTGTGCGATTGAGGAGGTTCCCTGTCAAAATGAAAGAAACTAGATCATTAAAAGTTTTAAAAAAATAAAGATGCATATTAATCAAAACCACTAAGTCACCAGCTAAAGCAAAAGCCAAAAGTCATTCCTAGTTTTACTGCAAAAACAAAGGTATTTCGAGTAGAAATAAATACCAATGGTGTTTGCAAGATGTGCATTGACTATATTGATAAAGCGTTCCTCTGAATAGTCCCCATCATTGCCGAATTCCACTTCACGCAAAAAGAAGTACCTAACAGCATCAGCTCCAAATCTGTTTACCAGATCCTTTGGTTCAAGTGTGTTGCCCAATGATTTTCCCATCTTCATGCCATCCTAAAATTTTTCAAATAAAAAGCATAGCTGCATGAAATAAAAGTGTCTGGATGAGATAAATAGAGACTGAGAACCTATAAACAGGTTTTTATATTTGTGTTCACCACTGCAACCTTTCTTGAAGAATATAAGACGGATATATTTTTCCAAGTAATGTAGAAGAGAGAATATTTACAACTGGAATGCCATGCAAAAGGGTTACAAACTTGAACACCAAGGAACATGTAGCAAAAGTCACACAGTATTTTTCTACAAGCTATATTGCTGCTACCTATATGCCTATATCTGATATACCAACCAACATAAGAGGAAAGCCCATATACTGATACCATAATTGGCAGAAGACATAAACTATCATCTACAGCAAAACACGATGCGTTTTAAGGTAGAGTCATAAAGATGATATTGCCCTCCAGAGTACAAAGATCTACAAGAGAGTAGTCCAGGATTCCATGAAATATTTTTATAGAAGGGAGTATATATAGATTTTCATGCTCTTACAAGCATTTTCGTGTTTCAATAGACATCATTTACTGTATACTTGTGGTGCAGTGCTATGCTGTCATCAGGGTCACAAGAGGCAGAAACAAGGGCAGAAATAGGTAGGATCACCTTTGTCAAGAATCCATGACCAAAAACTGCATCAGGAACACTAATTCCTGCTGACATTAACATTGCTGGCCAATAAACTGCATGAAACCGCAATATGTCCTGAGGTACATGCACAGAAAATCATCATAAATCATATTATACCAAATAAATAAATAAATAAAATACAAGAAGTCCATAAATATCGATGTCTACTGCAGTAGACGAACAATTTCAGGTAAAATCTGTGAGCATTGCCTAAAACCCTAGGTAACAATGGAGAAAGAACAGTACAACATTCAAAGCGGTACATAAAAACATAAGAAAATCAAATATTCACACTTCTAAGTTCTAAATATCAGGAGACATGTGAAAATAGCCAGAGTGATCACATTAGACGAAGGCCTTTTCTCATTGATTTCTTAGCTGAGCTCACTTCTGTCAATTTTTATAATTAGGGCCTATTTCTGTCAAAATTGTTTCAACTGAGGCATGCCGGACAATAATTTTTCAACGATTGTTTTGAAAATTAATATTCATTCCACTTCAGGATAGTTGCCCACCTACCATTTCTGCACAGACCAAGGAGATGAAAATATAAAATGCACATTTTGACCCCTCTATATTTTTTGCATCATTAAAAATATGGTTAGAGGATGGAAAAACTGTGATAACTACATTGTTAATGTCCTAAATGATCAACTGTTTTGAAATGGTGAATCCCAATAACCAGAGCAATTATCTAAAACCAGAGGGGGTAACTTTTGATCATTGTGATTTTTTCTGAGATTCCTGCAGCATCAGTGCTTAGTTATAAGGCCATGTCAGAGTTATCCTTACCATGACAAGAAAATATCAAATGACATGAACAAATAAACTACACATAGATGAGAAGAGAAGCACACAACATTCTGCTAGAAGCCTAGAAATGACAAGGAACATGAATTGCAACTGCTAAAAAAGACAGCATCCAACCTTTCCTATCAAGTGTAGGGAGGCAGGCCAACCATGCTCAACTGCATGCTGTAAACTTGCCTTCTCCCCATCATCCAGTAGTGCTGAAATGTATCTAAACATACAAATATACGAAAACAAAACAATCAGACTGAAAACAATCAGAATGAAATATATAAGACTATATATTCAATTATAGGCATGGGCTTTAGTTGTAATGCTGAAATGGATAATTTATTTTCATCATTTCATCAGCCGTATATAAAGTGTCATTAATTATTATTGTTGGACTATGGATAAAAGCCCCCACCTCTCCCACTATAATGGCTAGGTTTTATGATTGGGTTGGCTAGGTGGGGTGAGCCTAACATGGTATCAGAGCCAAGGTCTTGGGTTCGAACCCCCCTGGCCACGCATTTCCGCTGCGCGATTTCCCTTGCGCCTCTTTCGTGTGCTGAGACCTGTTGCGGGCTACGCCAGGCTCTAGAACCTGCTGCGGGCTACGCCGGGCTAGCACGCCATAGGGGGAATGTTGGACTATGGATAAAAGCCCCCACCTCTCCCACTATAACGCCTAGGTTTTATGGTTGGGTTGGCTAGGTGGGGTGAACCTAACAATTATATCTTAGTAAGCAGATATCATCCAGAAGAGCCTTCAGTGAGGCACCTCTGAGCTGTAAAAGCAGTAACATGTCCAGGAACTCTAATGATGAGAATTCATTCAATTCAATGAACCACAAAAATCAAAAATATAAACATGGACGACAGAAATGTAATCCAACAGTTCAAAGTTAAAAACAGAAGCTCCCTTTTTATGAATAGATGGTTGGGAGTTTGAAGGAACTAATGCACAATTAGCAAAATAATATTCCAAGCAAGACTAGTGAACAAATGAAATTGTCTTATATACTTACATCGAAGGAATTAAAAATATATATAAATGAATTTACTGTAGAGGAAGTGAGAAACATACCCTAATAAGGCATCAAACCACACGTATATTGTCTGTTTGGTGTCATTTGGCACTGGAATACCCCACTCTACAGATGCACGAGAAATAGAAAAGTCCCTTAATCCACTTTTAATCCAACCTTGGACCTACAACTGTGTCTTAATCAGAAAGGACAATGAACAACTATATTTCAAAACAAATTAATAAAGCATATTCAAGTTGAAAGACTGTAAAGAAACTGTCAAGTTGAAACATCCAATGCAAAGTATCAATATGAATCTTGAATAGCACTACTTTACTACATGAAAGTTGCTACTTTGATATAATTACAGTACCAAAAGGAATGCTATGGTGAGCACAACATTAGTGATTCATAAACACAGCCCTTTCTGGCTTTCTTCAGGAAACAATAGCAGTTCTTAATTTACAAAAAGTCAAAAACTAATAGTCTAACCAGTCCTTTCTCTAGACGTTCACTTTTCCACATATGTACATTGAGAAGTCAAGGAAAAAGAATCACGTGATGACTAAATTTCAAGTGCTATGCACTTGGGTTGTTTTAATATCTGTTCATAGACATTTATAATACTGTAGAAAGTAGAAACTAAAGGCGCGTGAGAGTAGGCTAAGCTCAGGTTAAGTGTCAAGCCTGAGCCCTGAAGGTGTGATCATTAAGCTAATAAGCTGACCACATCATTAACCTAGTTATGATGCCATCTGAATAACTGCTTGACATGTTTGTTCAGTATACCAGCACTCCAACAGCACTTCCTGGCAAGCATGAAAGTGATGGCCCAATAAAACAGACATGCAAATGTCCATATTTGACAATACATATATTTTTATGACAATTGTCCCAGACTTCTAAGCATACAAATGCCAACCTAATCTTTTTAGTCCTTTCTTTGTCAATAATCAACTCATATAATTAGATCCCTTATTTAAACAAACAAGTTTACACTTCACTACAGTTTGCAGTGATGTACAATAACTCGATATTCAATAAACCATCAATATGCATTGGCATGATAAAACAGAACAGATTGGAAACAAATTTTGAACATAAAAATAAGGATTATAGCATCACCTCGTTCAAGCGATGAGATGGCCTTACAAAATTGGGATTTCTCATCAGTAGATCTTCCAGCTGATGCTGGTATTTTGACAAGGCAAAGAAATAGTTATCTTCCTTTCTTGGTACACAAGGCTTTAGATGCACTGTGCAACACTTGTTTTCCATGAGCTCTTTTTCGTCCTGTATTCAACAAACAAGACCAGGATTTGTACAATTACTAATATTGGAAAAGAAGGATGATTTATAAGTGCACATGATGCAACACAACTGCATAGCATGAAAAAGAAAAAGGATAATGCAGAAACATATTTCCCCCCAAAATGTTGTGTTTTTTTTTGCAAATTTCACTTATTAGTTTTGCATATAGTTTTTTGAAGGACTACAATTCTAAGGTAAAACCTAAAACATCTAGTAGGCAAGGTACATTGCTGGGAGAGAATGCATGACGAACACCATTACCAAATTGCTACATTAATTATATGTTGATTATTAGGTATGTGTCCAGTTTAATAGCTAAGCCAGATGGAACAAATACACTTGGATACATCAGTCCTACATAAAAAAGATGAACAGCCAAATGGGAATATCAACTGATTAGTAGGTAAAATATTCCTCATTAAATATATAGGCATATAGCAATACAAATTTATTTTAACCGATTTTTATAGGTTAAACATTTAAATACCCTGCTATGCTCACCTAAAAGGATGTAGCAGAGTAGTAGTACTACTTTACTACTTTACTACTATAAGAGAAGGTAGAAATAGAAGATTACCTTGTACTCCTCACAGCTCACGCAGTAAAGTCCTTCGTAATCAGCTCTATATATGTCACCACTATTTAGCACTCTGGAATAGAAGTCATTAACAACTGCCTCATGCTTAGGATCAGTTGTGCGAATAAACTTGTCATACCCTATGTCTAGCTGTGACAAATGTGTAAAAAGGTTGGAGGACAAAAATGAGTTAGGATTTCTTCAATGTGGTGAACGAAAACATGAAACAAAAAAACTAGAGTTGTGGACATACATCAGCCCAAAGCATCTTATATGAATTGGAGATTGTATCACAGTGATCCTTTGGGTTTCTACCACAAGCCTCTGCTGAAGTGGCAATTTTCTCACCATGCTCATCTGTTCCAGTAATAAATATGACCCTTTTATCCAGCAACCTCTGCAACCATAGAAGTACAATCAGACATACTTAGACTACAAGAATTTTAAGCAACATATAGTGTGCACTTCATTCTCATAAGCCATAATGATAGTAAAAAATTGATCAAAAGATCATTGAACAGAAAAAATATGCATCAAAATTCAGCAAGTTTGACTTGTCATCTTTCGGTTGTAACCCCATATAGAATTCTTCAGTATTAAGAGCATGGCTAGAAAGTGACTTGATATGCAGTCATACCAGTATGTGACAATGGTGTACCCTTCTCTCCAACCCATAGTCATACCCATATGAACAATTTACTCAGTGAATTCAGGTCCAATTCCATGTGATCTCAGGTATATATGCACAAGCAGACAGGTAATTTAGGAGTCAATGCATATTAAATATGAATTCCGCAGTTCATGTGTGCCCTTGACTTGAGTGCCACATCATGCACCAAACTATAGAACAGTGAGGTGCCTCAGCAATTTATCACAGCTTCACAATAGCTGCTGGACTAAATGGACGTGTCAGAACTTCTATGTCTCAGATCTCACTAGTGTGACAGTACTCAAAATTCCTATCCTGAAAGTGCGTGAATTTCTGCCGTCTAACTAACGTCTGAGCGCTAATGGAACGGACACACAACGAATGTATGTGCGCGCATAGGCTTGCCTGGAAACGGGCTATGGCGTCAGCAGCAATGGTGGTGTAGGCGCTCCCCATGTGCGGCGGGGCGTTGACGTAGTAGAGCGGAGTAGTAAGCACGTAGTTCTGCTGCGCCGAGGCGGGGGCATCAGATACGGAGGTGGCGCAGTAGCAGCGGCCACGACCGCGGCGGTTGGCCTCGGCGGCGAGGGGACGAACCGGCGGGCACGCGAAGGCTAGGCGGCGGGCGCCGGCCGACAGCGAGGAGGGGGCGCAGAGGAAGGCCCTCCCGGCTGCCATGGCGGTGGAATCCGGCAAGCTGGAGCGGAGGAGACGACGACTAGTGGAGCCGTGGGTTAGGGAGGGGTTTTGCCGGTCGTGTTCGTGAGGAGGAAGAAGGCGAGAAGCGGAATGGATGGGTGAGGACTGGGGCGGGGGTGGTAGGAAGTAGGAACGAGGAGATGGTGCTTAATGATTTGGGCCAGACGGGCCGAACATTGTGGGCCGGATTGCCAATTCAGTTGGGCCCACCACGACACCAACAGGCCCATATTGATGAGCAGGCCAGAAAGTCCTTTTCATCGGAGCGTTCCCTTATTTCTTTAAAAGTATCGTGTAAATAATTATAAAAAGTTCTTAAAATATTTATATATATATGTACATAAAATTTAAGGTTTAATTATATACACGTTGAGAAAGAAAAAGGAGAAATCCAAACGGTGAATTATTCCCTCTGTTTCACGGATAATTTATTTTAAAACTAAATTTGATATGTTAGTAGCTACAACAAAAGTAACAAACAAAAGTATTAATTATTAATAAAAATATAATATTATAAGTGATAGGTACAAAAAAAATATTTATAAATCAAGTGTAGAAAATAAAATAGAACATAAACTTTTTAATAAAGTTAAAGGACTATAAACAAAACATTTTGAGGCAGAGCGAGTAAGTTATTTTGTATCCCTTAGTTTAGACTTAAATTTTTATAGAGCGATGAATATTAATATATTCGACGTTGTTACTTTCATTTTTAATTATTTATGACTGTTTGAATATAATTTGCGAAAGAAAAAAATACACAGGACATCGCAGGGCAGTTCTAACCTATAGTTTTTTAGGTGAGATGTTTTTAGTATGAATCTATAATAAATTTTGTATAATACTATTTGTTCTCTCTCCTCCTCCTCTCGTCCAATCATTTTCATTCATGTCTTGAATATAGTTAAAACATAATGCACTATTTCTTCTCATTAAATAACTTATCACATTATCTCTTTCTCACGGCATAATAAATAGGCTAAGGGTGCGTTTGGTTCTGCTTTTGAAATCTGCTTCTGCTGTGAAAAAGCAGAAGCTGAACCAAACGGGTTTACCAAAACTGCTTCTGCTGTGAAAAAGCAGCTTTTTTCTAGTACAAATTTGGAAGCGGCCTGGACACTGCTTTTCTGCTTTTGCTTTTCTGATTTTTTGATTTTTAGTTCAGAATAAATAGTATGAATTCAAGATGTCTTAATTGATTTAATATTATTATGGTTTGTATTGCATTGCACAATTTCATGAGATAATATGTGGTAGTCGATTACTTTATAAGATGAACTATGCACTTTTTTATTTATCTAATATATTTTTAGTTATTTAGTTACATAATGTTGAGTGTTTCCTATTTATATATATGTATAGAATATTATAATGATGAAAATTACGTAAGTTATAAAAACAGTCAGCTCACAGCAGTTTTTTCACAGCAGTTTCAATCAAACAACTTTTAGCTTTTTCACAGCAGGCAGCTCACAGCAGCTTTTTCACAGCAGGCAACTCACAGCAGCTTTTTCACAGCTCACAGCAGAACTAAACGCACCCTAAGGAATCATGGAGGGTTGGGAGAGGAGTCGACAGGGTCACATGCAGATGCAGCTACGCGCCAACCTGATGCGAAGCAGGAGCAGCGCAAGCACAAGGCCACAAGGGCCAAGGCCATTGGCCATTGGCCATGCCAGCGCGCGGTCGCGGCGTCAGTTTCGCCCTCCTTTTGACCTCTCCCAATTAATGAGCACGAAACGAGGGCGTAGGTATCTCCTTTTGATGCAACCGGTCCAAAAGCTTCTGCCTTGTGCAGCCTCGGCAGCACGCGAAAAGAAGAGACGGCGGACATGGCTGTACTCTCTTTACTTCCCAGCTTTTGGACACGCTTCTTTGCATTAGCAGAGGCCATTCTGTCTCCGGTTAGTGACGGTCACTGCTAACTTCATACTGCTGATTGCACCATGTTGCGCTTGTTGTAGGTTCTGGTAGAGCGATTAGTTATGAAGTTGTAATCATGCCGTCATTGGATGGCATGCAGAAAAGGCTCTCTCTCTCTCTTTTTACAGGAATTCAGGGTTGTTGGGGGTTCATGATGAGGAAAAGCTTCAGATGAGATGAGTTGTTTATTCCGAGCACTCCCTGTTTTTTTTGTTTGGCATGTAGTAATCACAATGGCCTAGCAAAGTAGCAATCATTGTTTGATTGTTTTGCCAAGATGTAAGTGCGTTCCATAGTCTGGAATTGAACTGTGAATCGCGTTGCAGAGAGTGGATCACGGTTTTTCAGGTAGATCAGGATAAAGAACCCATCGTGTATCCACAGTAAAATTGCTTTGCATCGCTTGTATCCGCAGCATCCGTCACTCAAAAAAGACAGCTTTGGCCGCAACAACTCGACACATCGGACGTGCGAGCGACGTCGCAACAGTACAAGGGAGAGGATGGAGGAAAAGGAAGCACACGACGACACAAGGCAAGGGTGACCCGTCCTCCGCAATAAATCCGACGCCGGACGGCCCAGTCGCCGTCATACTCCCCGAGACGGCGCATTGGATGCCATCTTTCTCCCTGTCCATTACCGGAGATCGAAGAAACTCCGATCCTCCCAGCCAGAAAAGAAAGGGGGAAAAGGTCGGGTTTTTTTGGACATTTTGGCCTCGTCGTCGTCGTCGCTGGGTTACGAAGCGGTAGGCGGTAGCCGGTAGCCACTTGCTTGGGTAAAGAAAGAAGAAAGGCAGAGTTATTTGGGCATCATCTTATTGGTAGCTCTCGCCCTCGTCTCCGCATTGCTGTCTTCTTCACTGGAGTGGAGGCTAGGGCTAATCCTGAAATGAGGAAGCATGGGTGGCAGCTGCCTTACCATCCTCTCCAGGTCTAGCCTTGCTCTTACTTTTTTCCTTGTGGTGTTCTTGCTGTTGTTAGCATTTGTCATTCACTTCACCGCATTATGTTCATGTGGTATGTGCGACTAATCGCAGGTGGTGGCGATAGCTGTATTCTTGGCATTGGGCTTTGCCTTCTATGTCTTCTTTGTGCCATTCGTGGGGACGAAGGCGTTCCAGTATGTGGCCATGTGTCTCTACACTCCCTTGGTGAGCTTCCTGTCCACTTGAGAGACTGAATTGGGTAGTAAGAATAGATCTGGCACTCCCTCTTTTTCATTGCTCGAGTGCCTTCTCACTGCGATTCGGAAAGTATATTGTTAGCCATTACGCTGTTCGTGTAGAAATGTAATTTGGTTTGGGTCTTCCGCTCATATATATTCTGAAACAATGGTGTGAGGGAGAAGTAGAGGAGAATGTACAAGAACCATTCCTGCACCAAGTGATACCCTTTTAAAGTGTATGCCTACTTAATCTGGATTGATAACATTATTGTTGAAGCATTGTCTTCCTAAATTGATCTCTCCCAACTTCACATGAGCTTCTCAATAACACCAGTATACATGACTGTTTGACTGTCAGAGAATTTTTCTGTTGAGTAATGTTTAGCTTATCATTGCAGATTACATCCGTTGTCATGTTATACATTTGGTGTGCTGCAACAAATCCGGGTGACCCAGGCATTTTCAAGTCTTTGGGATATCCAAAGCTAGATAAGGATGGAAAGCAATCCCAGATAAATTCAGATCATGGGTTAAGTCACAGAGGGAAGATGTCAAGTGAGGGTTTTAATGCTGTTGACAACAGTGAGAAATTGAGCAGCATGCTTGAGCAAAAGGATTCACCTTCCTGGCCCGGAATTTGTGAAGTACTTTGTTTCCCCATTTCCTGCCTTTGCAAACGATGCCTCCATGCGGATAATCAATCATCGGAACATAATATGAGTGAAGAAGGAATGTTTTTCTGCAGCTTATGTGAAGCAGAGGTATGATTAACTGATGTCCAGAAAAACTAGCTGCTGTGCTTCCTTAAGTTGCACGGGTCATGTGTTTCAATTCCTTAAGTTACACTGGCCTTTTTAAGACCATGCCAAGACTTCATATTATTCAGGAATTCAGAAAAGGAATGTAAAATGTGATCTCTGCTTTTGCATTCAACAGTTTGTAGTGTGGCAAGTGCTGATGGACATAAACTAGCAGGAATGTTAGAGCTTAGAATAGTCTATGTAATTTGGAAACAACTGTAACTAACTAGAATGAATTCTGACAAGAATCAAGATAGTAGTCTGAATCAAATGTTCATGTGGTTCCTGATTACAACTGATTGTTTATGTCCTGTATTATGCAGGTATTGAAGAATAGTAAGCATTGTAGAGTATGTGACAAGTGTGTTGATGGCTTTGATCATCATTGCAGAGTGTGATTCTTTTTTTGTCTTTCCTCTGATGGTTATTACCTTAATGTTTTTGTTTTCCTCATTACTTTGTTCTCTTGTAGTGGCTCAACAATTGCGTAGGGAAAAAGAACTACAAAGGGTTCTTCCTTTTAATGACTTCTGCCGTTCTCCTTGTAAGTGGACATTTATCTATGGGCTGACAATAGTGGAGCTTTAAAAAACAGTCATAACTATGACAGTTCGCCTTGCAATGATCCTTGTGTAATTACATTCGCTTGTGCTGAAACCATCAGTCATCATATCACATGTAACCAAAGTGTCCAGTGCATGCAGTTAGCACTTTTTTCTGTGCCCCGGTTATTCTGGTTGATTATTGACAGGTCTCCATGGTTTGTACACTTTGTTCCAGCTTGTAATGCAGTGGTTGTCAGGAATCCTTGTGCTAATTCTCTGTATTGTGAAGCGAGGTGATTTCTCCAGACAGATTGTTTCAAAGCTAGGAAGTAGCTTCTCAACTGTAGTGTTTGTAGTTGTTGTGGTGAGTTTTGATAGAACATTTCCTTTGTAATACGTGCTAGCTGCACCTAAAGTACAATAAAATTTACTGGCAAAATTTATTATTTTATATCATGGTATTAGTAGAGAACATTTACAAGGTCGATATCATTTGACTATCGCAGGCAACCTGCACCGCACTAGCAATGATTGCAACTGTACCACTTGCTCAACTTCTATGTTTCCACATTCTTCTTATCAAGAAGGTAAGTTTCTTTAGCTTCATCAACATTGTGAATGTCACATAGATATGTGCTAATAGGGCTTACAACTTCAATTCCCCCCTGAAAAAATTAGATTAAACTGCTCCAATTAGTAATATGCCTGGTCACTATTTTCATTCTGTTCCTTGCTCCCTTGCATGGCTAATTTTCTGTTGTAATAAAATTGATTTTTCCTTTCCTTCCATTAGTCACAAATATCACAGCTGTGTTCCTTTTTCTGACTGCTGATAGTGCAGGTGTCAATTGTTTACTTAGTAGGCTCTGACTGTAATCAATTCACTTGATTGGTTTAGATCAAGTACATTTTCTATATGATAAACTGAGAGCTGCTTCATTGGTAGAAATCACCTTCTTGCTCCTTGCCTACCTGTGCTCCAACCTAGGTGCCTGCCTTCTCTTTAGGTGATCAGCAGCTCCTGCTGTATTTCCATAAATGGGGGGAGAATTCACCTATGACCTATGTGTATTTGAACTTCATTTACCTCTCCGCCATATAATTTGAATTAAATTACTTGCTGACTTGCTCTTTTATATGGGTCTAGGGAATCAGTACATATGATTACATCATAGCTCTGAGAGAGCAAGAGGAGGATCAGCAAGAAGAGGTTGCTGGGCACCAAAGTCCACAGATGTCTATTATTAGCTCTGTTACTGGATTTAGCACTGCAAGTTCTTTTGGTCCCCTTCATCGTGGTTCATGGTGCACTCCACCGCGACTATTCCTTGAAGATCAGGTATGTGACTAACATTACCACTGGCTCATTTCTATCAAGAACATGATATACTGAGAGGACAAATCCTGGATTTGCCCATATATCTATAAAACTGTATATATAGCTAAACATGATGATCCCTGCCTGGCTCATAGTTCATATGCTAAAATGTTTGCACCACTGTCAATTTCCAATGGAGTGTGTTCTTGTGGTGAATAATGTATTTATTCATTTATGTTCTGAATGTTCCCAAGTTTCCCTTTGACACAACAGTGAGTTATAGTAAAAAAATTTGTTTGAAATAAATATTCTGTTTTTATTGATGCCAGTTAAATATCAGTATATCAAGTTTATCTGGTTTCAGCTGCCAGTTTTAGTATTTTAACTCTTTTATCAGTGTCATCCAAATTCTGGAAGCTTTACTCCTGATGAACAGAAAAGATTTCCTTTGGCAATATGAAGGATTTTTTTAACACACCTTAACTTGATGCCTGATGTTCATTCCATTCTTGCAGTTTGATGTCATCCCTCCAGAGATTGGTATGCCACAGAACTCAGGAAGCAAGAAAACAAAGGAAGATGAAGGAGCAAGGAGAAGAACTGGGGCAGTGAAAATCAGTCCTTGGACGCTGGCACGGCTTAATGCAGAAGAAGTGTCAAAGGCAGCTGCACAGGCAAGGAAGAAATCCAAAATTCTGAAGCCAATTGCAAGACACGACATTCCAACTAGCCATGATAGAAACATTGGTAGTAACCTGGTTGCTGACAACAAGAGAAGACCTGATAAAAGGGGGCGATTCCCAGATGAACTTTCTCTTGACCCCCTTACAAGGCTTTCCGCAAGTGGCACCGAAAGCAACTTCAGTGACTCCGTAATGGAAACATCCGGCAATTTTGCCCCATTGCAGCTCGAAGCGAGGAGCGCCTTCCAACCAAGCACCGCAGCGTCCACCAGAAACGCAGCCTCATCACCTGAAAGCAGCTTTGACTCACCTGATCTGCACCCATTCCGCATTTCTTCGTGCACAGCTGATGAGATGCATGGAGCCGCTTCACATCAAGCTCAGAATGGCATCAAATTTTTGAGATCGACAAGCGACGGATATGAAGCATCAGGAGGTGAGGACAGTGACCGGATCCCCTCAAGAATTGTCCATAGATCGTCCAACTGGGCCAACGCCATCCTCAGCTCTGGTCAGGGAGGCCATCCAGCTGATCAACACATGACATCATCTGAAGGGTGAAGGGTAACTAACACTAGCACCAGGTCGGGCTAGTTAGTTGTGAGTTGTGACTTGCTCCCAAGCGGCTTGTGATTCACTGACCAGATGGAGTCATATGAAGAAGCTGTAGCGGCAGAGCACTGTTGGTTGGAACTTGGAAACACAATGGTCGGTTAGTGTTTTAAGGTTTAGGATTAGCTTTGCTAGTGATCTTCGCCAAGTTCGTCTGATTTGAATGCATGCGATACTGCAATTGTGTTGCTTTGCCTATGGCATTCTCTTGTATCCGGGCAAATGCGAGTATCAGATTCGTTGCGCCCATTTAGCTCACTACAGCATTCTGTGGTTCTGTCCGTATAATGGCCTTTTCTGCGCTCCACGTGATCATGCTCCAGCAGTAACGGGCAATTGTTGATGGCCGGTTTGATGTGCGAGCCGTGCCATTGCCATACAAGGTTGCGCAAATCTTGTATGGTTCAATGTGCAAACCTTGAAAAGTTGCAAAGCAAACAAAGACTACAACAGTTTCAAACTTTCAATCCAGCCAACCAAGACTTGCATCAGTGCGCCATTTTCTAATTTATACCGCTACCAAAATTTCAAAAAAAAACTCGCCAATCGGCTTAAGAAAGGCTCACAGTATTCAACTAAGTTCAGCAAAATTCAACCTCATGTAGAAAGCATACTTCTAGCTCCGTTTTTTTTTCAAGACTATGCCCAGGTCAGTGTCCTACCCATTGGATAAGATGTTTGCAAACCACAGCATATTTCCACTACTATCAAAATTGATTTCAGTTGCAGCACATTCCTCTCATCAAACTTAATTGCACATAAAGTTTTGGTAATACACTCGAACACAAGCCAATGAGGCTGAAATATCTATATATATCTGAAATTGACATAAGGAGTATTACCAAAAAACAGACAACGGGGTATATAGCTTCTAGTTTTAATAGCGATTCTCTACTGCTACATTTTCCCAACATAGAGGCTGGCTTAAGAAGTTTCTCCAATCTATTTCATGGTAGAACCTGCATGTCCTTGGCGAAACCATTCAATGTAGCTCCAGCGGTGTAATTTACAAAAGAGCAATCCTACCAGTAAGTAAAACATGTAAAGAAAAAAGGAGCCCACACTGGGTGAACCACTTGCTGTTGTGCTGCCCCCCAAAAAAGAACTTCAGTTGCTACACCATAAGAAACATAGCAGTATAGCACGAGAGCATGCTACACCGGAACTCGTTTGCTTCTGTAGCGGTCAAGGAACTGCCGACAAGGGAATTTGGATTAGTTAGAATAAATAAAAAACCAAGCCTCATGTCTCCCGACAACAGAAGGATATTGTTCTGTTTAAGGTTCATACCGATGTGATAAATGGCTGTTGAAATATCCAGCCAAGAATAGGGATCCTTTGCAAGAAAACCACAAGAGTTGGCCAGAATCCACTGAAATGAAATCCAAGTCAGGCTTCATGACAAGTACAGGTGATAGGAATGGCATACTTTGTAAGGAACATGTTAGTTTTGCTGATAATCGTAAGAGAGTGTCCAAGGAATTTAAAGGCCTTGTCTCAACATTAAATGCAGGTTTCTCAAGAACGACATGATGAAAAAAAACTGACCTGAAGAGTATAACAAAGCCATATGCCTCTAGAAGCATGCCAAAAAAAGGCCACCCAATGAGAACAAGGAAAAAGCCAACACCAAATGAGATGGTACCCTGTTCATTACATCAGCTGTTAATTAGATAATATAGATATTGATGGGTCACAGATATAACAAAATTAGCAGTTGCCGAACCTTGTAATTCTTAGGCTTGGTGAAGAACTGCATAGTTGATTTCAGACCAATTGTCAAACCCAATCCTGACAGGAAGAGAATCTGAAATAGGACATAAGAAGAAGCGGGCATATGCATATTCAGTCAAATAAGGTCCACAAAATTCAAGGGAAAATACAGGGAAAAGATAATTACATTGCCCATTGCAATAAGTCCCTTGTCAAAGAAGAAAATGATTCCCAGGATGGAGAAGAATATTCCAAAGCCTGTCAGGCCGAGCCCAATCTCTGATGAAGATAAAACATGGAAGTCACAAATCATTCAATGGAACAACGAGCCAGTACTACTATTGTTTCTGGAATGCTCCAGGACCTAGTCCACACCAAATCTTAGGCTTTTGCTTCGCTTTATCTAGAAGGCTTACTAAATTGGCCTGGTTTGGTCCTAGGGGTTCATATGCAGTGCAAGCTCAATTATAAAAAGTTATAAGTTCTAAAATACTAGGCTATGATCAGGGTGTCACACATGCCATCTAATAATGCATAGATGAATCTACATATTTGATCATTCTACCGTAGCCAGCATAAAAAGATCAAGAAAAAAAGTACATGAAAATATGATAAATCCCTGTCCCCAGATGAATTATATATCACTAAGTGATATTGCACATGGGGCACAATTCCATTATGAGAAAACTATTAAACTAACTACTTAAAATGATAGGAATGACACAACCCTTTCCAATAGCCAACCTTAGGCGAAATAAATGAGGCAAAGTAAATCACAACAAACTTCATAAAACATAATCGTGTTCCTGCAAGAAGTAAGAGCTTGTTCGGTTCATTGCCCAACAAAACCAAACCAAGAAAATAGCAACAGTGATACACTCAAACGTTCATTTGAATTGTTGCCAAAATTTTGGCATTGCCAATATTTTGGTAAAGGCTAACAAAAGCACTAAAACTTTCACAAAAATTTGGTAGTGAACCAAATGATCACCCTCTGGCAAATTTTTGGCTTACCAATTTTTTGGTAAGGTTTACGTTGGTATTAAACCAAACAGGCCCTAACTAGTACAAAAAAATATATAATTTGAAAGGAACTGGGGCCAGGTCCATACTCTTGAGGTCATTCATCTCGAAGGAAACCATGTTGTCGATCAAAGGGGAGGAATCACACCAGTGAAGAATGGAACAAAAACCTCCAACTGCACAAAGTGTAAAATTAGGCACAGTTAATGCAAACAAAACAGGGTAGATTGCAAGTGTTACCATAGCTTTCAGTGAAAGACATAACCAATCTTCATTTCCTCTTTTAGGCAGCATGACACTGTTCTAAATCTAGCAACGGCATGGCGTTCGTGGCATCATATTACCAATTAGACAATGGCACGAACAGCTTCAGAGAACACGACGTGTATTTTACGGTAACTTGCAGCGGAAAAACTAAGAAATGTATCATGGAAATGATAACCTAAGAAGTAAGAGAACTATGCTCCAGCGAATGCTAGACTTCTAAATCAAATCAAGCATGCGAGATCTAAAATCTCAAAGCAGAACTCCGTTCCTAAACACGTCTCGTTCCTCCCCCGCGCCCCGAATCGCCGGCTCCGACACCCCCACGGATCGAGCCCGACTGGGCGTGATCCCACCACAGGCGCAGACACGACCACCGAGGAAGAGGAGAGGAGACTAACCCGTACTACTGGAGACGGCGAGGGATCCGGTGAGCCCTCCGCAGTGGCGCTCGCCGGAGAAGAAGGGGGGAGCGCGCGAGCGGTGGCGCCGGAAGAGGGGAGCGGCGTCTCGGTCGTTGCAGAGATGGGCAGTGCGGTCGGTGGCTGCGTGTGCGTTGTGCCCGTCAAGAGGGATGTACTGCGCGCATCGGCCATCGGGGCAGGCATCGTCACTCGGACGATCTACAGACGTCGGATCTGTTCGCGACGGTTGTGATTTCTTCTGAATTTGCCTCGGACGATCTAGAGGCATGGTCACTCGGAACTTAACTTTTTTAACTCGATTTACTCCCGTTTTTGCCATTCAGCCCGAATTAAGGGTTTGTTTGGGACTACTCCACTCTCTTAAAATTTGCCGCACTCCACGGAATTCACTTAGAATCAGATCTAGAGTGGAGTTGCTGCTCCACTGTGGAGTATTTGCACTTGTTTGGTTTGTGGAGGGAATTCAGATTCAAGAATAGTAGAATTTGGTAGGAATGCATTATTTTACCCCGGAGATTATTCATAAATCTCCAATTATATTATTTTTCATATCTATTATGTAAAACATATTAAATTAGTACTCTCTCCATTAACTTTTAAATAACGTCGTTGACTTTTATCACAAACTTTGATCATTCATCTTATCAAAAAAATATGTAAATATACAAAAATATAAGTTATAATCGAAGTACCTTCAATATTAAAAAAATATAACAAAATAAGTGATATTTCAATTTTTTTTAATAAGACGAATAATCAAAATTTGTGATAAAAGTCAACAGTAACATTTAAAAAGTTAATATAGATAGTACTAAATGAAAAAGTAATAAATATCATCTAAAAAGTGAATCGATAAGTTTATAATAGCATTGGTGGGTAAATTACCCCGAACTCCACGTTTTGTTTTAAAAACTGAATCCGCAGAGGACCTCCTGAGGTGCTCCACAAAAAACGTGGAGCGAAGTCGTGGATCTGCATTTTTCGCGGATTCAAAAACTGAGATCTAACCCTGTTTGGCTAGACGTTAATGGAGCGGAGCTATAAAACGTGGAGCGGAGCAGTCCCAAACAGGGCCTAAGTAGAATGTAAGGTTGTTTGGTTTGGTGTACGACGAGAAATGAAACGGAATGGTTTGGAATCATTTCGTCCGTCAAAAAAATCAGTATCACGCGGTTTAGTATCTACATGTAATATTATGTTTCTGGGATCGTTTGGTTCCACTTGATTCCGCATATCCCTTGAACCAAACAATAATATCACCTCATATCAAGAATCATTCTGTTTTGTTCCTCCTCATACTAAGAACCAAATACTACCTAAATTACTCTTTCCGTCCCTCAATTTTATAATATTATAAAATAGAACCGGATTTAATATTTCAACAGTACAATAATCTAAACAGTAACATTATTTAAATTCATCGTATTATAAAATATTAAATCTAGTTCTAAGTTATAATAATATGAAACAGAAGGAAGGAGTAGATAAAAGTAAAGTGTTGCCGCTAAACTAGCAACGATGTTCACTCATTTCACATGGATGTCAAAACGATGGTACCTATGTTAGTATTAAAATGTTTGTTAGTGCTCGTAAACTTGGACTTGAACATTGAAGGATTTAATGTAATTCCTATAAAATTATTGTGTTACAAAGAACCCTAAATCTATTTTTATAACAAGTTTTCTTTAAGATTCAGTATTTAAAATAGGTTTTAAAGGAGAGTCGATGGAGTTGGCGTCAACAAACTTGGTGCTAAGCTAGAGATTTATTTCTATAACAAGATTTATTTATAAAATAGGTTTTTAAAAGAGAGACGTTACAGTTGGCGTAAATAAACTTGGCGTTAAGCTAGAGATCTGTTCCTATAACATCTTTTCTTTAAGATCTATTTATAAAATAGGTTTTTAAAAGGACAATCAGAGAAGTTGGTTGGGTTGGCGCAAACGCCCATGGATTTTATTGAATAAAGATCCATTTTTATAACAAGTTTTCTTTAGGATCTATTTACGAAACATGTTTTTTAAAGGAAACCGTCAAAAAATTTGTTGATGGGCAGCATGTCAGGATTGCCGTCATAAATCACGCCATCTCAGTGTTTGTTCAGACAATGGAGTACAAACTCCATCCTACGCTTAGGAGCAAAATCTTGAAGTTTTCGGACGAATCTTGTCCATCTCAAATGACAGCAAACCCGCATGATATTGAATTACTGAAAAAACGATTTCGTGTATAATCTTCGTATCTTGGCTTATGGATTATGGTAGGCAAGTTTCTCAAGCTCCTAAACTGTACAATTCCTTTATATATATATATATATATATATATATATATAACAGTTCAAAAAGTAAAACCATTTATCAACTTTTTAGACTCAAATTTATTTGCTATGAACTTAGTTTCATTCATCATCCAACTTTTGTTTTGAATGGGCCGTTAGTAATCAAGAACACGTTAGCCAGCAACCATCAACTTCAGGTGGGCAAAAAGAGGATCAGACAAGGTTCAGAAGCATTGGCATTTGGCAGGTTGGAACATGGAAAACGATTTTCCTATTATCTACGCAATCTTAACTAATATAACGCGGCTTGGGCGTCCGCCGTTTCCGTCCGCATCTGCGCGCAGCGCGCGCAGCGCGCCAGCAGGCCGCGCGCAGCGCCCGCGCAGCGCCCGCGCAGCGCCCGCGCAGCGCCCGCGCAGCCCAAGCCGCGTCCGCATCGCAGCCCAAGCCGCGTCCGCATCCGCGCGCAGCGCGCCAGCATGCCGCACGCAGCGCCCGCCTAGACGCGCGGTACAACCGCCTGGACCAAGTCGTCCGCGGGCGCGCTAGGGAGTTCCCTCTCCCACGCGCAGCGCTTGGCCCAGCTCGACCACGTCCCGTGCACCCCTCTTAATAAACCCAAACCCTCACCTCCATTCAAACATCCCTCTGATCTCTCAACACTCCTCTGCTCTCTCCCTTTGTGCTCGGAAAAACCTCTGCTCAGACACGGCTTTGGTATGTTCCTATGTCCCCTTCTAACCATTTTCACTCACCCAACAAACCCCAAGAACTTAGAACAGAACTCCATGTTCAAGCACATACATACAATCAGATCAAATGCAATCACTCAGATCAAATAAAAAAACAGAGAGAACCCTAACCCTAACCGTCGCCGCCAACAGAGGATTAGGGTTAAACCCTAACCCTAAATGAGCCTAAACCTATACGCCGCACACCGCCGCTCGCCGCCACCTTGCCGCGGGCTACATCGACGGACCCTCGCTCACTCTCGGGTGAGCGGAGGACTCCGGCGAGGAAGCCAGCGGGCAGGGCTCGCCGCCGCCGCTCTTGGTCCCGCTCTCTCCGCCGCTCCGCCGAGCGCTCTCTCCACCGCTCCACCGCGAAGCTGCCCTCACCGCGCCGCCCTACGCACGACCCGCAGCCGCTACGCACGCACGGCCGCCGGCATGCCGCCGCTCCGCTCGCGGAGCCGTGCGCCGCCGCGCCGCTCGTGCTCTGGCCGGGTGGGGGGGAAATGAGTAGGGTTAGGGTTTTCGGCTGAGGGTGGGTATTTATCTGGCCGACATCGGCGGCTGGCCGTCGGATCAAATCCGACGGTCGGGATCGGATGGACCGAATGCGGCCTAGGTGGGGGAGGCAATAGCCGGCCCAGGCCCAGGTTAGGCGCGCGCACGCGTGCCACTTTCCTGGCCTGGGCCCAGGTAGAGGTTGGCCTGCTGTTTGCGCTATTGGGCCAGAATTTCGTTTTTTATTTATTCCAGAATTTAAATATTGCTCTAATATTTGATTTATTCTTGGACAATTAGAAAAGTTCCCAAAATTAAGAAAAAACAAATTTAGGTATGGACATAATTTTGTATGATTCATCATGTTCAGTAAGATTACTCTTAATTTTTTTATCATTTATATTAGTCTTTTCCAATTTCCAGAATTTAATAATTGCTTTTCCATTTTATTATTCCCTAGAAAATTAGAATTTATTTATTCCAGAATTTAAATATTGCTCTAATATTTGATTTATTCTTGGACAATTAGAAAAGTTCCCAAAATTAAGAAAAAACAAATTTAGGTATGGACATGGACATAATTTTGTATGATTCATCATGTTCAGTAAGATTACTCTTAATTTTTTTATCATTTATATTAGTCTTTTCCAATTTCCAGAATTTAATAATTGCTTTTCCATTTTATTATTCCCTGGAAAATTAGAATTTAACCAAAATTAAGATAAAACAAATTTATGTGTTAACAAAAAACAAATTTAGGTATGCACATAATTTTGTATGATTCATCATTCCCTGGAAAATTAGAATTTATTTATTCCAGAATTTAAATATTGCTCTAATATTTGATTTATTCTTGGACAATTAGAAAAGTTCCCAAAATTAAGAAAAAACAAATTTAGGTATGGACATGGACATAATTTTGTATGATTCATCATGTTCAGTAAGATTACTCTTAATTTTTTTATCATTTATATTAGTCTTTTCCAATTTCCAGAATTTAATAATTGCTTTTCCATTTTATTATTCCCTGGAAAATTAGAATTTAACCAAAATTAAGATAAAACAAATTTATGTGTTAACAAAAAACAAATTTAGGTATGGACATGGACATAATTTTGTATGATTCATCATGTCATTAACATTACTCTTAAATTTTTTTATCATTTATATTAGTATTTTCTAATTTCCAGAATTTAATAATTTAGCTGTGGATAGAATTTTAACATGACTCATCATGTCCAGTACAATTACTTTTAATTTTTCGAGCATTTCTATTAGTATTTCTACTTGTTAGAATTAAATAATTGCATTTTCTATTTTTTGAGCAAGTTTAGATGTTGGACAATTTGTTTATCATTTATATTGTCCATTAAATATTGTCTAGGTGCAAAATCTGTAAATCGTGCTGAAATACGTCGAGCACGTGAAAAAGCACGCTATGAAAGCTTGACACCAGAGCAACGAAATAACAGACGTTCAAGTGATCGAGCTCGATATGCAAGTATGACAGATGAGCAGAGGCACGTGATTATTAAACAAAATAGTCAACACAATTCCGAAAGACGAAGAACTCAGCGCTCTGCAAGCTTGACACCGGAGCAACGGAACAACAAACGTGCAAGTGATAGAG
Organism: Zizania palustris; assembly: GCA_019279435.1. NCBI lineage: Eukaryota > Viridiplantae > Streptophyta > Magnoliopsida > Poales > Poaceae > Zizania > Zizania palustris. Next base: position 48,057,482 of record JAAALK010000283.1, on the reverse strand, counting down.
CTCGATATGCAAATATGACGGAAGAGCAGAGAAAGGTGAGGCGAGAACAAAATAACCGACGAAAATATGCAAGGCGAAGAACTCCTGGTCCAAATTGTGTTGTTCCTAATGCAACACATGGCTCCAACATCATCTCTAACAGCATCGATACAACTGACATTATCTACCAAAACCTACCAGTTAGCACTCACCTTTTAAAGACTCAGCCAGACTGTCGTCACTGTGGTGCGAAGAGGTTTGAATATGAGACGCCGGGATTTTGTTGTATGAATGGCAAGGTCAAACTTGAAATTTCTGAGCCACCTGAGGAGCTTCGACAGCTGTACATAAATGACGACGTTCAATCACAACATTTTATGGAGAATATTAGATATTTCAACAGTCATTTTTCCTTCACCACAATGTACTGTGATTATGACAAGAACCTCGCAAGTGCAAGGGATGGAGTGTACACATTTAAAGCGCACGGGCAAATGTACCATAATATACACTCTTTTGGGAATGGAGACAATGAACCTAGCCACTTGCAGTTGTACTTCTATGATGATGATCCTAGCTTATCACATCGTTTTCGTCGTGCTCGAGACGAGACATATAGAGCAAGAGACATATCTATTATTAGATATTTGGTAGATATCTTGAGAGATAATCCATACTCTGAAACATTCAGGAGTCTAGGACAGGTAGAAGACATGGACGAATATCGTATTGTGCTAAATATGGACTACAAGCTAGACCAGAGAACTTATAATAGACCATTAACATCAGAGGTTGCTGCTGTGTGGGTTGAGGGGAATGATATTCACAAACATTTTGATCGTAGCATCACCTTGTTTGGCAATAATAACAACTACTATTCAATTAGACCGAGTGATGGGTGCTACGACCCTTTGTCATACCCTCTATTTTTTCCAAGAGCGGAGCTCGGTTGGCATTCTGATATACCAAGAGAAGGTATTGACATTAGTCAGATAAGTACGAGTCGACAAATAAATGCTGACAACCCAGGTTAGCTAAGTGACACATATTCATGTTACCACGATATTATTATTCATATGCTAATCACCTAACTGATTTCTATTTGCTTTGTAGATACTACCAGCAAGTTGTGTGTTTCGATGCGCGAGTATTATTGCTATAAATTCCAGGTGCGTCGTGGAATCTTCAACACGGTCTTGTATGGGAGACGTCTATTCCAGCAGTTTGTAGTTGATACCTACATAAAATTGAAACGTCTCGCCTGAATTACTTCTTATACAATCAGAAGAAGATTCGTGCGGATCTTTACCAGGGCTTGATGGATAGTGTATCTGTTGGAGAACATAGAGCCAGCAGATTGGGAAAAAGATGGGTCCTACCTGCATCGTTTATCGGTGGCGGGAGGGATATGAGACGAAGATATATGGATGCTATGGCCTTAGTGCAGAAGTATGGAAAACCCGACATATTTATCACAATGACTTGTAATCCTAATTGGGAAGAGATAAGTAGGGACCTTGCACCTGGCCAAACACCACAAGATCGTCCTGATCTTGTTGTGCGTGTATTTAAAGCCAAGCTAGAGGATCTCAAATTCCAGCTATTTCGTAAACATATCCTAGGAATCATTGCAGCACAAGTCCATGTTATCGAGTTCCAAAAAAGGGGTCTACCACATGCACATTTCCTCCTTATCATGGAGTCAACATACAAATTGAGTTGTCCCGATGAGTATGATAATGTTATATCAGCAGAACTTCCAGATAAGGATAAATACCCGGAGCTATATGAAATGGTAGTGAAACATATGATGCATGGCCCGTGTGGTCCACTAAATAGGAAGAGTCCATGCATGAAAAATGGTAGTTGCAAGTGCTATTATCCACGCCAGTTTAGTGACACAACTATCCAAGGCGAAGATTCTTATCCTATCTACAGGAGAAGGGATGACATACAAAGGGTAAGAGTGAGAGGTCATGACTTAGACAACAGATGGGTTGTCCCATATAATCCCATGCTTCTAAGAAGGTATGACTGTCACATCAATGCAGAAGTTTGTTCGAGTATTAAGGCTGTTAAGTACCTCTACAAGTATATTTATAAGGGTCATGATAGGGCGTCTGTGTCCGTCAATGAAGCTGATGAAAACTGCGAGATTAATGAGATCAATGAATATAGGGATGCTAGGTGGGTAACACCACAGGAGGCATTGTGGAGAATATTTGGATTTGATCTTAGCGGGATTTCGCCACCAGTGCTACAGTTACAGCTCCACCTCCCAGGAATGCATCTTGTGTCCTATAGAGAGAATGCTGATGTACGTGAAGTTCTCGACCAACAGGGTGCCTCAAGAACCATGTTGACTGAGTATTTCAAGGCAAATCAAGAATTTACGTGGGCACGCACATTACTTTATAGGGATTTCCCACAATATGCAGTGTGGTTGCCTGGACGTAAGCTTTGGAAAATAAGAGAACGAAGCACGCAGGTTGGGAGGATCATCTCAGCACATCCAGCAGAGGGAGAAAGATACTACTTGAGGGTGCTATTAAACCATGTGGTTGGTGCTACTTCATTTGAGAATTTGAGGACATATGATGGTATTGTATACCCTACATTTCGAGAAAGCGCTGAGAAAAGAGGTATTATTGAGTCAGATAACAGCATTGATGAGTGTCTCTCTGAAGCTGAAGTATTTCATATGCCTTCGTCCCTCCGAAGGTTGTTTGCTACAATATTGGTATATTGTGAACCTAGCGATGTGCGTGGACTCTGGAACAAACACTTCGAAGCAATGTCTGATGACATCCGACGATCCCAGCTGAATGCATATGCAGTTGAACAAATGGTGTTATTGGATATAAGAAAATTGCTTCAGTCAATGGGTAAAGAGATAACATCATTTCCTCTTCCAGAAATTGATGAATCATATGACGCCATGGCGGGTGAGGTGAGGGAGATTTGTGAAGAGTCCTCTATACAGGTGGATAATGAGCTACTAGCGAGCACATCCTCTCTTAATGCAGAACAGAGATATGCTTATGATGTTATACTATCATCCGTTGACAACAATAGTGGAGGTGTGTTTTTTGTTGATGGTCCAGGAGGAACAGGAAAAACCTTTCTGTATAAAGCTTTATTAGCAAAAGTCCGTAGCGAGGGGAAGATAGCTATTGCTACTGCAACATCTGGTGTTGCTGCTTCCATCATGCCTGGAGGTAGGACGGCTCATTCAAGGTTTAAGATACCACTAAGCATACAAGATAATGGAGTGTGTAACTTCACCAAACAAAGTGGTACTGCGAAGCTTCTTCAAAAAGCTTCGCTTATATTATGGGATGAAGTCTCCATGACAAAAAGACAGGCAATTGAGGCGTTGGACAAGAGCATGAGGGACATAATGGAAAAGCCCAATCTACCATTTGGAGGCAAAACAATGGTTTTTGGAGGTGACTTTAGACAAGTTCTTCCAGTTATACGAAAGGGGAATAGGGCTCAAATTGTAAACGCAACATTGCGTAGATCTTACCTATGGGATAACATGCATCAGTTGAGACTTGTCCATAACATGAGAGCTCGATCAGATATATGGTTTTCAGACTACCTGCTACGGATTGGCAATGGCATTGAAGAGACCATCGATGATGACTATGTAAATTTACCCGACGAAATATGTGTACCCTACACTGGTGCAGAATCAGATATTGATAGTCTTATTGACATGGTATTTCCAATGTTAGGTGCAAACATGACTGATGCAGACTACATCACATCTCGAGCTATTTTGTCAACGAGGAATGAGAACGTTGATGCAATAAACATGAAGCTTATCGAACGTTTTCCTGGTGACGAGATGATTTATCACAGTCATGATCGAGCAGTCGATGATCCATGCAACCATTATCCGTCTGAGTTCTTGAATTCATTAACGCCAAATGGGTTACCTCCACATATATTAAAACTCAAGGTTAATTGTCCTGTGATTTTGCTCAGAAATCTTGACCCGGCCAATGGTCTGTGTAATGAGACTAGGTTGATAGTCCGAGCATTTCAAAGAAATACTATCGATGCTGAAATTGTATTGGGACAACATGCTGGTGAGAGAGTCTTCCTTCCACGCATACCCTTGTGCCCCTCCGACGATGAGATGTTCCCCTTCAAGTTTAAGAGGAGTCAATTTCCTGTTAGGGTGAGTTTTGCAATGACAATTAATAAAGCACAGGGTCAAACAATACCGCATGTTGGAATATACCTCCCGAACCCGGTGTTCTCTCATGGACAACTATATGTAGCTCTGTCACGAGCAACTTCTCGTAGCAACATCAAAATACTCGCCGCTCCGGAGAAAAATATGGGAATCAATTCAACAAGCACGCTAACGAAGAATATTGTTTACAAGGAAGTGCTCACTGAGTAGATAAAAGATGTGCTCACTGTATAGTATATTGTACGATTTCATACCAGATTTGTAATTATAAATATGCAATGACACTTTATATAGAAAGCATACTTCTATGTATTGTTTTGAGGAATAATATATTACTTTGTTTCTTATCGTCTCAATATTACTAAACAAATGTGTTCGGCAAATATATCATATTCTAAATATATTGCCGTTAACATTATGCATCCGTTGCAACGCACGGGCCTCTCACTAGTGTTAAGAAAAGCATGTGAACCATCGGCATGTCTTACTAAACAAAAAAGAAGCCGTTCCAACGCAAGTCCTGGAGCCTGGAGTGAGGAAGTGTGCAAACTGTAGCCATGACAACCCTAGGTACAACAAACTCCACTTATATGCTTAATTAACCAACCAACAGCAAGGTGCAGAAACTACCGTGCTGGAATGAAAGATTATTCCAATGCTGCACTTTCTGTGAAAAGTACTACCCAGCAAATGGTCAGAATTCTCAAAGTTGACACTAGTATTATCTTAACTCTGAAGCATAACTAGATAGGAACTGTGGAGTCAGAACTTTACAAGGTATTTACAAGTTTACAACATTCCATATATGCAATATACCCAATGTGGTACTCAGAAGTGGTCTTGCAGTACACAAAGAGTCTGCAAAATTAGGTCCCATATGGACATAAAACTTAAGGTGCACGCAAGATGTATTGAAGACAAAATGATACTAATGGCATTTCCAGGCAGTCAGGTGTCCCCAAATGCAAACATTGACAGGTGTCAAGAAAAAAGCTACTAACTTTGTTTTGCAAGGGACCTCGTCCTTCTGTTGTAGAGCACGCTGTGGGGGATTCTCCATCCAATTATGGATGACCCCTTGGCCCGTGCCTCCATCATACTTTTAATTCATGTAGAACTAAACCACAATGGTTCATGTGAGAAGCCTTGGTTGGGAAGCAAGATAATCACCAAGAAGAATCAGAAGAACTCCATTATGTTTGATATTATAAAAAGCACATTAGCACAAACCATATAAATGAACTGCAAAATCCCAGTCCTCCTAAAAAAATTGTAGTTGCAACACTTTTCACTCAAACGAAAGAAAAAGGCAAAGAGAAGTATACTATATTAAACAAAGATGTGAGAATGAACTTCCATGTTGAATATATTTAAAAGACGGAATTTTTACTCTTCTGCCACATAAGTGAGTGGTGTTTGCTCTTTCGCAGGACCACATGTCATACACCGATATAGAGCAAAATCTCCCTTAAAAGACAGGTCCCATATTAAGTGGAAGTTAACATGGGGGGAAAGGTGTAAAGGGAACATGGCATGAGCAAAAGAACAAATTGAAAGTATTCTTAAGCATTAATCGCATGAAACATGGTTGTATACAATATGAATGTTGCAGATAAATCCTTGATTTTGAGAGAATCCTCAAATGCCAAACAGACCCAAAATCTACAAGCTACCAGTTAGTGAATAGTAACTACCTTTGCAAAAGTGAGATATTCCTAACCATATACAGAGACTGAAGCCCACAATCTTTTGATTGCTGCAGCCTGCCAGCCATAACTTTCAGTACTAAAAGGTATAACCAATCTGTGGGTGTGGGTAGATTACTACTGATTTATAACCAATTGTCAGAGTTCATAACAAACTAGTGGTACTGAGATACAAGGCTCTTAATTAGGTTATTGCAAACCAATTCGTTCTCAAAACATTATGATGCTGTATTGAATTGCAAATCTTAAGGCATAAACTGCATTGAAATTGATCTTTATCAGAACAAAGGGAACATAATCCTTGCTCGGAGATACAAATGGGAAGCAAGAAGATACTGTGATACACTAAAAAGTAGAGAGACAGGTCAGAGAACAAACTGCATAGATATGCGATGCAATCACCTACAGGCTACATGCAACTTATCCATGCATTACCACACCAAATCACCGAAGCCACATTTTCCAAAGGAACTCTAGATGCAAGTCATCTCAGCCAATGAAACTGAAACGAATACCGGCCGCTCAGGCCGCGTGCTGCAGCTCCACGGCCTCGCCCTCAGAAGTGGCGGCGGGGGCTTCCTCGGAAGTCGGCGCCGCCTTGGCGGCGGCGGAGCGGGATTTGACGAAGTCGAGGAGGCGGCGGCTGACCTCCTTGGAGTAGAGCTGCAGCGCCTCGATGCCCTCCTCCACGGAATCGGCGACCACCCCGCTGACGGCCGCGGCGTCGAACGCCTCGGCCTCGATGGCGCGCGCCGCGGGCTCGGCGTCGGCGGCCGGCACGGCGCCGTAGCGCTTGCAGAGGATGGTGTCCCCGCCGAGGGTATCCACCAGGCGCTTCACCACCGCGTCCCGCGTGCGCTGCGTCGGCGGCCAGATGCTGAACGAGAAGCCAGCGGACTCTTCGCCCGCGACCGGGGCGGCGGCGGCGGGGAGCTCGTCGGTGGCCATCCGTGCAAGCTTGTGGCACCAAGGGAGACTCCAAAACCCTATGCCGCCGTCCGTTCGATCGGTGGGGGATTTAAAAGCGGAGCGCGATGGAGGCTGAAGCGTCGCTGTAATTGGCGATTTGTTCCGGGGTGGAGGAGGTTGCGGTTGCGGTGGCGGTGGCTTCAAGGGACCAAACAACGCGAGACTGTTGTGGTTGTGGAGTGGAGAGGATGGCGTCGGTTGGTGCCTTACTTATAACGGATATTTTCTCAAGTATCATATCAATATCTAAATTAATGATATTTATTTGTTGTATAAATATGAATGCTGGCATATTGAATTATTGATGTATTTCCTCTTTTCGTCCATTTGGATTCGAATTCCAACGTTCGATTCAAGCCAGGAATGGCAGGCGATCGGGATAAAATCCAAGCAATTCATGCCTTCGAACGAATTGCCAGCACCGGATTTATTACGGAGCCGTTACCACTGTCGTCGCCTCGTCGGCGAATCTTTATCCTTCCATGGAAATGATAACGTTGCAGCCGAACGTACGGGCTACAGCCTCCGCCAGTGCTTGCCGCGGGCTGAAGACGTTCTCAGTGTACCCGCCCCGCCCCGAAACCAAATGAGATCAGAGGGCAGTCCCCCTCGGGGAGCCCTCCGATCTCAATTGGACGGCTGTGCGAGGGGGCTTCGCGCTAGTGGGACCCACTTCGCAGGGGGCTTCGGAGAGAGAGAGGAGGGCTTCGCACCGCCCGATCAAGATCGGACGGTGCGCGAGGGGCGACTGCCATCTGTAGTCGGCGAGCCGACTGCAGAGGAACCAGTTCCCCCGAAACCGTTACAGATCATCCCATCATTTCCCGTTCCATTCTATCCGTTTAGTTCAAGAATCCGATAAAATGAAATAGTTCTGCTCCACGTTAAGAACGAAGTTATTCTGTTTTTTATTTAGTTCTAGAATCTAATGGAACGATTTTGTCCCTTATTTAGTTTAAGAGAGGTGGAGGAAATGAAAAGAAAAGCGAATGATGTGGAAGGAGTGGGAGATGAGTCGTGTTCGGTCGATTTTTTTGAGTGGATGGTTCCAAATCTACGAAGAATATTTCTTTTTGAGAGCCCCTTCATTCTATATAATTTCAAAACAAATACGCGTAAAGTAGAACGGAGCCGCTCGCTTCCACCTAACTCCTGAACTAAACGCTACAAGTTATCCCGTCATATTCCTCTTTTATTTTTTTATAAATTAAAAAACACTTTTAACGAATATCTTTTACCTACCTCTTATATATTATAACAATTTTTTATTAGTAACAAATATTTTAATCTTTTATTCTCTATCGCATTCCTATTTTATGGGTTTCTGAATATCATCTATATTCTTCCCAGACTTAGAAATTATTTCAGAGAGAGCAGGAAAATAAATAGTGAGTGATGTGTCGCTCTTTCTTTTCTTCCGGACAGCCTCAACATTTCTTAGCATTAGTTAAATTGACATGTTAGCCAAAATATAATATGGGCAAGGGTTTATTGAAATGGAAGAGAAAAAATGTCTCACGCAATAAACTAACTATACGATATCTCAGGAAGCAAATAAAAGAATTTTAAAAGAGTGGAAATAGACGATTAGATACATATTTATTTTAAAAAACTATCAAATAATGGTGTTGTCTAAAGAAATAGAGAAATACACTATTTATAAAATATTAGGGATTAGAACTAGTATTAGTATTAGAACATTTTTGTTTCAGCTTTATATTATAACAATCCAGTTTATAGAAAAAATTGGATACCATCCGTTTATTATAATAAGGTTTCGTTTGGCTACCTAAGCTAAAGTTTAGCTCTTATCACATCGGATGTTTGAATGCTAATAAAAAAGAACTAAACATAAACTAATTACAGAATTCCTAGCCTAATTCACGATAGTATTAAATCTAATTAGTTTATGATTTGACAACGTGATGCTACAATAAAATTATACTAATGATGGATTAACTAGGCTTGATAGAATCATCCCGTGAATTAGCATGGGGTTAGCATGGGGTTCTGTAATTAGTTTTATAATTAGCCAACGATATCTTAACACACGTAACACACGGTAGTTTAAAAAATAAAACCACCAATATCTTCCCTTGAAGTGGTACACGGTAAGATCGTGGGCCCACCCACGCACCCCGACGCTGGAATACTGGATCGATCGCGTGCGCAGATCCACACAAGTCAGCAAGTCCAACCCCGTCGAATCGCCGACCCCAATCGCCCCGGTCTCGCTCGGTCGCTTCGCTTCCGCCTCGCTGCTCGCCTGCCTGGCGCGTCCGTCGGCGTGCGTATCTCTCTAGAAAAAAACCCCGCGCGCTCCGGTCCACGCTCCCCTCGCCGCAAATCTCACCACTCGCCACCGTCCCCGAGGCCTCCCGCCGTCCCCCCTGATTGCCGCTCGCGGGGTCACGAACGGGAGTACGGGACCGATAGACCGCCATGGCCGGCTCCGAGCAGCGCGTCGTCGCCGTCATCCTGGTCGGCGGGCCAACCAAAGGTAGGCAGATCTGCGCTCGTCCCACTTACTCCGCCGCCCCGCGCCGCCCGTTGTTGTATCGTCTGACGGCGTGGTTTTGACGTTGGGTGCAGGGACGCGGTTCCGGCCGCTGTCGCTGAACGTGCCCAAGCCGCTCTTCCCGATCGCCGGCCAGCCCATGGTGCATCACCCCATCTCCGCGTGCCGCCGTGTATTACGCCTCCCTTCTCCCCTATGCCTCTGTCTCTCATTGATGGTTTGCTCCGTAATGTGCGAAGATTAAAGCCTCCGGATCCTGCTGTTGCAGATCCCCAACCTGGTGCAGATATACCTCGTGGGGTTCTACGAGGAGCGGGAGTTCGCCCTCTACGTCTCCTCCATCTCCAACGAGCTCAGGCTCCCCGTCAGGTTCGCCTCCTGCAAGTCCTGCCCTTCCCTTCACTTCTGGGATAGGCTGAATTCAGGCTCGTTTGGGTTTCTTAGGTGTCAGAGCAGTGGCATTGACGGCTTTGTATAACAATTCTAGGTACCTGAGGGAGGATAAGCCGCGTGGGTCAGCTGGAGGGCTCTACAGCTTTAGGGATTACATCATGGAGGACAGTCCGGTCTGCTTGTATTCCCGATTATCAGCTTGAATTTTGAAATTGGATTAGATAGTTATATATAATTGCTGGGATTAATTGTTAAGGGTTTCCTTCTGGGAGATTGGTTCATTGGATAGGAAATTGAGGATTTATCCTTCACACGACATTGACATGTGGGGTTATTTCAGGTCACTGACATGTGGGCTACGAGGGTAAATCCTCAATTTCTATAAAAATGGAGGGTAAATGATCAAATTTTCCTTTCTTAAAACCGGACTGTTTGACTAGAGTTGGCTAATTTGGGTGATATGCAATGGTTGTGCTGGGTTAGATTACATGAAGGTTTATCTTCTAAAAGGAACTCCCTTTTTGGTTTTGCAGTCACACATTGTTTTGCTGAACTGTGATGTCTGTTCGAGCTTCCCCTTGCCGGACATGCTCGGTAGGTTGCCAAGTTACTCAAGCTGGGATGGTTCATTGTTTTTAAACGTGTTATTTTCTGTTGGATACTGATCAAAAATTGTTATCACCTTCTAATCATTGTAGAGGCCCATAAAAAGTATGGTGGAATGGGTACTTTATTAGTTAACAAGGTATGAGGACACTTCAATAGAAACTTCTGTGCAAGTGTTTATATTATCCTCATCTAAAGTCCTGATATTTCCATATATATATATATATATATATATATATAACATTACCTGCTTACACTCTTCTCAGGTCTCTGCGGAGTCTGCAAACCAATTTGGTGAGCTTGTCGCTGATCCTGAAACAAATGAACTGTTACACTACACAGAAAAGCCAGAGACTTTTGTGAGTACAAGTTCTGATCATTTGTTGTTTACTTGTTTTCCAGTTTTCCTTGCTCTTCTGTTTTTCTTCTCGATACTTATTCATGCCTTTTTGTTTTGATTTGTGTTGGCACTTTAGCACAACAATGATTTCTAATTTAGTCCTAATGTTGTATATGTAGGTGAGTGATCTCATCAATTGTGGAGTCTATATATTTACACCCAACATATTTAATGCCATTGAGGATGTCTTACAACAGAAGAAAGACAGAGGTATTATGCTCATTTGTACCATAACTTTTGCCATGTAAACTGCTGTTATGATTGAAAAAAACTGTCCACGGTTACTCAATCATTTTGGATGGAAACTTCTCTGGTATGCTCAGAGTATAACACTTAGTGTCTAAGTCCTTGATATTCTAAACTTTTTTCATATAAAAACGGAATAATAATCATAAAAAACTGTTGTTGGGATCAGGTGTGAAATGCCCTTCTTTAGTGTATTTCGACTCAAGTGGAAACTGTGTTCACAAAATCTATATTAATATTTCTGCTAGAATCTTAACTTGGATGCTCCTTTCCTTAAATGGGAGAAACTATATTTCCTCTAGTCAGTTAGATTTATTTCTTGTTCTTCTTTTGTTTAGTATTGATTCTTCATATTTACAGCATAACATTCATTCCCTTTCAATGTTAAATTTCAGCTAACCTGCGCCGCATATCAAGCTTTGAAGCTCTTCACTCAGCAACAAAGTATGTGTCCTGATATATTCTTGTTCTATCCATTGCCCTGCATATTTTATTTACATTATTTCTCAGTTAACTTTTCATTTGGTTTATTCTCATTTTTGAAAACTTTTAGATGTATTGCAAAGAAATAAGAGGGTTAATTGTTTCTGTGTCACCGTTATTTTTCGAAACGCTAGAAATGCTATTAAAATTTTGGCATTTGCTCATATGTTATTACTATTTCAAAATTCAAATTCACTCTTTTATACCATTTGAGTCCACGACTCTGAATATTTGCTTGTATGTCATTACTATTTTCAATTCGTTATTTTATGTCATTACTCTTTTATGAATATTTGGGCCCAAGTGGCATAAAAGAGTGAATTTGAAATAGTAATGGTATATGAGCAAATACCAAAATTTTAATGATATTTCTAGCGTTTCGGAAAATAACGGTGGCACCGAAGCAATTAACCCAAGAAAGAAAGAAATAAAGAATAAGCAGTAACCTATGTGTATCACCAGGAAGTTTAAAACAGACTGAGAAATCTATGGAGTTATTCTATTTCCATTATAAATTCTGATACTGATGATCTCTACAAAATCAATTTCTTGTTACATATATGTACAATCCAGGACAAGGTGCCAATAAATACTCTTGACTTTCCAGTGTTGACCATTGACACCACATTTGTGATTGCTGACGTTGGAATTTGGTCGTATCAAATAAGTTTGATGTCTGGGTATTATTGCCCCTATGAGTTATGACTCAATAATGAAGTGATTAACATGTATTTTCCTGTTGCTAGTCATTTGCACTGTCTGTAATAGTTTCTGTTTTGTGTTTCAAGTTAATTTTGGAGAATATGGTTTGCTACTTTTAACTCTGCACGATAATGCTAATGGTTGTCACATTTTATGAAGCTGTGTTCTTACTATGAACCATTCTATACATCCCAGGAGGAACAGTGTTTACTACCTATAACAGTTGCATTCTTTTTAAATCCGTTTTACTAGTTATCATACCCATGCAACTGAAAGCAAAGAGTGGGTAGGTGGAATAAACCCTATTGTGCACCCTTGATGATTTTGTAAAATATGGATTTTTGTTTGTTAGTGTTTGGCTCAATTAAGGGTCTATCTGTAGCAATGCATGGAAACCAGAAGAATACCTTCCACCTTCGTTATGGTGTAATAGTGTATTATTACTTTTGACACTGATCATCCATGGTTCTTATTTGATTACCATCCAGGACTTGCTAGACTTAGTACAATCGTGCATGTTTTCTCCTTGTGTGTGTGTTTGTGCGGTTTGATAAATTATTTGTTACAATACTCAATACTGATCATCTTGTGTTAACTATCAACAGAGCACTTCCAGCAGATTATGTTAGGTTAGATCAAGATATTTTATCCCCGCTAGCAGGAAAGAAGGAGCTTTACACATACCAGACTCTTGATTTTTGGGAACAGATCAAGACCCCAGGGTAATAGTTATTCCTAATTGTCTTCTTTCTAACTTTGGAATTGCTAAGTAATAATGAGAACCTGCACTTATGCATAGGATGTCTTTGAGATGCTCTGGTCTATATCTTTCTCAGTTCCGGCATGCATCTCCTCATCTTTTAGCATCAGGAGATGGCAAGAGGAGTGCCACTATTATTGGTGATGTGTACATCCATCCATCCGCAAAGGTTCATCCAACTGCAAAGGTGAACTCTGGATCTTTAACCTATTTTGACTAGATTGTGTCTGATCGTGGTATCTCATATTCTTGACACTATGTTTGGTTGGTTTTAGTTGTATAAAATGAGGGGTCCTATCCTTTAAATATGAATTTAGCTAAGAAACTTGAAGCTAACCCTGTTTAGCAATACTCCATTGACAGATCGGCCCTAATGTCTCCATATCAGCAAATGCACGTATTGGAGCTGGTGCCAGGCTTATCCATTGCATTATTCTGGATGATGTTGAAATTATGGTTAGTTTTCTGTGTGCATATGATAAACCTGGTTTCACGAACATGTATCATGTATCTCATGTAGTTCTTTTGGTGGCAGGAGAATGCTGTTGTTATACATTCCATTGTGGGATGGAAATCAACAATAGGAAAATGGTCACGTGTACAGGCAAGATTTGCTATGTTATATTTTACTCTATGCTCTATTTCAAAAATTATTTTTCTTTAGTTGTATTATTATATTCAACCTTTCGTATTCTGTGGGCTGTGTTTTGGAACAGTTCATCAAATCCAATGTGAAAGGCAATAAGAATGCCTCAATGTTCTAATGTAACAGTTTAACACATCTAGATTTTTTTTCCTTAGCTTGGTTTTCTGTAGTTCCATGTTCTAAATTAACACATTTTGTCATAAATTACTTTTCATCTACTTAGTTTGGTTAAAGTTCAAATCCAGCCACTGCTCATCCCAGTGAAACTCCCTTTGTAATGAAGACAGAATTATGCATATTGTCAATCCAGGACTCCTCTCCGTGAAAGCTTTCATTTAACGAATGTAGTTCCATGTTCTAAATTAACACATTTTCTCATAAACTACTTTTCATCTAGTTAGTTTGCTTAAAGTTCAAATGTAGCCACTGCTCATCCCAGTGAAACTCCCTTTGTAATGAAGACGTAATTATCCATATTGTCAGTCCAGGACTCCTCTCTGTGAAAGCCGGCTTTCATTTAACAAATGTTCTGTTTTGTAATTCAGGGTGAAGGTGACCACAATGCCAAACTTGGTATCACTATTCTTGGTAAGACCCAACATAGATAACTTTTTTATTACCCTCCAATAAAAATCTTGTGATAATACGCGCTGTCTGTGTGTGATAGTTCTTATGGACACTTGACACGCTATCTAAATGCAGGTGAAGCTGTTGATGTTGAAGATGAAGTAGTTGTAGTTAACAGCATTGTGCTCCCCAATAAAACTCTCAATGTCAGTGTGCAAGAGGAGATCATTCTATGATACTCCTATCATGATTCATACTTTTATTAAATCCAAAATAAGGTATGCATACCAATATGTAATTTCTCTCGTTTGTTACCACCTTGTAAGCTTCCCCTAGATCGATATCATTAGTCTATGTTATACCAAGATTGAAATATGGTACGGTGTAATTTTGTTTACTGCACATTTAGTGTGAAAGTTTACTGGTTTAGAAAATGTACAAACAGATGATGCCATTTTTTATTTAATTGACATTTTGTTACCGTCTACTGAGCATCAACTGTGCCGCTGTGCAGTGTTGCGTTTTGGTCTTTTGGAGATATATCTTATATTTTCTGCGGAACGCCATTGCTTATTGTTCCATGTACATCGATGTGCATGGGTTAATAGTTGGTTGAATTGTAGATTCTAAAAATTTGTTGTGAGCTATGAGATATGAAAAATGTTGTGAAGTTGTTTTACTGTAGTTGTGGATAGGGTGCTTCTAGAAACAATGATTATATACCTTATTTAAAAATAAACATAATCCATAAAATGTTCATCTTTTATTTTTGTATTTGAAAAAAAAAACTGATGTGGTTAAATTTTATGTGATACTTGTTGGGTTTGATTTTTAGTTTTCTAAAAAAACTGATTGAAACATACTAATTTGGCTTGATTTTTAGTGTTCTAAAAAAACTGATTGAAACAGCTGAACAAAATACATATAAGTTAGGCGCGTTTCACATATTTTGCCTTGCTGAGGGCATCTGCAATATTTGCTTGGATCCATTTCAACTTGGTAAATAAACCCGTCGGTCATCACTGTATAGTGCTTTCTTTAGGCTCTCATTCGACAAAAAATGGTGAGAAAATGGTAGAAGCGTTAGGATATGACTGGAAACCTTGAGATGGAACAGCATGGACTTATGATACCATGGTAGTACTAACCTCTGTACAAACGCACATGATACCAAAAAAATTCAATGCAACCTGATGTTTTGTCAATGCGACCGAAACACAGATTTGACTATTTACCGAAGAGGTCACGGGAAGATACCCATATTCTACAAGTCATGTATTTTCCACACCGCCTGCAAGCTGCATGATCACTTCAACCTTTCACCTAGTGATATTCTTGAGAAAAGACGCCTGGATTTTGCTTGGTGAGGTAATCGTCGACACGCACTCGAACTGTACAATGTTCGAACAAACAAATTTGAACGAAACATAATTAGAATTTAGAATATGCATGTAAAACCGCCAAAAATAACATGGAAAGAAGCAGCCCTTGCCTCGGTTTTCTTGTACTTGTCTCTGACGGCTGTCAGGTTTTGATACTTTTTGCTCAATTGAAGATCATGTATTGCAGAAATGCAATCTTTGACATCAGATATCTTGTAGCCAGTGTTCCGTTGCAGCGTCAAGTTCTGGAGAATAATGGACGCTAGTATAAGGTGAATATAAAGCGTCAAGTAGGTTCAGCAGAAGTTCACGTCCCTTACGGCTTACCCAAGGACGAGTCCTTGGGCTGATTGTGAACCTGGCTACAAACAGGCAGGCAGCAGCAACAGTCGATGGCAGAAACATTAGACAGTAATGGTCCAGCAAGCTCAAATCGGCAAGATAGTTACACATCAACTTCAGTCTTTTGGCCCTTGATTGCTCCAGCTTGATGGGCGAAACAGGTTACACCAAGAGAGCATTAAGACTTAAGAGACGCATGTAGGACGAAACAGGTCATCAAGAGAGCATTAAGATTTAAGAGACACATGTAGGGCGCTCCAATAGTGTGCTTACATTGCCTCCACAACAAGTTAAGAATCTCCTACAATAGACAGTGAGACAGGTATCAGACAGTACGCTTGTGAGTTCAGTAAATCTAAAATCAGTACTCACGATACTACTTATGGTACGGAACACTGTAAACCTTTTGCATATACTGAGGAAAATTATCTGCAATCCTATTCTAATTAGGAAATACTTTAATGGGACACATACCGTAGAAAAGTTATTGCAGTGGGAGTCCCCAACTCAAAGTTTAGATTTTTCAGTATGTATTTCTCCATCTTTACCACCTGCAATGCGTACAAACTACACGTGCATTACTACCACTCGCAGTCCTGGGAAGTTTACTAAGAAATAGAAAGTTTAGCAGGATTCACGCTACCTGTTGTGTGGTGTAAGTGTTATCTGTAATATAATTGAACAGTCGTGCATCATAAAGACGATGCATACAAATATGATGCATAGTTTCTTCATACTTACTGCAACACTCAAATTATGCTCATCAGGGAGACACGTTCAAACTTCAAAGAAAAGAAAGATACACAAATATATATATATACAGCATTTTAGTCCCTTACCAAGCAACATACAATGCCGTGGTGCCAAGAAGTTGCAGTTTGTCCTGGCTAATGACACTTCTTGAAAGGAAGCGGTCAACATATGAAACAGCAAGGTGAAGTGTCTCATCTTGATGATGGAACAAGAAAGCCACATTCGCCATCCAGTCCACTAGGATTCCCCTCATACGGAAGTTAATGATGCCATAATCATAATCAGTTTCCGGCCTCATCGATGGCTGAGCCTAAAAATCTCACAAAATTGAGACAAATGAAGGAACAACAAAAGCCGCTAATGCTTCCCTAGCAGCTTGCCGGAGAAAACCACATACTTAACAAAAAAATGCAAATAGAATTTCATCGAACAAAACATTTCAACGTATAATTGCGTACTGTCCATGGTAGATCAAGTATATTCAGATAATCAAGATGGTAGGTCGGTAAGAATCGTAAAAGGGAAGCTAACATAATCTAGTTTGTCGGACTAATTTTTCTATAGTGAAAGATTACAAAACTAGCCCTCTGGATGACCCTGCATACAAGATCAAAAAAATTCCACCATTTCCCTAGCCAGCAGCAATTGAAGCGGAACAGAATCCAATATCCACAACTAAGGAACAGAACAATGTACTCCACCAAATCAAAGCCACACAATCCCCAAACCATCCCAGTCGGCTGAAGATTCCAGAATCCACGCGCATAATTTCCCCCAATTATATCGGTTTCCACCACACGCTTACAACCAAAATCGATCGATCCAACCATACCGCTAGATTTGCCTCCTGAAACCGTTCAAGCTTCCACACGCAATATGTGCGACCAGGAGAGGCGATCGGGAAAACCCTCACCTCAAGAGACCGGAGGTAACGGTCGATTTCCTCAGCATCCCGCTCGACCGCCGACTCCGGCGCGCCCGCGTCCGGCTTCTTTGAGCCTCGCCGGCCCGCGCCAGCGTCCAGCTCCTTCGAGCCTCGCGGGTCCGCACCAGCAGGCGGCGTCTTCGAGGCTTGCGGGTCCGCGCCAGCGTCCGGTTCCTTCGAGCCTAGCTGGTCGGCGCCCGCGTCCGGTTCCTTCGAGCCTTGCGGGTCCGCACCGTCGGGTTCCCCCCTCTTCCCCGCATCCTCGGCCTCCGCCCTGGCCACCGACCTCGTCCTCGGCCTCGTCATCCTCCGCGGCGGCGGGGTCCAACTACCGTTATTCGCTTTCGAGTCGGTGGGGAGCGCGCGGGCAGGGCCTCGCCTCAGCGCGTGGGCGGCCTCCTCCCTGTTCCCCAGCGGCGCCGGCTCGGCCTCACGCTGCTGCGCGCGTTCGCCTCTTCGCGCGGCGTTTCGACTTGGTTTCTCGCTGGGGGTTTCAGGTGTGGGAGGGAGAGGCTCGGAGGTTCGGGACGCGGGAACTTGTCGGCTAAACACCCCAAAATTAAAATGGGTGAGAATAATACTAAAATATAAATAGTTTTTTAAAAAAGTTTTTTATCACGTCCAACATACATAGTTTTCAAATAAAATCGGATTCATATGATTTTCTTCTAAAAAACATCTCAAATGGTGTAGATGATTTAAAACTCTACCCTATCATTAATTCTTTGACGTAGATCAGAAGCTTTTCTAAATAGTTTAAATTCATATTTTATATTATGAAATTTAATATAGATAGAATATAGGAAAAAGTCTAGTCAACTCTAAATATAGATCAAGGATATATATACCATAAACTACAAAATCAAATTCTTAATCTTTATATATAATATAACGAAAGCTGGTTCGACTAACAAATAACACCGACAGACAAGGACACTACAATCATCGGAAGTAGTATTGTTCAAATTCTTAAAAATTGTAATGGGGTATAAGAATTTAAGTGGTCCAATAATATGACTATTTGTAATTCATTTTACCATGATTTTGCCATGGGAAACTTCGGTATGATTTGTAATCCACCCCTCTTGCTTGAGATGAATCTAGC
This sequence comes from Zizania palustris, assembly GCA_019279435.1. NCBI lineage: Eukaryota > Viridiplantae > Streptophyta > Magnoliopsida > Poales > Poaceae > Zizania > Zizania palustris. The sequence goes on along the minus strand of JAAALK010000283.1, from coordinate 48,038,793 downwards.
AATCAAGCTTGGATGTATATTCTCGATCAAAGATTCAGAGGATAAACGAGCTGGGGGAAGAGTCAAGCATAAGTTCATTCACACAAACACCACTAGTGACTTAATTACAATGTCTGCAGATATCGTGGCGGTTTTTCATTCAGGCATTCAGCATGCAGATATGAATGATGCTGGAGTACCAACAGGCATGATAGAATGGTCTTCCCAAGTGTGAACTTTCAGAAACATAATCTAATTTAGCCATCTGCAGATCACATACAGAATTTCCATACTAGTTATCATACTAGTCAATACTCATCAGAATCTATGCAATCAAAATGGTCGACAGATATCTTCAGATGAACAATACAAACCATGAATGCATATCCTGAACATATGAGAGTACAACATTCATCAAAACCATTTGATTAATTCTCTGTCATGATCCAAATAAACTGCTAGGTTTTGTTCTTGTGTCAGCATCAGCTCCATTGCTATTCTGCTGTGCTCTCCATAGTGTGATCAACCCTTCGGCAATCCTCAGGCGCCAACCATCCAAACTGTGCCATTTGTGCAGTTAATTTGGCGATAGATTCGTCGCAATTGGCAAGCTGCATAAGTATCTTTATCCTTCTAAATGCAACATTGCTCGGCTTCTGCCCTAACTCGATCATTTGATGGAAGCACCTCTCCGCCTCCTCCAGTTTCCCTTCATCACACAACAAGTCAAACAGCACATCAGAGACCAAGGTGAATGGCCCAAAACCATTGTTAACCATATCACTCCACAGCTCCAGGGCTTGTGCAACCCTCCTGTGCCTATGGCATAACCTGACAATAAACATGCAAGACTGGGTATTAGGGAAGCATCCTTCGGAACGCATCCGCTGATACAACTGCCAGGAACTGCCAATGTCATACACCCAGTAATAGCAACGGAAGAAAATGTTATAGGTTGTGGCGTTTGGCATCAGTCCCTTTGAGGCCATTTCTTCCATCAATGCGAACGCGTCGCCAAGCCTCTTTGCTATGACGAAGTTCCGTATTGCTGCGTTGTATGCAGCTACATCTGGGTAGCATCCGAGCTCAAGCATCTCCTTCAGCAAATCCTTTGCCTTGTCGGGCTGCCCAATCAACCCCAGCCCGCCAACTAAGCTCGTGTAAGTGATCACATCTGGAGAAATGTCCTTCTCCCGCATTTCGTCGAGCAGCTTGTAGGCTTTCTCCACACCTCGATTCTTGCAGTGACAATTAATCAAACTGTTGTAGGTCCCCAGGTCTGGCTCCACCCCGAGCTCCCGCATCTCGGCGACGAACGCCTCAGCGTCCTCGACAGACTTCCACCCAGCTGAGAGCAGGATGTTGAATGTCTGACGGTTCACCTTGAACTCGTACTTGAGCGCGTGGTAGACGTTGCGCGCGTCCGACATGCTCTTCTCCTGGCACAGCGTGCGGAGCAACGCGTTGAAGAGTCGGACAGAGAAATTGCGATCGCGGCCGCCGAACATCCGGGAGAGGCGGCGGAAGGAGGCGACGGTCTCGCGGACGGAGCAGACCTTGGCGACGCGACCGAGGACGACCATGGCGGTGCGCGTGGTCATGGCGTCCGGGTTGAGACGGCGGGAGGATCGGAGCAGGCCCCACATGTGGATGAACCGGCGTTCTCGGCCGAGCACATAGAGCGCGGTGTCGAGCGTGAGGGGGGATGGCACGACGCTGTAGCGGTCCGTGGCGAGGGAGAGCAGCGACAGCACGCGGAGCGGATCCCCGTGCGCGAAGTGGAACCTTCGTAGGACGAGTTCGAGCAGCGGCGCCGATATCGGGACGGCGGACGCGGAGAGCGCGGACTCCATCGCGGACGGCGTGGGCGCCGCCGTGACGATGCGGTACACGGCGTCGGCATCGGCGTCGGACGCGCGTACCTCGACGCCGCCGCCGCTGGCCGCGGGCTCCGGCGCCGGCCCAGGCCCGCGCGACTTAGGCACGTACTGGAACAGCCCCCTTGCTGATCTAGTCGTCATTTTGTCCGTGGCGGGCGGCGCTTCTCGGCAAGGGTTTTCAGCGGCGCCGCCGCGGCGGCTCACCGGACCGAGCCGCGAGCGGCATGGAAGCTGCGGCCGGAGCTGGCCCAGACCCGACATGGGCCACGTCTGCGGCATCTCCGGGCCAGAGATTGCGCGGGCTATTTGCATCCTCGCTTCTGCTCGCGTTCATCTCGTGCAAGATCCCAAGAAAACTAATAAGAATGCAATTTGTTAAAATATTATTTAGTATATTAAAATTTTATAAATAATATTTCGTATTTTAGATATTTATTTTATTTTTATTATTTTCAAAATACAATCGAAAATATTGAAATACTTTTTAACTCTACCACCGATGAAATGTTCCTACTATGTAAAATATGTGTTCGCTTATTTTAGCTTATAGCGGTTGCATCTATTTCTAAAATCTAAAGATAAAATGAATGGTGCAAATTATAGTTTTAAATTGTAAAAATCATCGGTTGTTGAATCAACTAGACTCTAAAAGCTTAAAAATATTAGTTTCTTTAGATTCTCACTAGCTAACTAATAAAAATCTTCAGCTAAAAAAAAGATCTTATATTAGATTTATATGTAATCTATAGACATGGGTTTCTAACCATTAAATTTACAGTGTATCGTATATCATCTTATTAATAATTCCCTCTTATAGTTTTAATAAGTATATAACAAAACATAAAAAAATTAACTTTAATTCGTATATTAGTCCATCAACCTATCAAAATATATATGATACTTCAGATTCTGCGCGCATACATGGCTACTAGTGTGCTAGCACATCACTCTATGCATACTCAAAGGCTAGTACTAGTTTTTTATTAGATTTTTAGGCGTGTGAAAATTAGAAATATATTTTAGTTTTAGGGTCGAACCTTACATATCTACCAAAACCAAATAAAGAGAGTAATAATTAGATCTAGGACCTGTTTGGGAGGGCTTCACTCTATCATTTTCAGCTCCAATCCAAAACTCCACGGTGGATCAGATTCATGATGGAGCAGATTTTAGAAAAAATGTGTTTGGGAAGCAATTTAGCTCTAGCTTCACGAAATGTGGTATACTGCAATGTCTATTATACCCTTTGTCTAATTCAATCTGCATTTAATCAATATCTGCATTTAATCAATTTTTTCTAGCCGCCGGTGCATGCAGATGCATGGCCCTGGATACGGGGGCGCTCACCGTCGCTCACGCCGTCGGCCAACCGCCATGCACGTACGGCCATGTCGACGTGACCTAGCTCACCTCGTGCTCGTGGAAATTATCGCCGAAGACGAAGAAGACGGAAGAAAGCTCGCGCGCGGACAATCTTCTGTTGCTGCCGCGGAAAAGGATAGCGTCCGAATTCCGATGCCTGCCTGATCGTTCCAAACCGAGCAGCCCTTTCTGTTCCAAATCGAGCGTGTAGGATCGCCCAGAAAAGGCCACGGTCGTAACAAGACCCTCCAATTTGGCTGGCAATGCTCATGTTATTGCAAGCGGATCATCACATCTGTGCCGCTAAATAAATTCCAGGTGGTACTAACTAATAACACTACAAATTTTGGATCCAATAAATGGCACCGGCTAGAATCGAATCTGATGCAAGGGAGAAAGAGCTGGATCTGGCGGTGCGACTGCTAGAACATCTAGCAAATGATATATATTCAAGAAGTCGCGGCTGGAACATCGTGGGCAAGATGCTGAATTGGTGACCATCTTGAAGCTTGTTACCTTGTCGGGTCCCTGGTGATTTTGTTCTGTAAGGTTCTCTGGTTTTCTGTGAGTTCGGCCTCAAACTCTGTCGGGCATGTTTTTGTGTCATTTTGGTAGGTGAACTTGTTCTGTAATAAGTAGATGATTTTTGTGAGCAAGTTCTGTGTGTGGTCGTCGATGGTTTGTAAACGTCAGACACGTTTGTTTGGAATTTTAGGTTTCATTTCTTTTAATGGAAATGGGAGGGACTTCGCTCTTTTTCAAAAAAAAATCGAATCTGATAATTTTATCACACCTGTCACCTCACTTTATGAGGTGGTCAGTGGTCTCCCTCGATCAATAGCTTCATTCTATCTCCAGCTTATTCACATGTATTACTCTTGGATTCACATTTTTCTCTTCTAAATTTTGTGGCGACCAGCTCTAGTTGAGCCGGCCACCAACGATTTTTTTAATAATAAAAATTTTATTAAAAATTTCAAGACTAATAAGTGAATTTTAAAATTTATAAAAATAATTCTATCAGGTAATGGCCTTCCAATCTAGAATACGAAAGAAGGTGCAGTGGACCATTTGTATGACAGAATGGTCTAGATCAACATATTATTTATTGATAGAAGTCTTCACCAACCGATCTAATCTAGATTGACATATCATATCCCGACAAAAGGCTATTTTTTCAGTGCAACGGGTGGCATAGATTAGAGAAAAAAATAGTGGTATTAGTTAGTACTCCTCAATTTTTGGGTACCAATATATGTATATAACCATCTCCTATTCAAGGGCCGTTTGAAATAAATGTTAGAAAATTAAAAAAAATGGATGCAACTAGATTGGATGGTATAAATAAACAAAATTAATATACAGCTTTAAAATATTTTTTTGATAATTTCCTAAAGAAACTATTTGAAAAACTACACCGATTAAAGCCTGACCGACCATTTCCCATCACGTGGCTTGACTTTCAGATATATTTTTTTTGAAAAAGGAGCGAGAGGCTCATAGATTGCATTCAGAAAGAAAAACAGAGGCACCAGTTATTACAATACAGCCTTACAACCCAACAGAAAGAGAAAGGATAGGGGTACATTGCTTGAAAACACTAAGGGTGCGTTTGGTATAGCTCCAGATTCTGATTCTCCTAATTCTGATTCTGATTCTGTTGTGAAGTGATTCTGTGGTTAATCAGAATCAATGAAATCGTTTGGCTAGATGATTAGATTATAATTCATGTAAGAGAGTATGTTGGTATGAAACGACTAGTTGTCCTTAATCCCAAAAATTATTGAATTACGTAATTTCAAATATAGAAATAAAATATTCACAAATAAGCGTATAGAAAATCTAATATAAAGAATCATATGAATTATATCTAAACGTGCATTGCAAATATTGATATCAAATGTGTTATCCTCTAGATTGCGATATAGCTGACGCTAAATCATCACGATAGCTGCACTTTAAAAGTATCAAGGAATGCTTTTTGATCAACCTCTTTGTATATGTACACATGCATTGTTCTGTACATGTGCATGATAGAATTACTAAGGGGCTTAGGATCATCTAGGTTAGACCAGTAGGGTAGAACTAAGGAGGGATGGCGTACCTATTTGTTCTGCCGGGGAAGAAGGAGACGCCGCCATGGCCATGGTGTTGAAGTCCGACTGACGACTGTGAAGGTTAAGGACCTTCCCATTGCTTCGGCACTAGTCTCTTAGATCGGTTTAGGTTTTAGGTCTTGGGAGAGGCAGAGGGGAAAAGGACGAACCCTGATCAGTAAGTCTAGCCTCTCCCTATATAGTGCCGCGCAGTAGGGGGCCCTAACCAATTCTGTTGGGCGCTCCCGATCAATGCGCTGGGATCAGGCGTATGCACATGGCCTTTGTGCATGCGGGGAGGAGAGGGACTTAGTCCCCTTTTTCTCCCGGGAGATTTGTAGCTAACAGTGCAAGCACTCAATTACAGGTATTCTACACATGCATTGTTCTGTACAAGAACATAGGTTTATCTGATTTCTAATCAAAATAACATCAAGTATCAAATCTCAGAAATATCAATCAACTAACAAAAATTGGCATTCAACAAGCATCCAACAAAAAATTACTGTACACATGCATTGTTCTGTACATGTACAAGCACTCAATCCAATCAAGCCGCTACATGGAGCACAAGCATCCAACAAACCAGGCAGTACCAAAGAGTACAGTAATTTAGGCAAAGATTGAAGAGGAACATAAAGATGAACAGGAAAGAAAATTGAAGAAACACCTTGCCGTGTCGTCGGAGCAGTACTCAAGCAGTACGGGACGGCGGACGAGGCCTTGGCGACGACGGGACAGTGGACGAGGCCTTAGCGACAACGGGACGAGCGGACGTGGTCTCGACGAGAGGGCGGAGGAGGGGAATCGACAAAGGGCGGCGGAGCAGGTACTCGACGACGATGAGACGAGCGACGGAGGCGCGAGAGGGCGGCGGCGGAGGTTTCGGCGAGAGGGCGGCGGAGCAGTACTCGGCGATGACGAGACGAGCGGCGGAGGCGCAAGAGGGCGGCGGCGGAGGTCTCGGCGACGACGACACGAGCGGGGGAGTCCTCTGCAACAACGGGACGATCGGGTTGATTCACGAGAAAAGCTACGTTTCACCTGATTCAGTACTCGTGTGTTAAATAGAGAATTGATTCCGCGAGATTCTTCTCGGAAGTTATGTAAAACATAACGTTTGGTACGGATTCAGTTAATTCTGCAAAGAATCTGTTTTAAGAATCTTTACCAAATGGGGCCTAAATAGAGGAAAAGTTCATATACCAAGCGAAGGCTATGGGACATATAGTTGTCCCGAATATACAGCATAATGTTTAGCTAAACTTCTTGCATATACTTATTAATCTATCGTCATATAGTTTTCATGATTTTTAACATAGAATCACGAACATTGGTTTTTTTTACAATATATCATCAACCGTTATAAAATGAATACCATATTAAAATATTTGGAAATACAAATATTTTAGCTAAATTATCAATAAAAAGTCGTTTTTTCTCAAATATATGTACGCGATATGTTTTCTAAACGTAGAGAGCATACTGTGTCCACCTCGTTCTGACCACAGTTTGATAGAGTGGTATATATATATATATATATATATATATATATATATATATATATATCATATCTACATCAGTTAGTTGGAATAATTTGTCACGAGATCAGATGAGACTTGAGACGAGATCGAGCATGGCCACGAGCCCGCACGAGGCAGGCCCGGGCCGCCACACAGATCGCGCGCTTTCCCTTTCGCCACCCAGGCTGCCGGGTGGGTCCCACAGAAGACTCATGCTGCCACGTGGGCGCCGTGTCGGCTATGTCGACGATTTTAATGTTCCGTTGAAATTATAAGTTTCTGAAGAAAAAAAAATGTGGTTAGGAAGGTAGTCGAGACCTTCACGCAAATGTAGCTTGCTAAGTGGACGGACGACCCGATGGAATCACGGACTTGACTAAAACTGACAGATGCAGCTGCAGATCATCTAAATACGGAGTATAGCACGGATGCTACCAGCCATGTCGCTTGCACAGTTGCAGCTGCACGCCCGCAACCGCAACATTCTCTTCCGGCGACGCAGACTGTTGGGATGTTTGCGAACCAATAAGATTCATGCATGAAGAGATGCAAATCAGCCAAGGAAAAATAATTTGATTGTGAGAAATACATATACATTTAAAATCAGAACAGCTTGGCATCGACGCGCGCACAGTGCCAAGCAGATACATGTATATTGTCATGTGGTGATATGGCCGATGGGACCGGATTTCTCCGTCAGTATAACCGGAGTATTTTACGAATAAACAATTTGTTATAAATATTGGTAACAATAGTAACTACTACCGGTTAGCACCGTAATCACAACCGGTCGAACATGATCAGATAACCTGTTCATGACGTACACGCCGTCGCTCTCTCGACGCGGAATGCATCCTGCCGTACGTGTTTGATTTTCGCACGGACACAAGATCGTCTCATCATCTCCGCCCTGCAGCCGAACGAAGCTCGGATCTAGTCATCGCTCTCGCCGCAGCCGGCCGCCGGCGGCGGCGGCGGCTAGCCGCGGCAGAGTACGGAGCAGAGGCTCGCGTCGACCCGCTCGCCACGTTACGCAGTTCGCATGCGAGCATCGCGCCCAGTGGCCGGTGCAGTCGGTGCGCAGTGGACCGCAAAATAAAAGGGAAAAGCGAGAGGGAAAAAAAAAGGAGAGGTCTTCAATTCGCGGACGATCTTATTCTACACCAGCTTTGCCTCTTTTTTGCGACAAAGCTTTTGTTGTTGATAAGGAAAAAAGCGAAACACCCAGACCAAAACTCGATCCTCGCGACGATGATAACCGGTGAAGAAATCTGATGGAAGCTACGAATCAGTACTAGTTTAGTACCGTCTCAGTGTAGATTTAGGAGGTGTTAGCCTATGTCACATCCAATGTTTAAATATTATTTTGAAGTATTAAATATAGATTATTTACAAAACTCATTCATCATCAGAGGATTATTCACGAGACGAATCTAATGAGTCTAAATACACCATGATTTGACAATGTGATGCTACAGTAAACACTTGCTAATTATGGATTAATTAGGCTTAAAAAATTCGTCTCGCGATTTAGTCTCCAATTCTACAATTATTTTTATAATTAGTTCATGTTTAGTCCTTCAAATTAATGTCGAAATATTTGACGTGACACGAGCTAAAATTTAGCCTCTAGATCCAAACACCCCCTTATTTTACTATGTAAATAAATTACAAATATGATCCGAATTTTTTAGATCATCAACCCATAGTAATATATCCACAAAGAATAAAACAATGTAACGGGAGTAGATTCAGATCGGCCGCAGTCGTGGTTTGATTGCAACTAAGCACTGCACACAATCTCAAACGTCTATTTGGATAATAAGGTCTATTTGTTTCAGTTTCTAGCAGTTATTAGTTTCTCAGTAGCTAACTAGTGTGAGTAGTTGGTGTTTTATAATTTTTGGATTCTAGTTTATTTTCAAGTTCTATGGCTATTGATTTTCACAATTAAATCCAGAATCTACACCGTTTGTTTTCGTATCATTTGTTAGAAGCCGAAACAAATAACCTCTAAAATTAATAGATACACACGGTAGTAAAACTTGACACTTGGCTGGTTTGGATCCAACAGTAGCAAGCAGTAGTAAAACTTGACACTTGCATTTGGCCAAAATATCCATAAATATAGGTAATTCGTAATTCAGTATAATTTATTTAAATACGATGTAAATAGTACATCCATTCATTTTTAAATAATGTCGTTAGCTTTTATCACAACATTTGCCCATTTATTTTATTCAAACATTTTACGTAAATATGCAAAAATATAAGTTATGTTTGAAATACCTTTAACAATAAAATAAATTATAACAAAATAAACAATATTTCAAAAACATTTTTGAATAATACGAATAATCAAATATTAAGATAAAAATCAACGGCGTCATTTAAAAATGATCGGAGGGATTACAATATTATGTAAGTCAATGATGTATAGAAAAAATAAAAAAACGAAACTAATTCTTCGTGACGATAAATCATCAAGATCAAATCCCTCGAAATATCACATGTGAAAAGCGAAAGGAGATCGAGCGCGAGCACACCACGCTTCTTGGCTTCCATCCAATTTGTAGACGTCCCAGTAAAACGAGCCTGGGATTTCACAGTCATGAAGATCTCTTCCAGTAAAACGAGATCGGAATATCGCCGTCGTTGGAGAGAAAAACCGTGCCATTTGTATCCTCGATCACCTGGCTTAATGACGAGCAATTAAATGAGCCGCAAAACTTGGTTAATTAGATCATGGTGTGCTAATAACCGGTGTAACACTAACACACAAGTTGTCAAGTCACTAATGGAAAGGCGATAATGAATCAGTTTTTTTCCTACGATCTCCGAAGATTAAAAGAATACAAAATATATGTGTACCCAAATACTCCGTGGATAGAACAATAATCCAATGTCAACTGCACTGTTCAATTAGATGCTTCCGTGGATGAAGTACAATCTGATGACAGGATATGAACATTGAGATCGGACACTACTCATGGATAAAACAATATTTTTTAAGGCACGCGTGGCACCTAAACATATAAATAACTTTTATGAGGAAATTTACAAATTTTTACTCACTACCGGATTTTTGGATGTTTTGCATATAAAAAGCTATAAATTGTCATAGAAACTAGCTTACCAATAAGTTTGGACATATTTCCCAAGTTTTTTTATATATAAAAATAGTTGAAAAACTAATTATCAACCTGTTAATATTAAATATATTGATTTAAATCCTCAATAATGTTATTATAGACCTTAAATCTTCCTAAATCTTATCTATATTCATCTTCCACTTAGTTCAGATACACTTTTCGAGTTTTTAATCAATATTTTTTTATTAAAAAACTTCTACATAAAAAGTATTGAAAAACTAGTTTTAATATTAAATGTATTCATCCAAATCATTAACTAATTATTTTAATTGAAATCATTAAATAATCAGTGTGATTCTTAAATCTTACAAAATCTTAGCACTATTAAATATTAATCTTCCACGCGAGGACGTAACATTATAACTCCCATCCTAACCTCCGCCTCCACCCACCCATCCATCCCTCCATCCCTCCCACTCACTCGCCCAAGTCCAAACTAGCATAGAAACACTCCCCCACGCCACGCATCCTCTCATGGCGTCCCGCGACCTCGCCGAGAGCCTCCTCCCCGGCGGCGGCGGAGGCAACGACTCCGCGCACGACGAATACGACGAGCGCGCGTACGACTCCGACGACAAGGTATCCATATCCGTCTCGGACTCCGACTCCGAGGATGCCGGCGACGGCCGCCGCCCGGCCTTCTCGTGGCGCAAGCTCTGGCGCTTCACGGGTCCGGGGTTTCTGATGTGCATCGCGTTCCTAGACCCGGGGAACCTGGAGGGGGACCTGCAGGCGGGCGCGGCGGCGGGGTACCAGCTGCTGTGGCTGCTGCTCTGGGCGACGGTCATGGGCGCCCTCGTGCAGCTGCTCTCCGCGCGGCTCGGGGTCGCGACGGGGAAGCATCTCGCCGAGCTCTGCCGGGAAGAGTACCCGCCCTGGGCCACGCGCGCGCTCTGGGCCATGACCGAGCTCGCGCTCGTGGGCGCCGACATCCAGGAGGTGATTGGCAGCGCGATTGCCATCAAGATCCTCTCCGGAGGCACCGTGCCGCTCTGGGGCGGCGTCGTCATCACTGCGTTCGACTGGTCAGTAGCTTCGAGGCTCGAGCTTCTATTAGGAATAAAAGGTCGTAGTATTTTGGTCTTGTTGAAAACAAAAGGTCCTAGTATTTTTTCCCCTTCTTACAACTGACTATAAAGCGATTTTGCGCTGTTTGTGATTTGTTTTGGAGCTGCATCGTATAGAATTCGCGAGTAAGATCGTCGATTTTTCTTTTTGTTTTCTCTTCAGTCTTCACTGTCCATGTTCTTTTCATGGTTTTGAGCTAAAGACTGTAACTTGGTGTTTTTTTTTTGTCTATCGTATTGATCCCGTGGCTTCTGGCGGCGACCGGTTGACATCTAAGAGAGTAGATGCCATATCTTCAATTCTTTCCCTTTCCTCCTCCTGTCCTCTGTTCGCTGCTTTGGATTCCTTTGGTTCTACCGATTGTTAGGTTTCAATTCTTTCCCTTTCCTCCTCCTGTCCTCTGTTCGCTGCTTTGGATTCCTTTGGTTCTACCGATTGTTAGGTGACACACACACTGACACACAAAAAAAGTTTGTCTTTTTGGTGTGGTGCCCTTGTAGCGAGACGATTGTGAATGGGACTATTCACTCCCATTGCTTGCTTCCTTGTGTTGTTTTGTTGATGAAAGATGAGCACTTTGGGCCGTTTGGGGGCGTCTTTTCTGGTCCTCTGTTTGCAGTTAGTGTGGTGATGGCTACCTCTGAATTGATCTTTGGCATTCCTTCTTGTGAGCTAAAATCCACACAGAAGCATTTTTCCTGGTGCTCCTTCTCGACCAATTGTTACTTTGATCTTCGGGAGGGCTTCTCGACCGATTGTATTATGTTGGGTTCTGAAATATTTTCGCTGTTTGCTCTTTTCCTACAAATGTTTTTTTTTCTGTTGGTTTAGTAGACCTAGTCATGTTTGGTGGTTGCAGTCTTGCAGAATGCTTATGAACGGTGCTGGTTCAATTGTCGTCGCAGTCCTACTCATCATATGCCCTCAGTTTAGATATAATAATGCACATTTATTGTTCGGTTTAATACTTCTTATTTCTATTCAGTTAAGAGACTTTGGGATTATTGTTAATTGCAACAGAAGGATAGGGATGTTTGGATATGAGATTGGTAACAATGAAAGGAACATGATGTACTACAAAAAAGAATTGGGATGAGTAAATTACTAAATAGTAATCAAGAGACAACAATATTTCCTGTCTGTTTGTGTTGTAGTATTATTCAACGAGTATCTGATTTTGACTTGATCTTAAGCTTTGTGTATGTGTGACAGATTGTCTCTTTCCTTAACGATGGAGAACTTTTCAGTAAAACTGATATATATTTTTGGCTTGTACGACATGTTGTTGGTGCCAGCTTCATCTTTTTATTCCTGGAGAACTATGGTGTGAGAAAACTGGAAGCATTCTTCGGCGTCCTGATTGCAGTCATGGCAGTATCATTTGCGATTATGTTTGGTGAAACAAAGCCAAGTGGAAAGGAGCTTCTGATTGGTACAAACTACAAACTGACTTGTTGGCAAATACTTTTGCTTATCTTGCATCCTTGTGAAGTAGAACAATTTATCCTTTTTCCCTGTTGTATTTAGGTTTGGTGGTTCCAAAGTTGGGATCAAAAACCATCAAACAGGCGGTTGGAATTGTGGGCTGCATCATCATGCCCCACAATGTCTTTTTGCATTCAGCACTGGTGCAGTCCAGGAAGATTGACACAAACAAGAAATCCCGTGTTCAAGAAGCTGTGTACTATTACAGTATTGAGTCCATTCTTGCACTGATTGTTTCCTTCTTCATTAACATCTGTGTTACAACGGTTTTCGCAAAAGGATTCTATGGGTCTGAACAAGCTGACAACATAGGTCTTGAGAATGCTGGACAGTACTTACAGGAGAAATATGGGACTGCATTCTTTCCCATACTGTATATCTGGGCTATTGGTCTGCTAGCATCTGGACAGAGTAGCACTATTACTGGCACATATGCAGGACAATTTGTTATGGGGGGCTTCCTTAATCTTCGATTGAAGAAGTGGTTAAGAGCAATGATTACTCGTAGCTTTGCAATTATTCCAACTATGATTGTGGCTTTATTTTTTGATACGGAAGATCCTACTATGGATATTCTGAATGAGGCACTCAATGTTCTTCAGTCCATACAAATTCCATTTGCGCTGATTCCTCTCATCACACTTGTCTCAAAGGAGCAAGTCATGGGGTCATTTGTGGTTGGTCCTATCACAAAAGTAAGTTTTCCCTTGAGACTTTGTTTATCATATATCTCATGTTGACAGAGAATCTAATTAGTGTTGAACCTGACCATTTGCTGTACTTGGCCATGTTTTTTCTATAACATACATTTCTGTCATCTCATGAAATTGAAGGAGTAAAAATAAAAAAGGTATTCATTTTGGTAATGTCAGCACTGAGCAACAATCTCCTTGGTTTCAGATCATGGTTTTCTTTAGGTGTTATGAAATTGATATGCATCAACATAATTCTTCAATGTTTTATTCCATCGAATTATTAGACTTGTAGCTGGAAACCATTATTCTATTTTCATCTATGTTATCCTACCTCCATACATCTATATTAAACTTTATTCAGTACATGGTTCAACTGTAGATTTCTTTGGTCCATTTTATTTGTTTGACAGCATATTTGTGTTCAGAGATGAAATAGCCAAACATATATGTTTTCGGAGTTGGCAAGGATAAGCAATTGACTTTTTTTTTGTGCTCATACTTAGGTGATCAGCTGGATTGTTACAATATTCCTGATGCTCATCAATGGGTACCTTATACTGTCCTTCTACATCACTGAAATCCAGGGGGCATTGGTTCGCTCAAGTTTGTGCATTGTGCTGGCAGTTTACCTTGCATTCATCGCCTATCTTATCGTACGAAACACCGCACTATATCATCGCCTTCTCTCATCAATGTCAAAGAGCCCATGATCATCTTCAAAACTGCTAGTTGCTACCATGGTGAAGGCGATAATATTGGAGAAGGCTGCTTCCCCCCATGTAAAATTTACACATTGCCTATTTGTATTATCTCCAGGGAGAAGTCCACAAAATCTACATTGTATATTCAGTTCTTTGCTGTTGTATAAGTTCATCAGTGGATTGGTATGCTTCTCCGTTAGGATTGGGATAAACCACACAGGGATTCATGTATCTGAGATCATAAACAGTAGTAGTACAGTAGATAGCTATGTTACCTCTTTCTCATTTTCTGGAGGATGACGATGGTGATGATCTGCAAAAGTGATCTTGACACTTGTACATCCTGTATACAGGACGGTATCAGACCGATTGATTTCCTCAAAAAAAAAAAGAATCATCTGTTGGACCTGGTAGATTTTCTCCTGAATTTGATAAAAATGTCATCATCAGGGCCAATAGAGCAAGAACTCTGCCTGCCTTCCGACCAAGGGCCAAGGCCCTGTCGTCCTGCCGAGGTCATCGACAGACTACAGGGTGACGCCATGGTCGTCGTCTTCCTCCAGATTGACGCAGTCGGCAGTCTGCCTTGCCGTCAGGCTCGCACTGTCTGTCGTTGCCACTGCCGCTTCGCGCCTTCGCCTCGCAGCCTTGGGGGGAATGGTTGGCCGCGGTCTGTGGCGACAGCCATGACGGCCCCGCCGCCGGCAGTCGCCGGAGCTCCGCCTCCGCCGAAATCGAGTCAAAACCAAGACGTAAAAATGCCGCCGCCGATATTCTCCTCCTCGATCTGGGCCGCTCAGCCTGATCTAACGGTCACAAGATATCCGGGATTAGCTAATAAATATAAATTACACAAGGGTCCTGCATGCAAATGTTCCTAGCCTTTCGCCCGGGATCCTGACCGCTAACGCTCGATCGGACGGTTCTCTTAAACTGGCGTAAGAATGAATCGCTTCATTTGTCGCGACCCATGACAGGAGTGTAAATGATATTATGCAAAATGAAGGGGCTTTTCCACAAAATACCCGCGAGCTTTGATGTGTAAAACAGTATTACAATATAGGAAAAGAGATTTGAAAAAAAACAGGAATCCTAACTTAATATTTGAAGATTGAATAGCTTACCATATATTGTATTTTGTGAACTTTTGTGTGTATACCACTTGTACGTGGGAAAAAAATCTTGCCGGTTTTTTCGTCGCCTCGATTTTACACAGCCAACGAGAAAACTAAGGTTCTGCTTTAGAGTAATAGGTGGTCTCTTGAGAGTTCTCTAGGATAACTGAAAAAATACAAGAGACGTGCTATTCGCGAAATTCAGAGGTTAAGGTTGTACATGCAATTTCTTTGTTATTTCTTATATTTTGAAAACCCTGGCGTCTCAGTACATGCCCTAACAAGCAAGAAACAATACTTATTTTTCATCTTCTTCCGCTTAACAATATTATGTATTTCGAAACTAAGATGAATCTATATTTGAAATTATAGACTGATTCCTCAATGCAATTTTGTAGATAGGAAGGTTCATACAATTTTCCCATAATAATAACAATAATAATAAACAAAATTTTATTATCTAACAAACGGTTCCACCACATGCGAACCATTTCGAAAGGTAGCCAAAATACAATATAATTTATTCAGAATTATATTAACAATCTAACTTATTTTCATAAGCTAAATAAATAGATTAATTTATTCTGCTAGCTTATTATAATTAATTATAGATTTTTTTAATAATATTTTTAAAACAAATTACAATTTTGGTACCTGATTTGAAAAAATACTAAAGCTAGATACATGTCGATCGAACTAGGCCACTGTTGGGGAAAATATCTCATCTTCGGGGTTATTGCCGAAGCAGCATAAAGACAGTCAACCAGTTCGAAGATTGTCTGAAGACCATCTTCGAAGATGCCCAGAACCCCGTTCGAAGCCCGAAGACAGACACTGGTTCGAAGTATGTCTTCGAACCAAAGCCCTTCAGGATCTTTTCTGCCAGCTAAGATGGAAGACTTATCTTCTATCCTATTAGATTAGTCTTTTACCATTTTAGCCCTATTAAGGAAACCGAATAGTTTCCTTAATGTCGGTTGTAATAGAGGGGTAAATAGGTCTTTTCCTTAATGTTTAGGCCTATAAATACCCCCCATTTCACCCTGTAATAGGGACCGAATACAAGTGATTCAATACACACTTTCGAACTATTCTAAGCTATTATCCTTTCGGAGGCTTAGAACAGTTTGCTTCACAAACACTTCGTGTGTTAGTTTTTTTTCTACAGAAACCTGTTAGCGTAATCTTTTACGCCAACAGTTGGCGCCGTCCGTGGGGAACCTAGTCCAAAAAACTTCGTTCTCTACCAACTTCTTACATCATGCCTCCTAAGCGGAGCGCACCTCGCAATCCCACTCGGAGGTCCTCTCGGATCTCCGGAGAGATACCCTTCGACACAGTCGAAGTCGGAGGGTCTTCGACTATCCCTCCACCTCAAACTCCGCAAGGGGCTTCTATCCCTCGAGGATACGAAACCTCTCCCCCAACCCCTTCCATACTCCGACCGCCCGGAGCCACTCCGCCACCCTCCATTCCGATTCGAACTGATCATACCAGTTCTCAAGACCCGGAAGGTCCTTCCGGAGGAGATGAAGATAGCCTTGGAGACATGGCCACTCAAATGGCCAACCTTCAAGCTGAGGTAGCGAGGTGGCGACAAGAGGCTGCGAACAGGCTTCGCTCTCAAGCCACCCCAGCTATCCCCGAAGTGCCCGAAGACGACGATCTTGGTTATCCCGAAGCCCCGGAGAACGCCTCTTACGACAATGAATCTCCGTTGCATCCTGAGTTGCAGAAGGTTCGCTTCGATCCAAAATTCAAAACTTCGAAGCTCTGTAAGTATGCCGGAGATGAAGATCCCGGAGAGTTCGCGCGTTCTTATGCCCTAGCGATTGAGGCTAGCGGCGGAGACAGAGACACTATGGCGAAGTGCTTCCCGTTAGCTCTTCAAGGAGTGGCGTTGAGATGGTTCTGGTCTTTAAAGCCAGGAACAATCAATTCGTGGTCACAGTTGAAGAGGAAGTTTATAAGTAACTTTCAGGGCACCTTCGTGCCCCCCATGTCAACAGGAAGCCTTTTCCAAGTGAAACAGCTCCCCGGAGAAACATTGAGGCAGTACTTCAAGCGCTTCGCTCACACGAAGTCGCAAATTCGGGGGCTGTCCACATCCTCAGTGGTTGATGCGGCTCGGGAAGGTGTCAGTCATAAAGGCCTTCTGGATAAATTGCATCGGAAGAGCATCACCACAGTATCACAGCTGATGTCATACTTCGAGGAGTATGCGAGGTCAGAAGAGGGTTGGCTTCGGAGGACTGCTGCTGCTTCAACGGTATTGCAGGAAGTTAAGACAGAGGTGAAGACTTCGGCACAGCCGCAAGAACCAGTCTTCGAAGCGCAGCATGATCGAAGAAGAGGGCAAAAGCACCCTCGCTCTGAAGTCTTGAACATTGCACCCCCACAGAAGTTTGCACCAAGAGCTCCACAGTCTGCGGGGAACAAGTCCAGCGGCTGGAGGCCGCCAGGGAAAACGGCTGGCAAAGGCCAGACCCTTTTTTGCTGTATTCATGGAGAGAATCGAAGCCATGCAACTGACACCTGCAAGGCTATCCTTACCCTAAGGGGAGAATACTTGGAAAGAACTTCGGGTCGAGGTAGTACCGACCGAAGTCCAGCAGCAGCGCGCCCAGACCCGGTCCAGGCTGTAGCGCGGATAGAAAATTTTGATGCTGCAAGGCACCCTCCGGTGGCCAATGTTATGCCACCTCCGAAGCAAGAGGAAGGGCAAGATAGAGGAAAGAGAGTAGTTCTCCCTATCTCCGAAGGAGGTACCCTCGGAAGCATGTCCAAGAGACAGCGAAGAGAGTATGTTCGAGAAGTAGGCCATATTGGGACTTCGTCATCTGCAGCTGCAATGCCGGAATGGTCTCATGTTCCAATATCTTTCTCTACGGAGGATGCAGCTGGTATTAAGTTCCCGCATATAGATCCATTGGTTATCACTGCTGATATTGCAGGGACTGAAGTCCGAAGGGTACTAATTGACGGAGGTAGCTCGGCAGATATCATCTTTGTGCAAGCCTTCGATCAGTTATGTATTTCCCGGAAGCATCTCCTCCCAGCGGCTCGTCCTCTGCAAGGCTTTGCAGGACCTCCGCTTGATGCACTTGGCCAGATAGGCTTGGAAGTAACCTTCGGAGAAGGTTTACTAGCCCGAACTGAAGAGGTTATCTTTGATGTGGTAGATGCCCCGTATGCTTATAATGTCATCTTTGGACGGAGCATGTTGAATCAGTTCGGAGCTGTGGCGCATCACAACTACTTGTGCATGAAGATGCCCACACAAGCAGGAGTCCTGACAATCTTCGGAGATCAAGCCATGGCTCGGAGGGCAGAATATGGTCACGGTCCTCCTCTTGATCCGAGGCAAGTGAATAGTGTCCAAGATAATGAAGAAATTTTTTCAGCCTCCTCCGAAGCTTCAAAGAAGTCGTTTCCAAGACCAAGTCCCGAAGGAGAGATTGCAACGAAGATCATTGTTAAAGATGGTAAAGAATACACTTTCCAATTTGGTAAAGATTTACCTCCCGAAGTTGCAACCTCCTTGGAAAAGGTCGTAGAAGAAAATTTGGATGTCTTCGCTTGGTCTGACGAAGATATCACCGGAGTCGATCGGGATATTATTGAGCACAGTTTGCTTGTAAACCCGAAGGCCCGGCCTGTTCGACAAGGACTCCGGAAGATGTCCGCAGAGAGAGCTGCTCTAGCTAAGGACGAAGTTGAAAAACTGTTGAAGGCTGGGATTATCAGAGAAGTGGCCCATACAGAATGGTTAGCCAACCCAGTCTTCGTCAGGAAGAAGTCTTCCGGGAAGTGGCGCATGTGCATTGATTTCACATCTCTGAATAAAGCGTGCCCACGTGACCCCTACCCCATGCCCCGAATTGATCAACTAGTTGACTCCACTGTAGGTTCAGAGTTACTAAGCTTCCTTGACGCGTATTCTGGTTATCATCAAATATGGTTGAAGCGCGAAGATGAAATCAAGACGAGCTTTGTAACTCCTTCAGGAGTCTTCTGCTATGTAAGAATGCCCTTCGGCCTAAGAAATGCCAGGGCTACTTTTTCAAGATTAGTTGCTAAGGCTCTAGGTCATCAACTAGGTCGCAATGTGGAGGCCTATATGGATGATATTGTAATAAAGAGTGCTTTAAAGCACCAACATAGCCTAGACTTAGCAGAAACATTCAATAGCCTTCGGGCATGTGGGATCCGTCTTAACCCCGAAAAATGTATATTCGGAGCTAAGGCTGGAAAGTTGTTAGGGTACTTAGTTTCAAGCAGGGGAATTGAAGCTAGCCCTACTCAAATAACTGCGCTGCAGAAGATGGCTCCTCCGGAGAATTTAAAGCAAGTGCAAAAGCTGACTGGACGTCTGGCCGCACTTAGCAGGTTTTTATCAAGGTCTGCAGAGAGGAGCTTGCCAATATTTAAAGCTTTGAAAGGGTCCGAAGATTTTGCATGGACACCGGAGTGTCAGAAAAGCTTCGAGGATATTAAAGATTATCTCAGCAATCTTGCTACACTCACGGTGCCTATTGCGGACGAAACCCTACTCCTGTATCTTGCAGCTACAGGTTCAGCTGTCAGCGCAGTCCTTGTCAGAGAAGCGGATATCAATGGGAAGTTGGTCCAAAATCCTGTCTATTTTGTATCCGAAGCATTGTTAGGAGTGAAGACAAGATACTCCGAACTTGAGAAGTTCGTTTATGCTCTGATAATGGCTTCGAGGAAGCTAAGACATTATTTTTTGGCTCATAATGTAATTGTACCAACTTCGTATCCTTTAGGAGATATACTCCGAAGCAAAGACTCCACTGGAAGGATTGGAAAGTGGGCAGTCGAGCTAGCACCCTTCGGCATATCTTTCTTGGCAAGGACAGTTATTAAATCCCAAGTCCTAGCAGACTTCGTAGCAGAGTGGACTCCACCTGCGAAGTTAACTCCGGAGAAATCAGATGACGGAGTTTGGATTATTTACTCCGATGGGGCTTTCCAAGCATCCGGAGCAGGCATTGGGGCATTATTGATTTCACCATCAGGGCAAAAAGCAATGTACTCCGCAAGACTCAACTTTAAGTCTACCAATAATATAGCGGAGTACGAAGGGATTTTATTGGGACTCCGGAAAGCACGTGCTCTAGGGGCTACAAGGATAATTATAAAAACATATTCTCAGATAGTAGCAGGGCACGTAGACAAAAGTTTTCAAGTCCGACATCCACAGCTTGCAAAGTATTTAGAAGAAATCCGCAAGATCGAAGCACACTTCAAGGATATTTCCATTCGGAGTATACCAAGAGCTGAAAACGTGCAAGCGGACATTTTAGCGAAGGCTGCAGCCGGAGCTGTGGATGTGCCTGACGAAGCTTTCTATGAGGAGCTCAATGTACCTTCGGTGCCACAAATTGCCTCTGCGGAGATTCTTTGCATTCCTAGTGCAGATTGGAAAGATTCAATCATAGAACTCTTGCAAGGAGGAACAAATTTGCCCGAAGAGCCCCAGTTGTCAAGATTAAAGCTCAGAGCAAGAAACTATCAGTTAATCAACGGTATATTATACAAGGCCGGAGTATGTTCCCCTCTACTCCGATGTATATCTCAAGCCGAAGGCCAAGAAATTCTTCGAGAAATTCACGAAGGCCTTTGTGGAAGCCATTTAGCCCCTAGAGCTCTGGCAGGAAAAACACTTCGCCAGGGGCTTTATTGGACCACAATAACATCTGATGCGGAGAGCTTGGTCCGCACTTGTCAAGGATGCCAGTGGATGGGTCGACGGAGTCATCGCCCACCAACAGCTCTTCAAGTCATTGCTCCGGTATGGCCTATGGCCAGATGGGGTATGGATCTAATTGGTCCCTTTCCGTTAGCAAAGGGAAATCTGAAGTTCGCAGTGGTAGCTATTGAATATTTTTCTAAGTGGGTAGAAGCAGAGCCCTTAACAGCTATCACTTCGAACAATGTACAGAAATTCTTCTGGAAGAACATTATTTGCCGGTTCGGAGTGCCTAGATATCTCACAGTTGATAATGGAACACAGTTCGACGCAGAACCCTTCAGGAAGTTTTGCGAAGACCTAGGCATTCAACTATGTTTTGCTGCAGTGAGACATCCTCAGTCAAATGGAGCCGTTGAGCGAGCCAATGGAAATATTTTATCAGGGCTAAATCGAAGAATAGTAAGATTATCAAAGGGACTGTGGACCGAAGAACTTCCGAAGATTCTGTGGTCCATTCGGACTACGCAAACAAGGTCCACAGGTTTTACTCCGTTCAGACTACTATTCGGAGATGAAGCTATGACTCCAACAGAACTCAAAGGGGGATCATTTCGCAGCACCGAACCAGACATCGAAGAAGAAAGACAAGCTTCGTTAGATTTGTCAGAAGAAACAAGACTTCGGGCTGTAGCTAATTTATCAAAGTATCATCAGCAGACGAAGACTTGGTATGACCCGAAGGTTAAGCTCAGCGAGTTAAGGTCGGGTCATCTTGTTCTACGAAGCATTATAGCACCAGG
Organism: Zizania palustris; assembly: GCA_019279435.1. Classification (NCBI taxonomy): domain Eukaryota; kingdom Viridiplantae; phylum Streptophyta; class Magnoliopsida; order Poales; family Poaceae; genus Zizania; species Zizania palustris. Next base: position 48,017,221 of record JAAALK010000283.1, on the reverse strand, counting down.
GAAGTTAGGCAATAAATGGGAAGGTCCATATCTAATTGTCCGCTCAGGGCGCCCTGGTTCATTCAAATTAGCTAATTTAGAAGGTGAAGAGTTAGCACATACTTGGCATGCGGAGCACCTAAAGCGATACTTCGCATAAGGGCTCCTTGTAATTCGCTTGTAATCACCTCTAAATTAATAAAGCATACACCCTGATAAGTTGCCTTCCCCTCATACACTCCCAGCTTCCCAAGCGAACGCGCTGGAACCGTGGGGTCGACTGAGAGGGAAGTGTCATTAAGCTGGGCTGTATTTCTGGACTTCGTACCCATAAAGTTGAAGCCTCCGGTGTGGTGGCTAAAATCCATCCGGAGCCCAAGTCACGGCTTGTAGGCATCCGTAAAAGAGCCAATACCACATTCTACGGAGTCCAAGCCATTGGCTGGTAGACTTCCGTAAAAAGAGCCGAAGGTGGCCAAAATCTGCGGAGTCCAAGCTGCAGCTTGCAGACATCCGTAAAAAGAGCCGAAGGTGGCCAAATTCTGCGAAGTCCAAGCCATTGGCTGGTAGACTTCTGCAAAAATAGCCGAAGGTGGCTACAATTATACGGAGTCCAAGCCATTGGCTGGTAGACATCCGTAAAAAGAGCCGAAGGTGGCCAAATTCTGCGAAGTCCAAGCCATTGGCTGGTAGACTTCTGCAAAAATAGCCGAAGGTGGCTAAAGCAAAACAACATTTGAGCCATGAGCTTCGAATGTCTGTTCATATAAGTCCAAAGTGACAAATTTCTTAAGACACTAAAGTGTCCTGAAAGTTATCTCAATTGATTTCTTTCGTTAAACAAAGGTACCAAGTTACCATTCTTCTGACTACAAAAAGTCGAAGGCATTTCATAGGATTTCAAAAGATCTTTAAATGGCAGAGGGGCTCCGAACCCCCAAAAAATTGTACTCCGAAGTTTTTTCTTTGCGCATAACCATCTTTGAATACAGTTCGAAGTTGCTTATACCCAAAGAGGGGCTAGTAAATATGGAGACAATTTTAAATCGGCATTCATTATTAAAATAAATGTATTTACAGATTACATTATGAAAAATTGGTATCTATACCAAGAAGGAATCGGAGACCTCTTCGGTCCCGAGAGCTAGGGGTGGAACGACTAGTTCCAACATCGGAAGTTCTAAGAACTTTACGTTTAACTCTTTTCCTCCCCCTCGAAGCTCTAAAATCCTTCTGCTCTTGTTGAAGCTCGGCCCAAGTTCGAAGCCGCTCGGGGCTTCTTTCCCAGCTTCTAAGATCTTCAGATCTCTTATTTTGGGCCTCACCTTCGTCTTCGGACCAATTAGTGTCTTCAGAAGACGAGGTGTTTGCGTCAATCTCTTTATCTTCCTCTTTAATATAAGACAATACGTCTTTGATTACTTCGGGCGCAATTACGCCGGAGTTATCTCGAGGAATAAGAAATCGAGGACGCTTATAACTCTTTAGAAGTTCGAAGGTGTTCCACAATGAACGAAGTTCGTTGTTAAGCTCTAACACTTCGATATCTTCCATAAGAGGCAAAGCCTAAAAATATGACAAACAAGACTTTCATTGATAAATGTTTACAAGCATGAGCTTTACATAATCAAAAAATCCTAAATAAATCCTAAACCTGCGGGTTCGGAGGAGGCTGACTGCTCGAAGCTTGGCTCCGAACTTGCTTTTGGCGTTGGCCTTCATCAATCCAAGCCTTGATCGCAGAACGACCTTCGGCTCTCCATGAAGTTTGAAAGGCTCGCCAGGCGGCAGTCACGCCTTCGGAAGGAGTCAAAAGTCTCGCGTCGTCGAAGATGTGGAGCCCTCTGCGCTCGGAGTAATTATTCGGCCCAAATCCTCATAGTAACGAAGTAATCCAAGGGCAGACACTTGTCCGGAGAGTTCTCCATAACGCATGCCTGCAGTCTTCATTTGCTTCGCTGCTCCTTGAATCCTCTTTAACCGGCGCAGCAGAGTCACATTGTCATCCGAAGGTAGTGATCCAGTAGTACCGAAGTACTCCAAGACACCCAGCATCTGCTCGATGACCTCCGAAGCCACCTTCTCAGACTTAAGCTTTTCCTCAATAAGTGCATCCTTGACCGAAGTCGTTTCTGCTAGAACTCCGGAAATTCTAGCATTCTCCGTAGTCAAAGTATTCTTTTGGGTCAGGAGTTGGCTAGCCTCTTCTTGGAGCCTCACAAGTTCGGACCCCTTAGCAGCATCCTCCTTCCGCAGTCTTTCAACCTCCGCTCGAAGCACAATTCTTTCTGCTTCGAGCTCTTTCTTCGCAGCCTCTAAGCTTTGCCTAGCCCTTCGCTCTGCTAATATTACATTATCCATCTGAGCTACTCGACCTTCGGAGAAGTTAAAATTTCTTTGAAGAGCTTCGTTCTCTTCCCGAAGTTGAGCAATTTCATTTTCGCTCGATAAAGCCGCAGCGCGGGCTAAGACTGCTTGCTAAGAAAAAAGAAAAACTGAAATAAGAAATTATTCATATATAATTTTCTATTTGGTTCGAAGATGCTTTATACCTGATAAGCTTCTCTTTCTATAGCAAGGTTAAGCTCCGAGCCCTTCGCTCTGCTTAAAAGGGCTACCAGTTCTGTTTCCCCGACTTTGCGACTGGCTTGACCCAAAGGTTTAACCAAAGTCCCAAGTCCGGTTTTCTCCTCCAAAAAAGGAGTTATGAGAGGAAGCATTTCTGAAGCCTTCTGATCAGCTCTGCTTAGCGAAGGTCCGGAGAGTTCTTCCGAGGCCCTTGGAACTTCTGAAGATGGCCCCCCCTTAGTTGATTCACTTTCATCTGTTGAATCAGATGAAGTCGATCTTTGAGTAGGGAGAGGCTCTATGTGTCTTTTACCTCTTCCAGGCCCCTGTAGAGTAACCTCCGGCTGTGGCTCCGAAGTTGTCGAAGGCCTTTGAATTATATCTTCGTGAGGTACTTCGACAACAGGAGGCTCTACAAAAACAAAAATATTATACATTGTATAATTTTACATAAATTGATAAGAATTATGCGAAATTTACCTTCGACATCCTCCGGATGATCGAGCACTGGACTGATCGGAGGATCAAAAGTGAAGTCATCATCTGACTCCGCAGTTAGATTCTCCGCTGTCGGAGCATCTCCGTGATCAGCCCTTTCCTCCACAACCGAAGTTGCAGGAACTTCGGCTTCATCTCCACCCATAGGGGCTTCGATTTGTTCCTCCTGGGTATCCGGAGCTCTTACTTCTTCGATGTTGGCTTGGGGCTCTGGTATACCTGCAGTATCTTCAATGTGAATACTTCGTTGAGCTGCATCTTCATCAATCAATTTCACTAATAATATACCTTCATCTTCTTTAGAACTAGAGATCGAAGCTCTCGAGCTCGAAGGTACATGATCTAAAGGTGCGAGATTCTTCGGCTTCCGAGCCACCTTCTTCACCGGAGTCCTTGCGGAGCTAGAAGCTCCGGCTTCAGCTACTCTTTTCTTGGGTCTTTTCTCCTGAGGCACCCAGTCCATCAGAGGGGGCGGAGTTAACTCCAACATTCCCCATACTCTGTTAAATCGCTCCCAACTTCTGACTAATTTGATTCGCCATTCTTTTTCCGACGGAGTTGGAGCACCCAGAATCTTCTCCGAAGCCCTTACAATTTGCTCTGAAGTAATAGGGGCTGAAGAAGCTAAAAAATAATTCGAGTTAGTCTTTCTTCGAAGTAAATATGTACAATGCATGTTGTTTTCGAAGTTACCTGCAGGGCTCAAAGTATAATTGATCTTGCGAAGACCGCCTTCCGAGTCATCCTCGAAGACGATAGGCCAGTTGGCCATCAGCGGAGGAATTTGCAGTCCGAGGAATTCTTCGGCTAAGTCCCGCATGCTTAACCTTCGGCTGATTTTCTGAAGAAAGTTGAGGCGAGCTTCGAGCTGGCCTTCGTCAGGTTGCACTAAGGCTTCCTTCCGAAATTGGATTTCTTTGAGGGGTCCAGCCAGAGGACTGCTCGCTCCGACTTCGGCATAAAACCACCTCAGGACCCAATCGGTGTACCATCTAGCATTGATGGCCTTAGCAGGGAATTGCAGGGCATATTCGTCTCGAAGCCTAAAATTAATGCTTCCGAAGGCAACCACCACTTTCTCACCTCCGGAGCCTACGAAGGTCTTCGGCTGACAAGTCGCTCTATGAAGTGCAGCGAAGATTTCTGCCCTCCCCTCACAACCTTCGGCTCTCAGCGCCCACTCGAAGATAGCTAATCTAGCTACTGCATTCGGAGATAGTTGGGGGAGGGTTACATGAAACAGGTCAAGTACTTCGGCCAAGAAATCCACAACAGGGAGGCCCAAGCCTGCTTCGAAAAAAGCTTCGAATACTACAACCTCTCCGGGTCTTGGTGATGGAATCGATTCTTTGCCCGGATTCCGAATCATAACTCCATTACTAATCTTTCCCCCTACTGTGATTGCCAAAGACTCTCTCTTGCAGGTAGACGGCCCCAACTCAAAAGATTGATCCAAGTATTTAGTCGACGGTGGGCACAGACCTTGGTCATCGGGGATTTGAGGATTTCTCCCCCCTGCCGCCATGGATGTTGCCGCCTGCATCGAGGGTGCCGCCGCCAATGTCGCCGCTGCTGCCGCTGCGGCTTCCTGTTGCCGAGCTAAAGCCGAAGGAGGCGCAGATCCCTTGGTCTTCACCATTACGATCGCTCGATTACTTTGAAGAAATGGAGACTAGGGCTCAAGAACTCAAAGGCTAGGGCTCAAGAACTCAAGGGGCTCACAAAGCTTTTGATTGAGAGAAAGCGGTGAAAAGGTAATCGGGTAAGTTTTGGGCTCTCTATTTATAGCCTAAATGTTCCGTTTATTACCGTTTTAAGTTCTGCCTTTTCGCATTCTCGCCCGTTATTTTCCTCCGAAAATAACGCACTGTATAACTTCCGTTAGAAGAAACACGCTAACGGCTATTTCTTCTAAGTCTGGAAAGATTTCAGTCTTTTTAAAGATACTTCTAGGTTACTTCGAATGTAACCTCTTCGAAAACCAATTCGAAGTATATATCTCCACATAATTTGGAGATAAAATAAATTTGCTAACCCCTACGCATGATTACTTTTCTTGCGTATACTGCTCTCCTAACACGTTACAGGTCGAACGGAGAAGCGTATTCGAGGGGCTACTGTTGGGGAAAATATCTCATCTTCGGGGTTATTGCCGAAGCAGCATAAAGACAGTCAACCAGTTCGAAGATTGTCTGAAGACCATCTTCGAAGATGCCCAGAACCCCGTTCGAAGCCCGAAGACAGACACTGGTTCGAAGTATGTCTTCGAACCAAAGCCCTTCAGGATCTTTTCTGCCAGCTAAGATGGAAGACTTATCTTCTATCCTATTAGATTAGTCTTTTACCATTTTAGCCCTATTAAGGAAACCGAATAGTTTCCTTAATGTCGGTTGTAATAGAGGGGTAAATAGGTCTTTTCCTTAATGTTTAGGCCTATAAATACCCCCCATTTCACCCTGTAATAGGGACCGAATACAAGTGATTCAATACACACTTTCGAACTATTCTAAGCTATTATCCTTTCGGAGGCTTAGAACAGTTTGCTTCACAAACACTTCGTTTGTTAGTTTCTTTTCTACAGAAACCTGTTAGCGTAATCTTTTACGCCAACAACCACATTAGGCTAGTTCGCCGATACTTGGTGCGAGCCCTAACACATGTCGACAATTAGTTAGTCGAACTAGATTTTATTTAAAAATAAAAAATAAAATCGCCCACTCCCGCTCCCCACGACGCTCACGAGTGCCCACGCCCGCCACCTCGGGACCATGGTCTGCCGCCTTAGGACCATGATCGATAGGTGGGTGGAAGCGGGTGTGTGGCGTGAGGAGGCACGCACGCGGCACAACAAAGCGAAGGATGCGAGGCGGTAGTGTGGGTGTTTGGCCTAGTTCGGCCGATGGTACGCCGATAGATGATCATATTTATAATTTTTTCAAACTAGGTACCAAAATTATTTTTTTAAAAAAATATTATTAAAAAATGCAGATTATAATAATTGTAGTAAGCAAATTCAATCTATCTTTTTTAAAACTAGCTTATTATAACAAGATTAGAGAGTGTAAATTATAGCAATACAGTTTTGTCACGAACAAGTTGTGGCATTGTGAAAGGGATGTGAGTTAGCTGGCACCAAATCTCCTCAGAACTCCATTGTTAAGCGTGCTCAGGCGGAAGTAGTATCACGATGGGTGATCTCCTGGGAAGTTCTCGTTCACATCCCGACACACCATGGCCTTCAAACAAGGTCGGGCCCATGTGGCCTATTTCAAAAAAAAAACAAGTTGTGGCACGGATTGTGATGTTGGTTCCAAACCATGATAATAAGTACGAAGATAATACGATGCAGATTATAAGATTGAAATATGCAGGAGAGAGAGAGAGAGTTGCTACCCGGTACAACCGCTGGTTAAACGCGCTCCCGGCCGGGCGTCCGCGGTGAGGACGTGAGGTTTTTGCTCTAAAAATTAGGGCTTTAGCGAGTGCTCGTAACGGCCGCTTCCGTCCTCCTCTCCCTCCGGGTTCATCTGGTGTTTCCTCGGTTCGATCTCGGGCTGTTCCCTAGCTTGAGGGTGGCGCCGCGATGAACCCTATAGTCGGTGAGTTTTTCCCCTCGCATTCTCCGTGGGGTTGTCGGGCTGGATTGGAAACGGGGTGATTAGATCGAATCAGGCGGAGTGGGTCGGGTGTTTCGAGGATTGGTGACATCCTCGCGCTGATTTGTGGTGGAATTTTAGGTTTTTAGGGTGTATTTGCGGGAAATGTGGCTGATCTGCTTGGCCCTAGTTTTCAACTCTTTTTGGTGATTTGGGACTTGTGGTTCGCCGGTAACACATTAGCGAGTATCTGTTCTTTGGTGAACATTTTTGTTGGTTTCTGTTTAGTGGTTACTTTGCTAGAACGGCGCTTGTAATTATGGTATAGTCGAGTCTTGCTTAAATCTGTACGCAGGAGGATTTGGGAAAAAATGCAGCATTGGACTATTGTTAATTTTGGGATTGCACTGGTGCATTTGTTAGTACCACTCATTTTTATGTGCTACAAATCCTGATGTTTTCTATTCAGATGATTGGGTATATTGTTGGTTCCTAGTTCCTACACAGCTACAAGTCTTGGCCTAACAGTCTAGAGTATTGTTTAGTAACCAACCCTACTGCTACAATTACAGGAGCATGTTTTATGTTTTGATCTTTTACGATAATTACAAAAGCAGACAAATTGGCAGTGAGATATATAACCGTGCTATGTTATGTTGGTTTAGATCCCTTGCAGGGGGATTTTCCTGAGACGATCGAGGAGTTTTTGCAGTTTGGGAATATGAAATGCATTGCGTTCAACCGCAGGGGAACTCTCCTTGCTGGTAATAATTGTCTCATTTTATTCCTACAATAGAACATTTAGTTGGCTTATGTAATTATCTTCTTATTATTTTATATTCCCTCTTTCCACAAATATAAGGATTCCTAGAGTAATATTTTCCTCATCAACAAGCCCCCATTCAATTTTCGTCCCATCTTACCCCCAATCGCACTCCTACCCCAATCATAGTCTTTTTCCTCAATCTTAGTCTCTGCTAAAAAAACTAGAAATTCTTATATTTGTGGATGAAGGGAGTATGAACTGTTTCTTTTACATCGTGGAGCATGTCTGCATATTTAATGCTAGTTTTAATCTATTGAAAGTTTCTCTAGCTGTTAACAGCAACCACTACCATTACTCCTAGCCTATATAAATAGTTTATTTCTCTTCATTTTTTGTCACTGCCTGCTTTATTCACCTATTCTATGGTGCGATGGCGGCAGTGGCGCCGTGGTGGTGCCTACCTTCTTTTACAGCTAATGGTTCCCATGTTCTGTACTATGCTTTTAAAAATTGCCATTCTTGTACAACTTCATTGTAAATGTTTAAAATCCAAATGCTTCTTAAAAACCAAGGTTTTGGCACTGATATGATTTTGATCACTATCAAATTTTGGCATGGTATGGAGATTGCACACACCAAATAGGCAAACATACCTTAATTCCGGCCTGATTGATCTATTAAGCCTGTTACTAATGTTTCTCACAGTTCGATGCATACCTCTATTCTGTCAAGGGATAGGGATTATCATGTACTCTCTCCAGTATAGAAATACAAGTCATTTTGGCCTTCTACTCCAGTTGCCTAAAACATGTCGTTTCCAATTTTGAGGTGCTTTTCTCCCTGTTCTGCCCCTGGCTGCATGCGGATGCCATTTAATTTGTTGCTTTGTCTCCCGTGCATGCATTACTTCCAGCACATGCGCATGCAGCAGCTCGCAGCTACAACCAGGCACCAGCACATGCAGGCTGGATGTCGTGCATGCATACTTCCAGTGCCGTCACATTTAATTTGTCGCTTCATCTCATCGCTTGCCGCATGCAGGCTGGACGTTTGCCATACAAAAAGAAAGCATCTTGCACACCATTCAAAAATTGCGCAAAAAACGAGGCTTAGAGGAATTGAACTCGTGTTTGTAGCTTCAAAGTTCACTTTAGTAACCAGTCAAATAGAAAGAGATCGTTGAATACAAGGTACTTTGCAAGCTATTTAATATGGGCAGACAAGAAAAATACCCCCTAATTAATCACTCCTTGGTATCTGAAATCATATGTTAAACGACTTGTATTTCTATACTGGAGGGAGTATGGTAGATGATGGGACTACAATAAGGGTATTAAAGTACATATGCAATTATTCACCATATTGTACATTTCCTTCATATTTCCTCTAGTCACTCCTGCTTGGAAACAATGGCAAATGGAAAAAGGCCTATAAAGCTTCACTGTTATGATATTTATCCTGCCATTGCAATGTATATTTTTAACATGATGATGTGATAAGAGAATTCTGTGTGGATTATTTAAAGTAAAATATCTGTTTACTTCATAATGGTTACTTAAGTTGGTGTAATCTTTTGTTCTTTTTTAAGACTAATCCGTGCATCCCTGTAAAAATTCATGAAATTTGTGATCTATACACATATTACAAAACATCATTCATGTGATACATGATTATAATGGTGGCAGCAATTGTATTAAATAATTTATGTCAACTCTCTGTTGCAATCTTTCAGCTGGATGTGCAAATGGTACCTGTGTTATCTGGGATTTTGAAACAAGGGGGGTTGCAAGAGAACTTCACGATAAAGATTGTACTGCACCTATAACAAGTGTGACCTGGTCCAAGTGTGGTCACCATTTGCTTGCCTCTGCTACTGACAAGTCATTGACACTTTGGCATGTAGTAATGGATAAAAAGATTGCCCGTATAACTCTTCAGCAGACTCCATTGAGTGCCCGTCTTCATCCTGGTGGTTCACCTACCCCATCCATCTGTTTGGCATGCCCTCTCTCTTCCGCACCTATTCTTGTTGATTTAAACACTGGAAGCACTACAGTTCTCCCAGCTTTTGTGTCTGATAACGGTAACACTCCTGCACCTAACTCCCGTAATAAATTTTCTGATGGTTCTCCACCGTTTACACCAACTGCTGCAACATTTGATAAGTATGGGGATCTGATATATGTGGGCAATTCCAAGGGAGAGATATTAATTGTAGATTCTAAAAGCATGAAGGTACATGCTGTAATTCCCATCCCAGGTGGAACAGTAGTTAAGGATATTGTTTTCAGCAGGGATGGCCGATATCTACTCACAAACTCTAATGATCGGGTCATTAGACTCTATAAGAATCTTCTGCCTGTTAAAGGTTCTCGAGAGGAGATTGAAAAAATAAGCAGCAGCAACAATGGCTATGAGAATCATTATGAGAAACTAAAAGTAAATGGTGCAAGCTGCCTAGATATTTCTTGTGAAATTTCGGACGCCATTGCAAAGATACCGTGGAAGACACCATGCTTTAGTGGTGATGCAGAGTGGATTGTTGGTGCTTCTGCAAGCAAAGGAGAGCACAGATTGTGCATATGGAACCGAACAGGGCGTCTTATAAAGATCCTTGAAGGTCCAAAGGAAGCTCTTATCGATCTTGCTTGGCATCCATTAGATCCTACAATTGTTTCAGTGTCTGTAGCAGGCTTAGCATACATTTGGGCCAAGGAACATGTAGAGAATTGGAGTGCGTTTGCTCCTGATTTCATAGAATTAGAAGAAAATGAGGAGTATGTTGAACGAGAGGATGAATTTGACATAAATGCATTTGTAGACAAGGTGAATTGTTTTACCCATCTTTAAGATTAAACTGTTATTCATGCCATAAAGTTGCACATCCAATTTTTATCTAAATCTTCTGTATAGGCTGAAGAACAGATGATAAATGAGGATGAGTATGTTGATATTGAGACTTTTGATAAGGACTCAACGTTCAGTGATTTGGATGTTTGTGACACGGAGGAGCTCATCTACTTGGCAGCTATTCCTATCCCAGACACTCCTGATGAGCAGCCAGACAAATGCCTTGGAAGTTCATCAAAGTTGGAGGACAGCAATCATTCTGGTTCCCCATCTTCAATGGATGCTGTACAGAATGGCCAAGCCATTCCTCCAGCATCTAGTCCAATGGAAGGTAAGTGGTAGACTACTTTAATTTTTCATTGCAGTTCTACTTTTGTTGTGCAACTAATAATATATAGTATCATGCTTATTCGTTTTTCAATTGAAATCTACTAGCAGCGTGGTACATTTTGTATTGATCTAACCTATTAACATTTCTAGTAATGGAAATGGGAGAGGTTGAATCCTCTTTTTTTCAAAAAAGAAAATATTTTGTACTGATATAAAAAAACTTGCATAACATCTTCATACCAAGGAAAGAAATGTAGTGTGGTCACCATGGTGAGATATAAACGGAACCTGGTCCTGAGTTTATTTTAAACAAAATTACAGCAGAATTATCCATCTTGTCTTATATATGTATAATTGACCTATATGCACAATTTGGGAAATCATGATATTCAAAGAAAACTAATAGTCAGCAAATGCAAAGTTGCAAACTAATATAAGTTAAAAATATTGTCGATAAACGCATAAATAACAATGCCGTGGTGCACTTCTAGCTAGGCACGGGATCTTGAAAACACGAGCTTTTCATGTGCTGTTTCAAGCGTGCTTTCATGATAACTACTATCAATTACACTGCTACTTCTCTCAAACATGGGCACCATTCTTGGTTTTATTTCTCTGGCAGTGGATAATTCTACTGCTGAAGAGCCAGCACAAGCTGCAAACTCAAAGAGGCGGCGGAGGCTGTCAGTTAAGGGGCTCGAGCTGAAGCAAGCTGAAAAGGGCAAAAAACCAACAGCGAAGAACAAGCCCAATGGCAAGTCCCCAGGATCCAATGGCAAGCAAGTGGAGCCTGTTAACGGGAACAGCTCTGCAGTTGATGATGAAGCGACCGAGGACGATGACATATAATATGTCCAACATTGATACTTTAAGTACTTTAGTTCGTGGAGCCCCAATTTAGAAGAGATGGGGAATATTTCTATGCCTTCAAAATTATGGAGGCTCTATGTGGTATGCTCCGACATAATAATTGTCAAATTAAGTGGAGGATCAATGTGGTATGTCGAGACATAATGGTGTGGTATGGATTTAACATTTAGGTCTGTTTTTTCCCTTCGCTTTTGTTTCATCCTTCAGATATCTGATTGATAAGGGTTCAGATAACCCATAGTTAGGCTCAATTCCGTGATGCTGGAGGTTGGCCTTGTTTCTAGATTAGTGTACTGAAGTCGGAAGATCTCTTGCTCATATCTGGCTTGTGGTTTTTGTACAAGGCTGATGATTTTGAAGATGTATTGTTTTTTCCCAGTGCCTGTTGCTGTGATTTATTCACTGTGCCAAGAAGCGGCGCATATGCTACTGGATCCAGGAATACTTGCATTATTTGTATGTCTCACACTGACGTCTTGGTAAGTGTCAAAGCTGCCAATAGGATTTTACAAACAAATATTTCATATAAATAGTTTGATTTTTTTCCTGTATTATAAGCCATTTGAGTTTGCCTTTTTATAAACCAAACTTATCTACCTTAATCAATTTTATAGAAAAAATATACCAATAAATGTATCATTTAATCTACCCCTAATCATGTTTTAATAATGTATTTATTTGATACTGTAGAAATAAATATATTTTTCTTTAAATTTGTTTACAGCTACAGTGCAAGCACTTACCATTACTCCCTACAGGCATGCTTTTAGAAATGGGTATATTTTTATAGGAAAAATATACCAATAAATATATCACTAAATCTACGACAAAAGGAGAATATGTTGTACTCTTTTGCTCCAGGCTTCCAGCCTTTTGAAAAGGCCACAGATGAAGCATAAATAAATCTCAACCAAGTACATCACTTTCTCGGTTTAAATTTCGTGGAATGCTTGGAGGCATTAGGCCATTATGTTTAGAACCTTTCATTAATTTTATCATCTACTTGCAAAGTTCTGGAGGTTAGATTACTGGAGCATTACACATTCTGTTTGCTGAAAGATGTAAACTAGATATCTCAAATCTGTACTGAAAAAGCAAAAGCTGGGCTTGTGCTCCCAGGTTGCTATATCCGGAAAGCGGCCACTAGCTAGCATTTGCTAGCTCGTCATGTGCGCGCCTAAATTAAAGCAAGCACTAATTAACCACCTACCGAATCAAATCATCGCTACTCGTCTTTAATTTCAAGTAGGATAATATATTACAGATCCGCGCTAATTGCTCGTACGAACCTCACATTCTTCGGTAATATAATCGATTCAGTTAACCAATATGCAACTAGTAGTCGATTCAGTTATTGTTTTTACGAGTCTAATTTAGCAGTAAGTAGATTGGTCACTGATGCTAACAACTAGTGGTTAGCCTAAAAACTAAGTAGCTAGCACATGCTCGGTACTTGGCTCCTCTCCTTAATTACCTAGTAATATAATCATGCTCATGCATGCATGCGTCCTTGTCGCCTTCTGTACGTCGCGCCACCCCAATAAGGCAATAACCCCATCAATCTTTCTAATCATGATGTACTGTTCATCTCACCTGATTCTACTCTATTCTAGACCGGTTTGTCAACACAAGAATTTCTGCAGTAACCTAGTAGAAAAGGGAAATTTTGCTGTATGACACTGCGAGATGTGTAGCTCAGTTCGTAACCAGGCTTACCATTATAATTTCGCGGTTCTTTGTCTAGACACACTATACCGATTATTTTAATCATTTCTTAAATTTTTAGAGAGAGAATGTGAGTGAAATGACTTTTCTGTCTTTGCCTTCAACCTCCGATTGATCTCTAAATTTTGCCGTAATACATTAGGGTGCTCGACGATGGCCACAACCCTGTCATCCCTGTGTCGTGCGTGGGACAGGATACGGCCGGCGGTGGCAACGTCGAGCGCGGAGGTGACAATGTGTTACAGCAAAATTTAGTGACCAATCGGAGGTTCAAGACAAGGGCAGAAAAGTCATTTCACCCACCTTCTCTCTCCGAAAATCTAATAAATAATTAAAATAATCGGTGCGGTGTGTCTGGGCAAAGAACCACGGAATTATAATGGTACTGGGCAAAGAAGCCTATTTGCGGTGTGAGCCAGTCAATTTGATGTTTTCGCGGTGTACTACGACAAAATTTCCCTATAAAAATCTACACAAATGATTTAACCGTGGTTAGCATTGGTAACTGTAGTTTCTAGGTTGTCTAGTTACCATAAAATCAGACCGGTATAACAGCCAACTACATAGTAACTAAATGGTTGGAGATTTTGTTACAGTTTCTATTCCCTCAGTTCCATAATATAACAATCTAAGATTTGATTTATTATATTTTATAGTACAATAAATTTAGATTATTATTCTCACTTAGCTGCTTTTACTAATTCAATGAGATCATTCCCACATTGACAATTTCTATTTTGCAAGAGACAGTAGAAATCTGGCACAAATACGGAAGAGAAGACGAATCCCCACATTAAAACTTGAAACCATGTTGTCAAATTAAATGGCCCAGCTGCATGCAGATGATCATGCATGCATGTAAGTGAAACTACAGAAGCAAAGCTAAAGCGTAGCAAGCAGCTTCCACATCAACATTGCATCCATCACTTCAATTCTTGCTAATTAATGACTGCAATTAAGCCCTGAGTGGCTGAATTCCTACTCATGTCAGTGAACTGGCTGGCTAGCTTACAATGGTCCGAGGATGAGCATGGGATAACACCTGGCTCATCGTCTTCTTCCTCCGAGCTAATCTCCTCCAAGTCTCGCCCGCAATGATGGGCAAACCCTTACCTGCTTTAGCTAACAACATCAGCCAGTTGAATCATCAGTGCTAATTAATTTCAGGATTACGATTAACCATGCATAACATGTGGAGTTACATAAATTAGTTAATTAAGTTCGAGGTTAATTAATTAATTACTACCTGATCTACAAAGATTGAGTTCTTTCTCAGCAAATTCCTCGTCCTCGCTTTCATCGCGATCGGCGTCGTCGGCGTCGTCTTCCTCGTCGTGGCTGTCGCCGTCGTCGGCGGCGGTGTAATGTGGCATGCAATCATCCCTATCAACCTTGCTACTACCGGTCGTCGCCATGGCGGAGAATAGCCCCGTCAGGCTCATCTGTTTACTGATCATCCGCGCGACGCAGTACGGCAGCTTCGGGTTGGCGCCGCCGCGCGGTGGTGCCGCGGCCGCCGCCCCGTCTTTCCGGTTGAGCCACGCGCCGGCGAAGGCCAGGCAGTCCAGGAGGCTCTCCCTGGCCATGCCCTTCATGTCGTACGCTTGGGCGCGGCGCCACAGGCTCCTGGCGTGCGCGTTCGCCGGCCGCGCGAGCGACAGCGCGCGCGTCGCATCTCTCACCGCCGCGTCGGCCTCTCGCCGCGCGAGCCGGCACTGCGCGCGGTTGCTGTGCAGAACCAGCCGCTCCCTCCTCCTGCTCAGCGGGCACACCTGCAGCGCCTCGGTGTACAAATCGATCGCCCTGTCCACCTCGCCATGCCAGAACATGTCGTTGCCTTGCCTCTTCTTCTCCTTAGTTAGGATCCTTCTCTTGAGAAGCTCATCCCTAGACATGGCCTCTTCTCTCTCTTTCCTCTCTACCTTTACATCTCTCAAGTTGGCGATTGCCTCCTTTGCTTCCATGCCTAGCTCGCGGCCATGGACAAGGTCGTGATCACGAAGCAGCGCAGCTGTAATGGCATAGCCGAGCCGTCGCCTTGGGCCGAGGTGGCGGAGCTCGGCCAAGTCAACGAGGTGCGCCGCCGTGGCGTCAGCTACTGTGTGCCAAGTGTCACGGTCGTCGAGGAGGAGGAGCAAGCAGTCGATGGCCATGTACTGCCAGTCATCGGACGACCGCGCGAGGTCACATAGGCCAGAGAGCGCGTCGCCGCAGGCGGCGATGGCGCCGCGTCCGACTGCACTCCTGCAGAGAATGCGGAGAAGTCCAACGCCGGCAGGTGAGTCGCCGTTGGCAAGGCCACCCCACATCTGGCAAAGCTCGCGCATGAAGCCTGGGTCTTGGCATATCGTGGCATGAGATGACAGGTCCCTGGAGGCGAGGCAGCTCAAGAAGTAAAGCGACCAACACTGGAGCTGGCTCGTCCACTCCTCCGCCTTCCGGTCCTCGTCGTCGGCACCGCCGACGAGCCCACTCGTCAAGAGTTCGCGCTGGTACTTCGGCCGCTTGCCTGGCGCTAGCGCGACGAAGTTCGCGTAGACATCGCCGACGCAGGTCAACGCGGCTCGCACGGCAAGCGGCACCGCTTCCACGGCGTACCGTGCTACGGCCGGGAACGTGGCGTCATAGCTGGCGAGGTGGCCCAGAGCACGCGCGGCCGCGCGCTGCTCGACCCATGTCATGGCGCCGCCGAGGAAGGAAAGCAGAGGCTGCACGGCGCCGGCTGAGGCGGCCAGCTCGGCGTGCGCGGAGGAGCGGATGGTGTACGAGCCAATGACATGGGCAGCGTAGTACGGCACGTACACGTTCTGGCCACGGAGGCGCCACTCCACGTCGGCGAGCGCACGAGCGAGGAGAACGGACATGCAGCGGATCACGCCAAGCGACGGGAGCTCCGGGTCGTCGGGCGCGGCCATAGCCGCTCGCCACACCGCGCCGACCGCCTCGGCACAGGACTGGCCACCATCGACGCCGCCGCCGCCGCTGCCGGCATCGTCTTCACAGTAAGGCAACTCCCGGAAAAAAGCACCAAGGCTGGCGCGGCGGAGGCGGGCGTCGGGCTCCTCGACAGCGCACAAGAAGCAACCGCAGCCTGAGCTGAGACTTTCTGCTTCCTCCTCCTCTTCAACGATCTTTGCCATGACCTTGCCCTTTCCCTTGCTGCCAGTTCCACCTGATTGCTGCATGCTTCTTGGGTTCAGCTTCATTTGTGAATGCATGCTTCTTGTGTTAGTGCAACAGTGCAAGATAGAGGTAGAAGACAGGAAGGAATGATAGAAGAGTAGGGTTTTGTAGTAGTGGGATAGCTGTTCTTAACTTCTTTTCATGAAAGCGCAGAGCCTTCTTTGAATCTTTTATATATGTTCAGCAGCCGGAACGAATTGAATTGTTTTTCACTTCCCGTTACCGATGCTCCAGGTTAACCTGAAACAGTACTCCAACTGCATATGCTGATATACACAACGGAGGTATATTTCTTCCAGCTTCTAACAGTACTCCAACTGCATATACTGATATACTTTTAAAATTTGTTGCGGAAACAAACCGAAATTATTATGGACTCGAATTGCGAGAATTAGAATCTGAAAATGAACTAGAATCCAAAAACTGAAAAATATCAATTACTTAGATTAGCTAGCTACAGAAAATATTTAGTTGCTAGAAGCTTAAACAAACATCCTCAAAATCAGATAGAAAGATAACAGTACGAGCTAGCTTTTTTTTTTGAATGTTTGAGCAGATGGAAGCATTGTCAGAGGTCCTGATTAGCAGCAGAAAATGTTCAGTAAAACAAGCCAATGTTAGTTCATAATTGAGTGCTTCCTCTGCTCTGCTAACCTGGTTAAGACTTAAGAGCACAACGAACTGTGTGTAAGACGGGATCGGAAGCTAACTGATCAAGCGTGATTATGATGGATATGATCGATCTGTCAACAAAGCTTTGGCGTCAGTTGCTTTCGCATTTAAGTAGTTAATTATACTCTGCGACACTAATGGCATGTCGTTTGCGCTGATAATTTGCCGGCCGGCTGGCTGGCGCGCGTGATTAAGGTCTAAAGTTGCGGCTGTTAAGTGTTAATCCCCCCATAAGCAGCCTAATTTAACCCAACATGTACCCTTTGTAGAGGCAAAGCACTAAACAAACCAGCTCGTCAGATTCCACTCGGCTGATTAAGCTAGTTGCCTAATTATGTTAGCAGCTAGCTAAAGTTGTAGCTTCACCTTTGTGTGGCTAACTAGTACGCACAAATTTGTTGAAGGCTAACCAGTTACATACCGATCAGCTCATCTAGTAGTCTAATCTCATGTGATACTACTTACATATTATTTACGAGTTTTCGATCGAGCTGATCTGATACCATTTATAATAGGGAAAATTACTCACATGCCATTATAATTTTCAGAAATTGCCTATATGTCACTGTCAGTGTCTGTGGCGGCCCCCATCTGTTAGTGACACACCGATGGCATATTGGCAAACCGTGAAAATTATAATGGCACGGAAAAACTTAACCCTTTATAATAGCTTGATTCATTACATGAAATCGGCTCAGTTCGTTTGTTTGGTTCAGATTTTTCAACCAACCTTTTGGCTTAGAAGCTAGAATCTAAACTAAATAGTTCCAAAGGGCACCTAGCTTTCCAAGAATATGCAAATTCTTACTGTGCCAATTTGAAAATTGGTATACCCCAGATTTCATAGATTCCACAATCAACTTTTGATAGAAATTACTCACATTTGTCATTAATGAAATACTTCTTTGTCATTAATGAATAATTTCAATTACGGTGATATAGAGTAGTTGAAACTAAATAATTTCCTTTGAGTAAAAGTTGATATACGATTATTAGAAAACGTAGGTGCACATCATTAAACAAATCAATGTTTTATATTGAGACTACATATTAAACAATGCAATTAATAATCATGATATTACAGACATTTACTATTAAAACAAAAATCCACAGCTACTCTAACCAAACAACTTTCTAACATTTTCAAGCTCACAACTCACAGCAACTTTTTCAAGATCTATAACTCAACCAAATACAGCCTTAATCATCTAAAGGTTCAACTAGAGGTAAAACTTATGCTCAGGACTACTCAACCCAAAAGCTAATTTGCATTGATAGGTAAGAATTGCTGTACTTTTTTGGGTTATGCTCTTTTATTACCAGTACTCGGCAAATACCTTTTTTTTGGTTTCTGGCTGAACCTGCTGGATTATGTTGTGCATAGTTTCTTTTTCTGTCTTTCTGAAAGTGGCATTCCCACTCACAAAGTGAACAGTGATTCGTAGCAATTAGAAAAAGTGTTGTGGTCCTTCAAGTGAGGAGTACAGTTCATATGATTTTATTTAATTTGCATCCTGCATCCATGTTGCAGGCTGCCCTAGAGAGGAAATAGGGGAAATAGATTGCAAAAAAAGAGGCCCCCAAAAGGGCAGCTTTAGGCCCAATCTATGTACCAGTATGAAATTGGGGATTCAGGAACATGCAGGCAGCTGATTAAACTATCCTGTGGTCAAATTACTCGAGCAGAACAAACTGCTCAGGTGGCCAATGGGCAATGGCAAGAGCTATAGATGAGCAAACGGGCGGCCCGACACGGCACGGCACGGGCCCGTTGAAGCACGGCCCGTTTACGTAAGGCACGGCACGGCACGGTTACTAAACGGGCCGTGCCGTTCTGGCCCGTGGGCTTGACATCAGGCCCAAGCACGGCCCGAAGGTAGTTTAGCCGTGCCGGGCGGCCCGATTACCTATTCGGGCCGTGCCAGCCCGTGAATCACAGAAACCTGATTTTCAGTCTAAAAAAATTCCAAAATTCATTAGAATGATCAAAAAAACTAAAATTCAAACCACTTCAAACCATTCCAGAATTTACAATTCACAATTCACAAAATTTCATACAACACAATTTCAAATCCAGAATTTACAAACATTACATCATTTACAAATTTCATACATGCATTCAACATTCCAGAAGCCACAATAAATATTCACATTTCAAACCATTCCAGAAGCAAACAGAACAAAATTTGAAACATCATATAGGTAATATATTTGAGCTGTCCATAATGGATATTGGCTGCCTCATTAAAAACCTATCTAGGTAAAAACTCACACCTCGTGAGAAAACCCTAGATAGGGAAAAAGAGTACAGCCCAGCTCTATAAGTGTTTAGCACAATTCATCGTCAAGTTTACATAAGACATTACAGTTCATCATCAAGTTTATCACACATTCACACATAACTTTCATCATCGAGACCGAAGTTTGCGTAGAACTCTTGCAGAACTTTATCGTCGACGGTGTGTTGCATTCTGGCATCAGCTGCCTCCCAATCCTTGATGCAGGCCAACATCTCCACCATCTCAGGCTTCAAACGGCGTCGCCGATCCTCAATGATCCTGCCAGTTAAACTAAATGCAGATTCTGAAGAAATGGTAGAAACAGGCACAGTAATAATATCTTTAGCTAGGATTGAAAGTACTGGATATGTTTGCTTGTGCTCATTCCACCAGTTCAAGATTTGAAAACTATCACTATATTGGTTCACAGTGTCACTGTCGAGGTAGGTCGACAACTCAGAACCAATACCAGTACCTGATGTTGCTGCCTGTAGCAATGCACTAGCAGAAGTTGTCATAAAGAATGGGGATGAGGAAGATGTAGAAATTCCACTACCAAATCCACTAGTAGAGGTAGATTCAGTAATAGAAGGACCATAGAGCTTACCCCAATCAGTTTCTTTCTTACCAGTTGAAGGCTCCTGATCAGGCATCTGTACTATAACTGAACCAAACTTGCTGTAATACTTGTTAAACAGGTTAGTCAGATTAGACCTGACTTCACTTAAATAAGATGAATAATCAGTACCAACCAATTGAGATAAAAGAGAGAGTGCTTTTGTAAAACCTCTCATCTTAGCCCTTGGATCCATAATAAATGCAAATGCATACAGCATAGGGATATTTTTCCAGTACTTAAGATACTTAGATTTCATGGGGACAACAATTTCTCTAAGCAAATCATCATTTTCATATTTTCTAAGGTGTCCAGCAAAGTCAAGTATGTGATGCAAGATTTTTGTAGAAGTTGGTTGATAAACAGCAGAAAGAGCAACAGTTGAATCATAAAACAGCTCAAGAAATGTAAGAACTTTTTCAGCAATATACCAATGTGCATCAGAAAGAAGAGTCTCACGCTCTGTGGGGTGGTACTGAGTTTGTATAAACACTGAAAATGTGCTTTTGTAAGGAATGAGGTGCTTGAGCATGACTGCATGAGGTAGGTAGAGTTCCACCTCACATCCATATCCAAACCAAATTTGCGGGGGCGAACACCCATACTCATGCAATAGCTTTTAAAAGATGCAATGCGCTGGTTAGAAGAGTTCAAGAAAGCTATGGCAGTTCTAAAAGCATCAAGCCATGGTTTTAGTCGTTTTAAGCCAGCCTTGACAATAAGATTAATGATATGACAAGCACAACGTTGATGTACAAACATAGGACCAACATAAGCAGACAATGTAGGTGACAATTTAACAATGGCACTAGTATTAGAAGATGCATTGTCTAAAGTAATAGAGAATACCTTTTCAGACAAACCATAGGCACTAACCACAGCATGAACACGCTCAGCAATGTTTTCACCAGTATGTGAGCAATCAATGAGTGTAAGAGCAATAATCCTCTTCTCTAATTGCCAGCAATTGTTAACATAATGAGCTACAACACTAAGGTAATCTTCTTTAGCATTACCAGACCAAATGTCAGAGGTAAGAGCAACAGATGAAACACATGTTAAAGATTCTATAACCTTACCACGACGTTCAGTAAAGTACTTAGTCTCTAGCAGTGGTAAACCTAGATACAGGTGTAAATTTTGGATTATGAGCAAGTTTTAGGTATTCAACAAATGCAACAGACTCACCAAAGGAAATAGGAAGATCATCTCTAGCAATCAACCTAACCAATTGCATACGAGCAACAAGTGGACAATACTCCCACCCACGAATAGATCCATCAGGGTTAAACTGAAGCATGGACTGAGACATGGCCGATAGAGTACGGGCATGTTTCAGTTTGCAAGCTTTCAGGTGCCGGATCAAATGCCCAGTACCACCAGCAGAATTAGCAGACAATTGAGCCTTACACAGGTGGCACTTAGCGGCGTACCTTACATTTGAACCATCCTGCATTTTGTATAGTGCCTCGAAATCAAGCCACACAGAAGAGGTGGATGATCTTGCTCTCTTTTTGCTGCCGGACCGGGCAGAATCTGGAACATTTGGAGTTTGTTCATCCCTAGCCTCTCCTTCACCCACAGTCACATTTGGACTAGGGTTCAAATCATTAGAGTCGGCAATGCCGGCAGTACTACCAAACAGATCATCACGCCCCATGTCCCCATCTTCTGTGTCTCCCAGTAGCCTAAGCTCATGGTTGATAGAAGTCGGGTCATCCCGAGGCTCCATCGCCACCTAGCCGGCGCTACGGTTCCTCAACGACCTACAAGTAAGGCTATGGTTATAAACCCTAAGGGAGTAAGGGCTAAGGCAGTAAGGACATAAGGCCTAAGTGCCTAACCTGTGAAGCCGGAGCACCGCTTCCGCCGGCGGCAACAATCAACCACGAGATTGGCAACAAGTAACACCAGAAAACAGAAAGACTAGGGTTATCACATGGATCTGCTCACTGAACTACCGAATAAGGCCGACACATCAAAGGACTAGACTACCTAGTAGAGGAGGTCAGGAGGATGAGAGGGTTGATGTTACCGTACACGAGTGCCTATGAGGCGATGAGCAGAGGCCGATGAGCAGAGGCGGAGGCCGAGCAAGGCCGCCTGAACACCTCCGACGAGTGCCACGGAGCCACAGAGCCACAGAGGCGGAGCCACAGAGCCACAGAGCCACAGAGCCACAGAGCCACAGAGGCGGAGCCACAGAGCCACAGAGGACGAGTGCCACGGAGCCACAAAGGCGGAGCGGCGGACTAGAGGAGGCGGAGCGGCGGACTGGTGGAGGCCGGAGGGTTAGGGTTAGGTTTCTGGGGGCGGGATGCGGCGGAGCGGCGGAGGCGGAGCGGCGGACTAGCCGAGGTGAAGCGGCGGAGCGGCGGACTAGCGGAGGCGGAGCGGCGGACTAGCGGAGGCGGAGCGGCGGACTGGTGGAGGCCGGATGGTTAGGGTTAGGTTTCTGGGGGCGGGGTGCGGCGGAGCGGCGGAGGCGGAGCGGCGGACTAGCCGAGGTGAAGCGGCGGAGCGGCGGACTAGCGGAGGCGGAGCGGCGGACTGGTGGAGGCCGGAGGCCGGAGGGTTAGGGTTAGGTTTCTGGGGGCGGGGTGCGGGCGTGCGGCGGAGCGGGGGAGGCGGAGGGTTAGGGTTAGGGTGCGGGGCTGCGGGCGAGGGACGAGTAGGAGGGGGTTTTATACCCCCACACGTGACCTAGCGGGCCTGTCGGGCCTCGCTCTAAACGGGCCGTGCCCGTGCCAGCCCACCGTGCCAGGGTGTCGGCCCAAGCACGGCCCAACCGTCGTGCCGTGCCGGCCCGGGCCCGATTAGTAATGGGCCGTGCCGTGCTCGGGCCGTGCTTTTTTGGCGTGCTTCGGGCCGGCCCAACGGGCCCGTGCCTTTTGCTCATCTATAGCAAGAGCCGCCATGGATACACACACACGGTTTTTATAAAAAAATAGTATTTTTTTTAAAAAAATCAAATTTGTATAGCAGTTTAAAAAATTTCAAAAATAGGTAGCAGTCGGCCGACCAACTATCGACCGGCACCACGTGACGATCAGTTGGTACTTGGTCGACCGATTACAACCACGTCAGTGCTAGTCAGCCGACCAAAAACCGACTGACGCTCGTGTCGCGCCGCTGCGCGCCCCGGTCCTACACCTCGCGCCCACCCGTCCCCTCGCCTCCTACACCCACCCCCGTGCCTCGCCTTCCGTGCTCGCCCCCACATGCCCCGCACTCGCCCGCCCCCTCGCCTCCCGCCCACGTGGCCCACGAGGTGGGAGCCGAGGTGACGGGGGTGGACACGGGAGGCACAGGGCTGGATGTGGGAGGCGAGAGAGCGAGTAGACACGTCGGCGTGGGGCACGCGGCGGTGCGGCGTGGGCGCCCGACGTAACATGGGTGCTAGTTGGTTCTTGGTCGGCTGACTAGTGTTGATGTGGCCGCAGTCGGCCGACCAAGTGCCGACTGCTACATATTTTTGAAATTTTTTAAAACTATTGTATAAATTTGATTTTTTTAAAAAAAAACAGACAAACAGAGCTCAACACCTGCCGAGAAGAACGATCTCGGGGATCTGATGAAATTCACATTGCAAATGCTTGCACGGCCTGCAGACAAGGTCAGGCCCAATGAACACTCCAGCTTGATGCATCATGGAAACATACTGAATATTCTGGTCGGTGGTCTTTGTCTCGCAGTAAATTTTATCTAGAGGTAAGAAATGAACGGGCAGGAAGCCAGGACCAGGACCAGGACCATGACTGACGCAGCTCGTGGGTTTTGTCCGGTCATCTCGTAGCTGGAGTCAACGTCAAGCTGATCGGAAGCAGTGCAATTATTATACGATGCGCCCTAACCACCTACGACGACGACGACCTGAGTTCAGTGAGACACACACAGGTGATCCATGGTGACGTACTAACTGACACCAATGGTTTCAGCTGTCGAAGTCACAAGATGAAACATGCAACCCAGAATCAGAGACCTGGACTCAGGGCTCCTGACTCCACCGAGCACGTCAAGCTACGGCCAAGAACAAACGCTATCGCCTATTCGCCCCTGTCCCAGATTGTTCAGACTTCAGAATGAATAAAGTGTAGGCTTTCAAGATCCACGTCCAAATCTTCTTTTTTATATAAGAAGGGTTTAAAAAAACGCCATGCATTTGGAGTTTTTGACTGGCGTTTGGACGCGGTCGTTGGATGGATCAGCAACCGCAGATGCAGAATTGGAACTTGGCAACTTGCTTGCCTTCGTTTTCATGGATCAGCTAACTTGGAAAGCCAAGAAATCTTCAAAGCATAACTTAACTTTCATCTCCCATGTTTTCACAGCCATCTTTTTCATCTGTACACATAAATGCCGGTTAGATGATGGAACATTTTTTTTGACCGGCGAAGTCACAAGTGTAGGTTGAACCGATCCATGATAGCGGCCTGCCTCTTATCCTCGTTTCACCCAAATTTCCATGCAAAATTTCAGCGAGACTATGTCAGCTGATATATTTCAAAAGAAAATAGCACGGCCGCTGATGGACCTGGTATGTGAAGTGAAGTGAAACCCAATGTCTCCTTGGTTAGCTGCATTGAAGAACATTTTGACAGAAACAAACAACAAATTGGATGCATCTTCAAGGAGACGCTTGAGAAATAGGTGATGTTTAGGAATCCCAATTTACAAGATATGACACTACTACTCTTCACAACTAAATCACAGGCAATTCTCTCTGATGGGTAGGTATATAGCATTATTTCTAGAAACCTAAAATTGAACCAGAGGACGAGAGCCGGGGGGATGAACAAGTGAACAGCAAAGCTGGGAAGCAACCGCAGCAACAAAAAGAACCAACCTTTTCTGGCTGAAAGTGCCAGGTTCGCGCCAAATCAATGGCAACTCAGGTGTCTTAGTCTTACGATCTTTGCAGCTTCCATTTGAATTGTGGGAGCAAAAGAACCAAGAACAGGATGTACATGCATGCAGTATCGGCAGCGGAAGTGAGGGCGGCCGGACGATGCGATCAATGCAACACGGGCCTCGTCGGGTCCTCCTGTTGGTCGGGGCTGAGGGAGAAGACGTCGATAGGGCCGTAGGTGCCGTCGATCTCGTCGTGGCCCGGCCGCGCCGCGCCCTTGCCGCGGCACTTGTCGAGGAAGAGCACAACGACGGTGATGTCGTCGTGGAAGTGCCTCCTCTGTCCCTTCTCGATCGTCCTGATCCTCTCGTACTTCATGTCCTTCTTCCTCGCCGCCTCCAGCTGCGCCGCCCGGACCAGCCTCATCGCGACGCCCTTCCTTGGGCTGCTGGACACGATGTGGACGGCGGCCTCGTCGGTGAGCTGCTCCCACAGCCCGTCCGACGCGAAGATGACGAACTGGTCTCCGGGCCTCAGCTTCCTGGTCGTGATCGACGGCACGGCGCTCATCACCGGCCGCCTCAGTGGGAACGGGCAGATGGACTGCTGCAGCATCGGGCTGTTCCTGCATATCTCCGGCTTCTTCAGGTACACGTCGCCGATGGACCTGGACACCTGCGTAGCATGCAGAAAACCAATTCAGCAAAAGAATCAAGCAGCTTGATTAGTGTCTCGTACTCTCATTTGGTGGTCTCACAAAAAAGAGAGAATTTTTTTGGTTACCTGGATGATCCCTTTGATGCGCCACACGCCGTGTGCGTTGAGAACGATGTGCGAGTCGTCGGGGTGCATCTCGGTCAGCTCCCGGCGGACGTCTTCGTCGGCGACGTTGTGGTCCCTGGATAGCCGCTCGGCCACCACCCTCTTGCCGCCTTTGCCGTGGGCGGCGCGGCGGCCGAGCACGGCGCGCGAGTCGCCGAGGTTAGCGACGTAGAGCGTCCCGTTCTCGATGGCGCCTACAAGGCAGCACGAACCGACGGACAAGATCCTTGGCTGCGTCGGCCATGACCGCTGCACGATCCCAACGAACTCCTCCTCCGTCGCGCCGAACGCCTTCTCGATCACCTCCGCCGAGATGCCACCGTTCTCCAATGCGAACTCTGCAGAACAAGATGATCCACCCATCTCCCGTTACTTGTGCTCAATAAATCGATCGATTCAGATGGAAAGAATAGTTTCATGAGGCAGCAGTGACCTTGGATGAGAGAGAAGAGGCGCTTGTTGACGAACCGAGCCGCCTCGGGACCACCGTGCCCGTCGTAGACGCCGACGAGCGTCACCGCCGGGGCCGCGACCACCTGCGCCTGGTCCTCCAGCGCCTCGTTCGCCTGCGCCACGGCGACGGAGTAGTCCCCGGAAGCGTGCGCCTTCAGCGCCACGTCCCACACCAGCCCGTCCGCCACACTCCCCCCACCGCCTCCTCCTCCTCCTCTACCTCCTCCTCCTCCGCAGCAGCAACAACATCGCCCGCCGAACGGCAGCCACCGCCGAAACCCTTCCATGGCAACACACCCGTTAACGCGCGCTCGTCGCCGGCCGCTACAGCCTCAGGTTTTTTTCTGCCCGTTTGCTTGTGCGAGATGGATCAGAGGAGTACGTGCGTGAGAGAGCTGGGGGGCTGGGGGTGTAATGGTGTATAGGCGACGGCGACCGGGGCGCGTGTTTACCGGTGGGCTAAGCGAAGCGAGCGGCGGGAACACGGCACGACGTACGTAGGGCGTGGAACTAACGGCGGAATACGCGTTTGATGGTCGCGCCGCGAGCGCGATTGTTGGGCGTCGCGTCGTCTGAACCGGCGGAAGCCGATCGAACCGAGTCCGCCGCTTCGTCACGGCACCATGAACTTATCTCAGTCTGACCATATTACTTGACGATTTTTTTAAAATAATATTTTATTAAAAGAAATTTTCAAATTTATGTGGCGATCTTTGAAAAATTACAAAAATAGTTACCGGTAAAGTGTCGACTGAAACTGATGTGACATAATCTAATAAAAGACAAGTGTCAAATGAAACTGACGTGGCGCCAGTCGGACTTCAAGTACCGAATGATACCTATTTTTACAATTCTTTAAAATCATCGTACATATATATTCGATATTTTATTTTTTAAAAATATTATTTTGGGAAAAAAATCTTGCTCGACTACGAAGGAAAAACGAACGCAACGTGTCGACGCATGTGAACAAAAGACATTGAGATGGCGCGCTGACTACCGAGTGGAAACACAGGAGAGGAGCACGCATGTCTCGTATTCAACAAAAATATGGTAAACAAAACAAAAAGGATAATTGTATGATGAAGCGACGAACTTGATTCGATCGGCTTTTGCCGGTTCACACGACACGATCCACAGTAACCGGACCAGATCAACAAGAACGGTACATGCCGGTTACTACTAATAACGTACTGGGGCCGGAGGTTTTGTACGACTTTGTTAGTGTGGCCGGCCGGCCAACCATACGACGCGCTTTGCTTTGCGGTTTGCCGGTGTCAGTGTGGATGCTGTGACGAAAGAGCAAAAGACGTGCAGCGCGAGCGCTACGAGCAACTTTGGGAACGTAGATTTGTTTAATTGTTTGGGTTCGTAACAACTTACGTCGGTATTTCATTTGTCGATAGAGCTTTGATCATGAATCGATTTAGGGCTAATCGACCTAAATTAAAACTTTAAATGCTGACAGAAGATTTGTTTTGTAATTTTAAAAAAAAGTGTATGAGATTTGAAATTTGTTTTGAAAAAATATATTGTAAAAAAATGAGAGAGAGGATGGTTTGCTGTTAAAACAGGCCAGGCCAGTTTCATTGGACTAGCTGAATATACTCTCAGGCCCAGAAGAAATAGATCCATTATAAAAAGGTGAGTTTGTTGGGCTCCAGTCTAATTTGCTTTATTGTAAGGTTCCAGTTCAAACAATTTGGACTCTTAAAAATCAGAATAATTTGGAGAAAAATTTAAGATCAAAGTTCCAAGGCATAAAATGTAACTGATACACATGCAGGCCCTGTTTGAGGTAGATTCAAATTGGAGCTAGAAATTCGTAACTCTAACATTTCTTGGAGGTTGGGCTGTAAAAAAACTTGTATTTAAGTAAGTTATTTTGATCAGCTACTTGAAAATAAAATTATAACTAGGAGCCTGAGTTTTTTTAGCTACAGATTCCTTGCCCAAAATCAATGTTGTTGATTTTTTTGTCCTAAAATGTGGTACTTGGCCAAACCGGTATTCCAAACCATGGGCAGGAAGATAGTTTTGCTAACACAAATACCTTGAAGGTTTTTTTATATATACGTTATTACAATTACTGTGCTTTGGAACTTTGCCACTACGATTCGTCTATTTGAATATATATCAGTCTGGAATTGCAGCTCTCACAAAATCTAATGTATATTTCAGATTTCTTTAAAATTGTAATGGTATATTTTGGAATTCTTTAAATTTGTAATGGTATAGTTCGGAGTTTTATGTATTTGTAATGGCATAAATCTAAATACGTGAATTGTAATGACATTCCTCCAAAATCATAAAATTATAATGTGACGTATCAAACTTTCCCTACCTTAAATGGTCTACTTAAAATACAACTAACATAGGAGAAGAAACAAAATGATCGTACAAATAACATATAGGTTGGTTCTCAATTTTGGCATTTGCTTCCCTGCAACTTTCTGAGAATAAAAGTTCCTTGTACCTACCAAAGAGAGAGAAACAAGATATGAGAGGTTCCAAATTTTTGCAATGAAAATTTTGTACGATTCATTCAGGGATACTCCATCCATTTTATGTTACATTTTTTTTACTTTTTTTCTAAGTTTAAATAATATAACTTTGATAAATATAGGACAATATAACAACAAATATATTTCATTAAATTTATATTAAACCTACTGTAAAATATGTCTTAACGTATATTTATCTGATACTATAAATGTTACTCGCTTTGTTCTAAAATATAGCAAGTTTTACGTTTAGATATACGTATTAAGAATCTAAGAAAAGAGTCTATACTAATATTCTTGGGTATACGAAAGGATGCCTTCGAGAATAATTAGGTAGAGCAAACTCTAGAGATAGTGTAAGTAATTTAGACTTTTGGTAGTATATTCACGCAATATATGTAGTATAAAATTTAAACTATAAACGAATGAATTGATATATATATATATATTTAAAATTTAGTCAAAATCAAAGAAATTTGATTTTAAGAAGATTAACAAGTCGTGGCCGAGCGCGCGGAACGCATGAGTCATGACGCACGCCGAAGCTGGTGCACTGCTACCCCGCCGAGATATAAGCGGCCCCGGCCCATTCCGACCCGACCCCAACCACACGGGAAAATCCGATCGGCCTCGCCACCACGACCAACATACTCCTCTCCCTCCTCGCCACCGTCGGCTCCCTCACCACAGGCACCGTCGCGGCTCTCGCGGCGGCGGCTGCGGCGGGGGTGCACGGGGGATCCCTGCCCCGCTCCCGCTCCGTGGCGGCGGCGGCGGCGGCGGCGGCGGCCATGTCGACGGCCCGCGTCTACGCCGACGTGAACGTGCACCGCCCCAGGGAGTACTGGGACTACGAGGCGCTCGCCGTCCAATGGGGGTAAAACTGATTCCCTACGCCTGACTGTGCTACCGTCCCTTTCCCCCCCTCTCGTGTCTTGATCTAGAATAGCGTGGTGATGCGAGACGATTTCATCTGCGGCAGTGCGCCAGTGCCTTTTGTTGATGCTGCTGTAGTGTTGGGGATAGATCGTAGATGCTGCTTTCGCAGGGCTCCATATGATTTAACTGCGGAAATTGTGCGAACTAGGTCTGGTCGATCAACGATCGGTGTGTTTTGCCGTGGTATCGCTCGATGTGGCTATTGGACCTTCTGATTTGAGGACAATGTTTCCAAACCTTTGTTAACGGGCTATGATCATGGATTTTCTTTCAATTTGGTGGTTGTTCTAAGTTTGACAGGATTAGTTGTTAAAGTTTTCCTAATTGCATTTGATGAAGTGTACATTGGTTGAAAGAGGACTAACATATACAATTATGCTGTTATTGGTTGGCCAGAGGTAGGTTTTAATGAAACAGAATATAGTTGCACACTTGCACCACCGAAAATGCCTAACTGGAGAATTTCTTCAGAATGCGTATTGAGTAGACAACAGGTCTGTGTCCTTATATTAGAAATACAATTGTATTTGATTAGCATGGTAATTTCTAGGCCTCTAGAGTGAATGTGGTGCCTCCTTTTCGCCCTATATTAATAATACTATAATAGATGAACGGTCTTCTACCTATCTGTCTTACAGTTCTGATGGACAACTTGGGGGATTTTGAAGTGAAAAACAGTTACTACTTAGTTAGTTTATTTTAGTTACTTTATTACCAACTTATTGTTCTTCTCCACTCAGCGAGCAGGATGATTATGAGGTTGTGCGAAAGGTAGGCAGAGGGAAATACAGTGAAGTCTTTGAAGGAATTAATGTGACAAATGATGAACGCTGCATCATTAAAATTCTCAAGCCTGTTAAGAAAAAGAAGGTAGCCTTGTTTTCTTTGAAGATTTAATACTTGGATAGTCTGCTTAATTATTCCAGACATTGCACTCAATAATTGGCCTAGTTTGATGGGTCAAACTCTGTCATGTCTACTTATGTAAATGTTGGCTTGTTCCTTGGTTTAATCAACTAAATATTAACATCACGATTCTGTTCAAGTCCAATTCTACCATTTTCGCTTAGTCGCTGGTGGCTACAAGGAAGAAGCTAGGCAATATATTGTATGGCTGGTCATGCTTTTGAATCCAGTTACTTTTGTGGATCATATGGCTAACCAGTTTGAGTATTTATAGTTTGCTCTTGCTAGAGATTATTTTTAGCAGCAATTTTTGTTATCTAGTGATCTAATCTTGGCGCTCCTTTCTGCTGCAAATTCTACATTTCGTAAAGGGCATGTTCTCAACTTTTGCTCATTTGTCGAATGTCTTGGATTAACTTCTGTTGTTTTCTCTCAAACTGTTGTCTATTTGCTCATGTGCTTATTGGAGTTCTTTGTGCTATTATATGTGAGCAGTTTATTTCTTTCTGCAGATAAAGAGGGAAATTAAAATTCTTCAGAACCTCTGTGGCGGTCCAAACATTGTCAAATTTCTCAATATTGTCAGAGATCGACAATCAAAAACTCCAAGTTTGATATTTGAATACGTAAACAGCACCGATTTCAAAGTTCTGTATCCAACATTGACAGACTATGACATCCGGTTCTATATTTATGAACTTCTTAAGGTACTGCTGATTTTTATTTTAGTTGTTAGTAGAAGTGCTGAAAATGTTAACTCCTTTGGTGAATGACACAGTATTTTGGTATGAGTGTACCCATCTAACACCACATTGGGCTAAACATTGCCCAAATCCATTTTGCTGCAATAACTTTACAGTCACCATTCATAAATTAGTTCTTGTGTTTTTAGTCCAACAATGATTGTTTGAAGTATTTGTATGTACATACCCCTTCATAGGCTGATTGTTGACTATGTATGGACTTTGTAACAAGCTCATGACTTCTGCTTCTTGTTGTTACAAGTAGTATTGGCTTGAAAATTATTTCATGATGGCATTATGGAAAATCTATGCTGATATATAGTGGATATGATACAATCCTTATAAAATATCGAGCGTGTTACAGAACTGTATGAATGATTGTGTCTCTAGCACACTGAGTATAAGGCTATAGCCTACAAGCACATATGGTCCACATAAAGTTTTTTTCCTTGTTGGGAATTAATGATCTACTTATACTGACTGTTCATGTGAATGAAACTGTGAAAAAATGCACATGTGGTAATTACAGCATATCCTATTATGTTCTTTTTTTAGTTTCTAGTTTCTGGATAGTTTCCCTCTTATGGCTTCCATCATTCACATAGGCTTGTTTGGTGTTCATGGATTTAGTAGCTAGGACATATATACCTAATATCTTGTCATTTTTTTGGTTGCCATCCTGCTTACCGTCCAGGCATTGGATTACTGTCATTCTCAAGGAATTATGCACCGTGATGTCAAGCCTCACAATGTTATGATTGACCATGAACTCCGCAAGCTTCGGTTAATTGATTGGGGACTTGCTGAGTTCTACTTCCCAGAGAAAGAGTATAATGTTCGAGTTGCTTCAAGGTAAGTGCATAAAATTTGCCATTATGATTCTGTACTCTCTGACAGTTGATGGTATTATTCCATTCATTTAAATATTTAGCCCATCCTATTATGGTCAAGAAAAGATCTAAGTTTCCATTGTAAAACATTATTTATACAGCGCTTGGGATTAGTTTATGTTCCTACTAATATCAAATTTATATTTAAGGATCTCCTTATGTTATTTCAATGAAAATAGTTTAAGTGACATCCATATTCTATCTATTGTTACCTTGGTTCTGCATATAGTTAGCAAAATAATTTTATTGACTTCGCTATTCCTATGGATAAGAGTAATCCATCTTTTGATATTGATGTTAGAGAAAATTTATCTGTACCAGAATATTATTGAACCCCTTGTTTGAAAATGTGGATAAGTTTTTTTATCTGTAAACTTTCTTTTTCCAGGTACTTCAAAGGGCCTGAATTGCTGGTTGACTTCCAGGGTTATGACTACTCTTTAGACATGTGGAGCCTTGGTTGTATGTTTGCTGGAATGGTGTGTTTGCCCTCCTATGAGTTTTTACTATAATACAATCTATTGAAACGTGCTAAGGCTTTGCTTATGTAAATTACTTCCTTTATTTACTGTTTTGGATGTAGATATTCCGCAAGGAACCATTCTTCTATGGTCATGACAACCATGACCAGCTTGTCAAAATAGCTAAGGTTTGATATAGTCACAGTTATCTTTGGTTTTACTCACATAGACGCATACACATGTGCCTATATATGTCTATTCTGTTTTCTGCCTGAAAATATTGCAGCTATTAACAGTTGATGAACTGTTTCTGCATGAGCAGGTTCTAGGTACAGATCAGCTTAATGCTTACCTGAATAAATACAGAATTGCACTTGATCCCCAGCTTGAAGCTCTGATTGGGAGGTATTATCTCACAGTAGAATAGGTTATTCTTGTGCTTTCACTTTATATCACATTTTGGATTAGAAAAAAAAATCAAAGCTTTACTTTATGTCTGTTGTTGCTTAAAACACAGGCATAGCAAGAAACCTTGGTCTAAGTTTGTAAATCCGGAAAATAGGCATCTGGTCTGTTCAGAGGTTATATATATTTCCTCCTCCTGTGGTTTTCTTTTCCATATGTAATTTTCTTCCATCAGGATTAATCATCGGAACAATCTTTGTGCAGGCCATTGATTTTCTTGATAGACTTCTTCGCTATGACCATCAAGACAGGCTTACAGCCCGTGAAGCTATGGTAGGTTCATATCATATATTCATTCACAAGCTAACTTGCTGTTGGTCGATCTGAGCATGTATTGCAAATAGTACGTTGGCCTGGAATCAGCTCTGGGAATGCTGTTGCTCAAAATTATTGTCCTTGAAAGTCTGTAAAATCTGTTTTTTTGGTTTCCTGCAGACGCACCCGTACTTTCAGCAAGTGAGGGCAGCAGAAGAGAGCAGAAGGAGAACATAACAAGAACACCATCTGCTGCTGGGGATTGGACAGTGGAATGCCTTTGCACATCTGCTCTTTGTTTAGGTCTGTTTAGGAAACCTAATATTCTGAAAGCAGCTAGATAAGTAAGAATTCAGAGAAACTTGCATTTTCTAGTTTCTGTACATGAGTTTATCTCTAGATTCGGTAACTGTTGAGTTTTACAATTTGAGTGACTGGATTCTATAAGTAACTAGATGCTCGACTAAACCACGCACATAAATCAGATTGTCAGATATACCAAGTTTACCATGACTGGTTGATATTAGAACAGTTGCCAGCTCTTCATTTGCAGAAAGCGTTTCGATCTGCTGTCTGGTTGGATTCTGGGTGCGAAAGCCCCCTTCGGACGATAGGTTTCTCTCGTTGAGAGAAACGAAAGATTGAAGCAGCAGGACAGAATCGTTAGAGATTGGCGAGGTTTTTTTTTGCCAATATAATTTTTACGGTATATTTTATTAATATGTGTGTCGGTCACTATTAGATGAAGATACCGTCATTAACAGTGGCATTCTTGAATGTTATAATAGCATGTGAATTGATAGTGTCACGCAGATAAATCTTGAAAATTAGAGTAGCACGTAAATTGATAGTGATATGTAGATTTTTTTGAAAGTTATAAGGCCATTTATTGTGGTGGGTTTTATGACACTGTTTTCTAGAAGTCCACATCAGCTTTGTAACTGAATAAAATATTCTCTCAGTAAAGAGTTTTATTTTACTTAGAGAGTTTTATTTCACTATTTTCTAGGCTAACTAGTGTAATTAAATGCACCTAGCTCTTATGAAATACCCTATTAAATGATTTGGCTCTCAGTGGGCATTTCATGAAAACGGGTTAGCACCATATCATGGTAATGACACTACTTCCTTTTCTTTTTTTCATTCATTTCAGCGAAAAATATGATCTGACTCGAAAGTTATAATAACATGTTCGCTAATGGCCCAAACCTCTTGGCTGCTCGGCCCAAGTTCTGGCCCATTCAGGCCCATCTGCACTCCTTGCAAGTTGCAACTCCATTGGGCTAAACCCTAGCCATGCGTGCTGCCCCCTTCAAAGTTCTAGCCGTCGTCTCCTCCGTTCCCCACCTTCCTCCTCAACTCGCGCGCCGGAGGCGAGCAAGGTAACGAGAGATTGATTGGCCTCTGCCGTTTGCATCCCATCCCCGTATCTTCATCTGATCTCTGATTCTCCGCGCTGTTTTGTCTGCAGCAGGGGGCAGTCTCGCTTCCGGTTTGGATCGATCACCGCGGCGGCAGGATGGCGCTGAGGGGCGTTTGGCAGCTGCAGAAGCTCGTGGTGAACTATTGTGATTGGGGAGGGAGCAGCAGGGGTATCAGGTATAGCGCCTCCTCATTCCATTTGCGTTTGATTTGCTGCGGGAATTGGTTTAGATCCGGGAGCTGGTACTCTATCAGTTCATCTGCAATTACCCCGAGTAGTCTGTTGGTCATGTTGAACTAGTTTCGCAAGACGAAATGTTGGTTTGTGTCTCCACAGATGAGTGTTGCACTTTTTTTTTCAATAGTGTGGATTTAAGCAAAGCAAAAGGAAAAACCATACATATTCCCCTGTGGAAAACAATGGTCATTTACGGCAATTCAATCGATGTGTGTATATCATACTGAAACATGGGAAAATATTAGAACCATGCATTAGGCAGTATGTATGGCCACAATTCGGCCCAATTATAGGCTGCCTGTTGTTGTGTTTGGATCGTGCCCAACTGCCCATCTTTTGTGGAGCTTGGTATTTGGACAATAACTTTCATACTGTATCCTCTCTTTGTGTAGATCAATAGGCTATAGTTCATGTATCACTTGTACGTTTTTCCAGCTTACACACAGTGTTGTCATTTTGTCAAAATGTCAATACAGACAATACTTGTGTTGTTCATCTTTAAAAAAGTACTTATGTTGTTGGAAGCTGATGTCTGCACAATTAAATGTTTCGATTTGGTTGCTCCTACATGATTTGTGTTGTTTGAGTTTCAGGGCTTTTATGGAGACACATCTCCAAGTTTTGAGGGAAAAGAACCCCCACTTAGAAGTGGTGACAGAGCTAGTCCGTGGCCAGCATCCTAATTTGAAGGGCATTTACAGTAAGATCTTCTCTCTTGCTTTTCAACCATTGTAATATTACAAGGAACTCCATAGGTGCCTTATTGCTGCTAGCCTGCTACTAATAAGGATGCCACTTTCTAGTACTGGAATTAATCTTTGATAGGAGTAGGTGTTACCCAAGTCTTAACTGTTTGCTGAACTTCAAACTGCAGCAGGAATACCATGGTCAGATGCCAGCTGTGCCGTCTTGCCTGTTTTTTTTTATGGAACTGGCATGGCCAAAGAATCGGTTTGAACATATTAATAGTATGGTTGAACTATGTCTTTTTAGGAATGCATGTTGGCAACAGTTCAGCTGTCTTGGATGAATTGGTGCATCCTTGTGATTGACTGCATTCCACAAGTTTGTGTAATCTCATTCACCTATGGAGTGTTTTATTCCTAGGATAATGTCAATTCCATTGCATGAATCAAATAGAAATTTTATCTGACTACATATTTCCATGGTACTAATCAAACAAAATCCTGTGGAATCTGATGGCTACACATGTATTTTACTATTTTTGGTAAAACAAAATATGTGCCCTCAGTTTTCTAAGCAACATTTCTATTGTGCAGAAAATCATAATGAGCGAGTTGTTTGTGTCCGAAATCTACCACCAGAGGACATACTGCTGCAAGCTACCAGGCTAAGGAATTCTCTGGGGAGGAAAGTGGTGAAGCTGAGAACTAGGCACGTAACAAAACGTCCGAGTGTTCAGGGAACATGGACGACAGAGTTGAAGATGTGATCATGTGAGTTGGGTTATCAGACAAGCTGTTAGTGTTCTTTGATGCCGTGATTGCAGGACTCACCTCATTAATGATTACAGTTCAACTTTGTCCACTTCTCGTTTCATCCGTAATCTGGTAATAACATGTAAACTTGATTGTTCCTTGTTGGTGTCAGGCTGCCAGATTTCAGTCAGTGGCGTCTATCTTTCATCGAAGGTTTTAGATCTATGCCTTGAAGTTGCCACTTGTTAGCAGCAGGAATTTGTTCAGAAGGTTCTGCAATGTAATGATCAAAATCTTCCAATGTATTGTTTACTAGAGGAAGTAGGCCCAAACTGTCGTCACTATACAATGTTCAGACAATGTTGGGCGTAATTGTTCTGCCATGCAAATAATATATCTACAAAAGATTTACCTGAATCTTGCTGGATGAAAAGCGAAGCAAGGGTTCATTAATTTTCTTAATAAGAAGTAACTATGCTGCAGCTTACAGCACGATTGCACGAGACAGAACTGAGGTTGGTTTGGTTGGATGAATTAAGTTGAATGGTATGAGATTGGTTAGGATGAATTGATTTGGGATGAAATTGTATTGAATAAGGTGTGACAAATAAATTGTTTGGTTAGCTATATGAGATGATACATAAATGTGTTTGGTTGGCTATATAGTGTACACATATGTTTAATTGCTTAGAAAATATATATTATATCTATGTATAGTTTAATTGATTTTTAATAATGTTTTTTATATTTGTAACTCCCAATAAATGAATAAATTATGCTAATCAGTATTAATCTTCAGGATAACTTAAGCTATCACTATTAATCACAAAATACCTGTAACAATAACTAGTTATGGCTAATAATATCTAATCATAATTAACTTTTAGCTAAAAATACTTAATATCAACTAATCATCCACTATTCTTAACTAATCGTGTAGATAATTAACGTAGTTAACTTGTTTTTGCTACACGGAACTATTCAACGTCTAAAAAAAATATTCCAAGAACTTGAACCGATCTATCTAGATGGTTCGTCCAATAACTTTGGTTCATACAACCAAACACCCACCTAAACATTAAGCAATAGTCAATAGCCATGAGATAGGCAATTATACGTGATTACCAAAGAGTAAAAACCTTTTAGCGTTGGGTATTTTTCGAAACAGTCCATGCCACACTAACCAAGGTTTTCAAAGCATGCCAACAATTCTTACTGACCGAAGCAACATTAGTTATGTATGTCAGTTTCTCATCAGACTTAAGAATAAAGTGCTTAAAATATGCTATCAGCCATTGCACACATTCTTGACACTCTTGTCGCACAGCCTCAGTATCCCACACGACAAATTCGAGCAATGACAGTGAAATTTAAGATGTTATAGCAACTTCGAGTAACAGGCATGCGCACACAGCATTGGATTACAACAATACGTCTTACTGTTAATTACAGTTCTAATGAGAGCAGCAGTAATGCAGAAGTAAGGTCTGTCAGCAGGGCCGTGACCGTATGTTTGTTCGACAATATGGGCAGTCTGCACATTTCCGCACCCACGGCTCCAAGCAATTTGAGTGAAATCTGTGCCCACAGTGCAGCTTTATCAGCTCATCTCCGTCGAAGAATCCATCGAGGCAAATCGAGCATTCTGGGGATGCCTCCCTATTGTCATCTTTGCTTGCCTCAAAAATCTCTATCTGTAGCCTAAGGAAGGCCGCCTTGCTCAGTCCACGTGACCTTTTCAAGGAAGTAGCACCGATGGATGGGATTTCTTCATCCGATTCGCTATTTAGATGGGCCAGTGATGATGAGCTGGGTCTATTTGCTTCATGTTGGGCTTCCCTGTTCCCAAAGTCGATGATTCTAAACACATCAGTAGCTGAGAATTCATCTAATGTGATGGATGGCCTTGACACAGATGAACCAATAGAAATGCCTCTCAGTCTCTCCAGAACACGTGCTTGTGCTTGCAGTACAGCACCTGGAAGCCTCTCATTTGTTCTGAACATCAGCCTATCAAGTCGATTCCTCCTAGCTGCAGAATCCCCAATGTTGCTATTGTCTATGTATGACAAGACACGATCCTGTAGACAACAAAAAGAGACCAAGGATCCTTGCATAATTAAAAAAACAAACATCAATCTAAAGTTATGTTTTCTTAATTGAAACAAAATTAGAAGTAGATTCTTTTGGGAGGGCTTAGGTCAGAAAAAAAATATCACATGGTGGATTGGAAGACCCTGTGTATGCCAAAAAATCTTGGGGGCTAGGTTTTTTGGATACGATAGTGATGAATGCTTCTCTTCTTGGAAAATGGATCTTCCGGTTACTTAGAGGGATGAGGGCCCCTGTTATGATCTGTTGAGAGTTAAATACAATGTTAAGGGTAGCCTCTTCTCTCATAGACCATCTAGATGCTCGTATTTCTGGAGTGGGGTGATGAAATTTAGACCTTTGTATCAAAAACATTGTGTTTTCGCTGTTGAGAGTGGGAAAAACACCCTATTCTGGGAAGATTCTTGGCTTTCGGATATCCCTCTTAGAGTTCGGTACTTTCAACTCTACAACATCTGTTTGCAACCTCGTGTCTCGGTTGCTGAGGTACATAACAACAACTGGGTGATTCAGTTCAGACAGTCACTTTCGCGGGGGGAGTTTATGTTGTGGACTGAGTTGAGATCGCTTTGTGTTAACGTGACTTTCAGCGATGAGCCAGATCGTGTTAGTTGGTACCTAGATAAAAGGGGTTATACTGCTAAATCGTTATACGAGTGGGTGTCCTTCGGGGGGGTCCCGAGTACGGATACTAAATACGTTTGGGAGTGTGCTACCCCCCTGAAGGTGAAATGCTTCCTGTGGCTCACGTTGAAGGGAAGAATTCAGGTGGGAGAACAGTTGAGTAAGAAGAATTGGGCTGGTGATCCAAACTGTAAATTTTGCAAACAATTAGAATCGGTTGACCAACTTATGTTCCAGTGTGCGTTGTCTAAATTCTCCTGGTGTGTAGTTAAGGAGTCTTTGGGTTGGGTAATTAGCCCGAATTCTATCAAGGATGTTGTTGAGTATCTTGGTCGTAATATTTCAATAAAAAGGAAGCTTCTTTGGCTTAGTGTTCTCGCTGCTGGCTGTTGGGCCATTTGGATCATGCGGAATAATTACGTGTTTAACAACATCGTTCCTCCTAATGTGCTAACCTTGCCTTATTGCTTGACTTCTTTCATTTCGCAGTGGACGAAGGTGGCTCCGACTCGCTTGACCGGGGAGTTAAGGAATATTGTCGAATTGCTCCTTGTTCAAATGTGCACTCTGGCAAGGGATGTAGGGATGAGAAACGCTCCAAACTGATGAAGTAACGCTGGAATTCATGCTGGGTTGCGGACCGTGCGAGCTCGTCAGTGTCTGCTGTCTCTTTTGGATGGGTTATTGTTGTTTGGGCTTGATCGTTTTACCTCTGTGCTCTGTTGGGTGTTCTAAGACTTTTGTGCTATTCTGGGCTGTTTTCCGCTGTGCCGGCAGTCCTTTAGTTGCCTGTCTGGTCTCTTTAGTTTCTTCCTCTAAGCTCAAGGCTGTTGTGCTAAGACGTTTGTTAAAAATGGTGTGTTTCGAATTGTAAACTGGTATCCCCCAGTAACTATGTTCTGGTTCAGTTTTCGCTTTCAATATAAAGCGGGGCATGATGGTTTCGCGCCTGTTCGTCAAAAACCAATATATCAGAAAGGCAGAGTAATGAATTCTGTCATTCATCCTTGATCTTAATTTAATGTTCAGCCATTATAATTCATACTCCCTTTATCTTACAAATAAAAATGTAGTAAGTTTTAGACTTAGACACATATATTAAAGAAGTAAGAAGACTATACTACCCTTCTCAGGGTGGGTGGGTGCGGATCCGAGAGTGGTTAGATGGAGTAATGAGTAATCATATCTATGGGTTGTATGCGTAATTTGGAGGTTAAAGTTACCTTTTACAAGTACTAGGTCACTACATTTAGAACAAAATTTGAACTCTAAAACTTGTTACATTCTGGGACAGATGGAGCAGTAAATATTTCAAGGGGACTATAGCCAAAAAAGAAGACTACAACAGAAGACTAAATACACGTCTATGGAGAGCATTCAATTTCTAAAAAGCGTAGACAAAATTCCAACACACATCCAAGCTATTTCAAGAGTGGGCGAAGCAAGCTACGGCACCATCACACTAGCCACTAGTTTGACCCGTTATATTTTCTATGGAGATTTAAGGAAGGATTTGCAACAAATTGTTGACACTGCTTGAGAAACAATAACAATATGATCACATATAAAAACAGATCGCCACCAAACTGGCAATCAGTGAACCCCTTCACTGACCTGAAGGCTCCAGAAACGCATAGCAGTAGAACAAGTCAAGTCAATTAAACAGACTTGATCAGGTTTAATTTCAGTCCCTGGGGCAAGTACTTAACCTAACATTTGATGCAGTAACAAAAATTGGAAGAGAATAGGATAATATCACTAATCAGTGCAACCTCTTGCCACTCCCTATTTCATGATAAACTAGTTGAGTATAACCTAATCTGAATCCCGAGCCCCAATCATCGGGGATTGGGCGTAACCCGAATCCCGAGCCCTAATCCTCCCCAATTTTTGATGACCTAAACGTTTGAAACTAATCACGCACGACACACAAAAAAAAATCAAAGCGATAGAGGCGGGTGCTTCTCACGGTGTATGAAGCGCGGCGGCGCGAGGGAGGGGCCCCGGGGTGTAGGTGCTGGCGCATGTCCCCGGCGGCGTCGAGCTGGCGGCGCGGCCGACATCCCCGGCGGCGCCCGCGGCGATCGCCGAGGCCTTGCGGGTCCCGGTCCCGGAGCGCGTCCGCGGGCGGATCCGGTTCGGGATCGGGGTCGGAGATGCGGGGCACGCGGGCGCGGCGGGCGGTGAACAGCTCGGAGGCGCTCGTCATGGGTGAGGCGCGCGTGGCGGTGCTAGCTCCGGCTCGAGGAGGCGAGCAACGGGACAACGATTTGGTTGGTGCCTGTCTGCTTGCCCTTCCTTCCTTCGCCTCTTCATTTTTGCCCATTAATTAATTAATTAATTAATTTCCTGCTGTTTTATACCTATTATACGGAATTACTAAAAATAACTTTTAAGCTATCCACAAAATGAAAATACTACAAATCAATTATCACAATCCTAAAATCCACATCCTATATTTTGCATATTTAAATATATCCATGTAAAGATAATTTATAGCTATTTACACTTATTTATTCCAAAATCCACATGAAAATACACGAATTCTTTTATTTACGAATTCAACTCGCATGTAGACAGAAATATGTCAAAGTAATACTATGTGCGCAGCGACGTGTGTACGCGTTTCCACGGAACAAACCAAGCGGAGAACCTTCGAAGCAGCCACGCGGTAAGATTGCACGAGGCCCATCCTACTGGCCCACCCCGTGTAGGCCCATGCTTCGGGCCCAATGGCCCAACCCGGCTGGCCCAAATGCCCATGGTGGTTTTGATAACACTTGCAGCAAGTAGCATCCACGACCACTAGGCAGTTGTCGTCGTGTGGCTTCCAGCTGCCGCTACGGCCACGCGAGTCCAATGGCGAGCGCGGCTCAATCCGGAGGTGCCGCACCTGCTTCACTCACTCCCCTGTCCCGAATTCCTCCGACGGCGACGTTGGGACAGATAAAGACGACGAGACACTGCTGAGGAGGGAGAGGGAGAGAGAGCAACAGCTTCGGATTTCGGAATAATGCAGATGCGGGATGAAGCAGGGTTCGTTTCTTCGTCTGCGATGAAACGAACCAGCGACTGGTATGCTACGAGTTCGTCGTGTTTTCTTCTCGTTGCTGTAAACTAAAATCTTTCACTTGATTGCTGCAGGATACGTTCGCAAGAATTCCCAAGCGATATTACCATCAAAGTTGGGGATGCCACCTTCAACCTGCACAAGGTGATTCATTTGAGCTAGAGATGATCGGAAGAACACCTGATTTCTGACGGGTCTCTAATTGTTATTGTTACTGGCTTTACTGCAGCTCCCGTTGGCTTCTAAGTGCGGCTACATAAGGAAGCAGGTGTCGGGGGTCGTTGGCTCCAAGGTGACTCACGTCGAGATCGCCGGCATGCCCGGCGGCGCCGAGGCGTTCGAGCTCGTCGTCAAGTTCTGCTACGGCGTCAACTTCGAGATCACGGTGGACAACGTCGCCATGCTGCGGTGCGCCGCCGAGCACCTGGAAATGACCGAGGAGTGCAAGCCCGGAAATTTGCTTGGCAGGACGGAGGCCTACCTGGAGGAGGTGGCTCTGGCGAGCCTCGAGGGCGCGGTCACCCTGCTCCGCAAGTCCGAGGAGCTCCTCCCGGCGTCCGAGAAGGCCCACCTGATCGGCAGGTGCGTCGACGCCATCGCCTCCATCACCTGCGGCGACAACCAATTCAGCGTGTCGCTGGGCACCCCCGGCAGCGTCGGCTATAACGGCGTGAGCGCGGCGTCGAGAGAGGTCGACGACTGGTGTGCCGACGAGCTGACAGCTTTGCGGATAGACACGTTCCAGAGAGTCATGATCGCGATGAAGGCGAGAGGGTTCAAGGGCATCGCCATGGGAACGCTGATCATGCTCTACGCCCAGAAATCTCTGCGACGACTGGTGAGTCCCGAACACATCGCCGGCAATGCGCGGCTGTTTCTTGGATCACTTCACAGTGTGGAGTTCGATCGGTGCAGGACATGCACGGGAGGGACAGGAAGAAGATGGGCGCGAAGCAGGAGCACGAGAAGCGGGTGGTTCTCGAGACGATCGTGAGCCTGCTGCCGAGGGAGAAGAACACCATGTCGGTGAGCTTCCTGTCCATGCTGCTGCGCGCGGCAATCTACCTCGACACGACGCTGGCGTGCCGGCTCGACCTCGAGAAGCGGATGGCGGCGCAGCTCGGCCAGGCCGTGCTCGACGACCTCCTCATCCCGTCCTCCTCGCCCGAGGCCGGCACGGCGTTCGACATCGACGCGGTGCAGAGGATCCTGACCGACTACCTCGACCACGAGGGCGAGGCGGCGCCCCGGCTGGACTACAACACTGACGACGACTTTAGCTCGGTGCCGTCGCCGCCGCACAACGACGTTGGCCAGGTCGGCAGGCTCATGGAGAGCTACCTCGCAGAGATTGCCTCGGATGCGAACCTGTCCATTGAAACTTTCGCCGCCCTCGCCGAACTTATCCCGGAGCGCGCCAGGTTCAACGAGGACGGCATGTACCGCGCCATCGACATCTACTTGAAGGTTAGAAGCTGCCATTGAAATCAATCAATCTTGGTTTACTGTTTTAATTTCTCAAAAAAAAATGATCGATTCATCGTTAGTTCACTATATGAGTGTTGGCCGCTTCTGTGCATTGATTACATAGGCGCATCCGCATCTGATTGAGGGCGAGAGGAAGAAGGTGTGCAGGGTGATGGATTGCCAGAAACTGTCGCGGGAGGCGTGCGCGCATGCGGCGCAGAACGAACGCCTGCCGGTGCAGACGGTGGTGCAGGTTCTTTACCACGAGCAGCGACGCCTCCACGGTGCGGCGACGCAGCCGGCGAGTGCCGCGCCATCGTACGTCGGTGGAGAGTCGCCGGCGCTGTCGTACAAGCCGACGTCGAGCTTCAACAGCCGACAACGGTCGAGCGTGCCGGACGAGGTGGCCCGGCTACAGCGCGAGAACGACGAGCTCAGGATGGAGCTGCTACGGATGAAGATGCGCCTGAGGGACCCGTCGGTGGCGTTCCCGGCGGGGGCAGGAGGAAGCAACGGCGCCGTCGGCATCCCATCGTCGGGGAAGCCACCGCTTCCGAAGAAGCAGGGCGGCAGCGGCGGCGGCGGCTTCATGAACAGCATGTCCAAGAAGCTCGGGCGGATCACCCCGTTCTTTCGGGCGGATGCGCTGGGCGGCGGCAGGGTGAGGACGAAGCCGCCCAAGGATCGAAGGCACTCCATTTCTTGACCAACGACTGATCAACTGATCATGGCAGTGTTGTCTTCATGTTCATGGTGATCGAGTAGTCTTATGGTAATCACTAGGTCAAAACTTTTCATGAACATAATAAGCATGAATGCATGTTAGTATGGAGGTACTACTAATATACTAGCGTAGCATGTATAATACTGTAATTGACTATACACCGTATCAGATTAACTACAAAGAAGCGTCATTGTAAACTTT
Source organism: Zizania palustris (assembly GCA_019279435.1). Lineage (NCBI taxonomy): Eukaryota > Viridiplantae > Streptophyta > Magnoliopsida > Poales > Poaceae > Zizania > Zizania palustris. The sequence continues at coordinate 47,972,705 of JAAALK010000283.1, read as the reverse complement.
TGAGCTCAGCTTCAGTGTAAAGTTATCATAGGAACTTTTCAGATTCTTGTAGCCACTTCATTCACTCACCGCACTTTGATTTCATGGCTAACATTTTCATCAACTTTAACCAAAGTTAAATAAAAATATATTAACATATATAATATTAAATAAATTCACTATTAACATATTATTTTAATAAAACTAATTTGATATTATAAATGTTGATATTTTTATAATGTTAATCTAAACAAGAGAAATCTAACTTAGCCAAGTGATTTATAATATGTAACCGATGACTACACGTTCTACGTACCATTGGAGTAGTTGATGTGATCGAAGTCGTTCTCAGTGTATCAGATACGAAATCGCTAAGTAGAAACAGTCCAAAAATGTCTTTTTCATTCCAAAGATGAGACTCCCCAGCCAATACAGTTCATGTCCAGGTAACGCCGCGAATGAAATCTCAGTATTATCCTGTTTTCTCCCAGACGATTACGATTATGTTTTCATGGCTAGGAATGCATCTCATCTGCCATTCTAGATATGACTTGGTTTTTTGGCCCTTGCCACGTACGGATATCATAAGAAAAAAAATTAAGAAAGCGAGGCAACAAACGAAAGGTACAAGAAAACATACAATGGAAAACTGGGAGAGAGGAGTGTCATATACGGTTCTAGTAGATATGGTAGATTACTAATCAGGACAAAAAGGTGTGGTGCCATACGCCGCGGTTGGAGCTGCTGGTAGAACTCCTGGCCGATGGAAAATGGATGGGCATTGCACACAATAAAAATATCAACCACCAACTGGAAGTCCTGTTTCAGAAAGATTCATGCAGCTACTTCTAAAATCTTGTTTTAGATTATGAAACCCAATAACTACGAAAGCTAAAAATGAACTAGTATTTAGAAGCTAGAGAAGTAGTACATCCTCTCACAAGATAGATACCCACTAAGCTCCTCAAAACGGGGCTGGAGTTCTCATGAAATTCAGTGCTTTCCAAAGTTCAGAATGACCAGGACTGAATTGCAAATAGAATTAATGGACAAACCTTATCAGGTAGCAGTTCTGCTAGATGATTCATCAGCACCATTAGCTCGTTGTATGCACAATAGATAATTCAGGACACACAAAACTCGACTAGTTCGAAGTATTTTGCAGAAAACTCCTTCTCAAAAGATTTTCAAGAGTTCCACAACCCATTAAGCCATTCCCTATTCTTTTTTAGGAGTTATACTAGACACATAATCCCACGGCTTCAAAACAGATTTCATTTCCAGTACGATTAGCTGTGTCACTCTGTCCAGTTCTCACTAAACCACAATTGGTGAATTGGGTGCATAACACATTCAAAAATCAGGCTATATCTTCCTCTTTGATTTCATCCAGAAGCCATCGACCAGAAATTCAAGAGAAAGGATGGTGAAAGGGCAAACCAGCTAAGAAATGCCATTGCTGTGGCACTTTCAAAACTCGCACAGTGATTTTCTGAGCATAGGTCCAGATCATTATCAATCAACACGGTGATGCCTGATGACGCACATGCAGCGCTGAATGTCAGTGCTGCTGTGATCTGCAAAGGAACTGAAGGTCAACAATGCATTTACATCTTCTAAGATGAATCTGCTGTGCAGGTGCTTGTAAGGAGAATGCAATTCCATCCTACTGACATGATATAACAATTGTTTATTGTATTATGTATTATTATACCCCTATAGTCCTAAAAGAATGTTGTAATGTCACAATATCGAGTAATATGCTAGTGCTTATCATTGGCAATTTAACTGCTGTTAGGTACCTATCCTTCATAGAGAAGAAATGAAGGTCCACTGACCAAATGATTTCATAAGTAATAGAAAGAGGATTATTTACAGTTTTCACTCACCCCATCTCCAACAGCAAATAGACAAACAACCCGGCGATTTCGTAAGCAACGCTTAACAAGCAGTGCATATATGTCCACAATTGCTAGTGAAAAGCTCCACAAACATTGCAAAATAGCTGCTGCAACAAGAAAGCTGTCCAAAACAGCAGCTCATTAATCAGTTAATCATGAAAAGTAAAGCGGTTTAATGATAGAAAAGCATGACGATGACTAAAAGAAAAACTGGTCAGTAAGGGCGACTTGACCTCAAGAAACTTCCATACAGTAGACATGGTCAAGAAACTAGGCTTAATAGAGTTTTCCTTTGCCCCCAACACTATGTTTTCTTAGTATAAATTGTAACCAACAAAAAGTGTCCAACTTTATTTTTGATTTTTTGTCTTATGATTCTATGGAAAAAATCTGACAAAAGGTATAGCACAGATTCTCATGTTGAATTACTTTTGTGCAGAAACAGTCATATGATGAGCAGATGAGTATTATGACTGGAGAAACAAACATGTCCAAGAAGGCTTAGCTACTAAACTGGAGGATATCAGAAAGGCCAATTGATGCTTTTAGATAAAAAAATTAATCTCCACTTAAGACGCTAACAAAATAATATGCACTGCATTGAAACCCATAAGATTTTTTTTATTGGAGATCCTTTAGAAAATTAGCCACATAACCCATTTGAAAAGTTGGGCATCCACAGTTCCATGGTAGTATATTGTACCAACTTACGAGTTGATTAGTGAGGTAGAGCAGCACAACAATTCATTTTCATTCTACCTAGGAAAGCCATATTTGCTAGTAAAAGATAATTGGCAGCTTGTTTCCCAGTGTTTTTTAAAGCCAAAGTCCGCCCAGTATTTGCCAGATGCAATTTTTGCGTTGCAACTTGCTAAAAAAAGCTCATAACTATGGGTGAAAATGATATTTCATTTGGGATTTCTCTGTTAAATAACGGGACGAACTATTGTCCATGCAAATTTCATTAATTCAAACAGAACAGAGAACATCAAAGGTATTGGATGGTTGCGCATTTAAGTACCCACTTACAGGGGTAAGAGATGTGCTTGTGTACCAACAAACCTTCGAACAGTTGCTGATTTGATGATAATATGGAGCAATTTTTGATTGTGGAATATATACTTCAACTTCGACAAAAGAGATGTATTTGTTTGCCCAGGTCCCAAATCTACTGACAGCATTCAAGTCCGAATGTCTGCGCTGTAAAGATAATGGCCATGTTTCCATCGGGGTTAAACACTAACACAAACTAGTGAACTACTCCATACTCCATACAATAGAAACTAGAAAGAGGAAAGGATGGTTATAGAGATCAAGTTTGCAGAGTGCACCAGAGTAGCTAAGCCATTTAGTACTCATCACTGAAGTAGTGAAGTAATCTACTACATCCAATTTAGGATATTTATATAATAATGTTCAATGCTCTTCTCCTTGTCTCTGTTCAGTCAGGAATCAAGAAGGCAGAAAAGATGAGGGCCTGAACCACCCTGTGGCCTTCGCACACCACACAACTATGTTTCCATTCTAACGCAACAATTCAAACTGAATCTAGTGCATCACAAACAGGAGACCGTATACTGACTTGGAATGGATAAAGCGAAAAGAGGATAATACGGAGACATGGGCACGCCGCACGCACCAGAAGGATGTGACGGAAGGGAAGTCGTCGGTGGATGCCATGACGGATAGCGCGATGCCCGCGAAGACGAACTGCGCCAGGCGGAGGCCGAGGCCGCCGGGCGTGCCGGGCATCCCGGGCAGGTCCTTCATGAGCACCCCCCTCGGCTGCTCCACGGGATCCGTCGCCGGCGGCGCCTCCACCGGGTGCACCGCCGGCCTACTCGCGAACATCTCGCCCACACGCAACTCCCTACCCTCGCCGCCTCGGAATTGGATCGCGGATCGGTGGTTGGGCGAGGGGCTCCCTGGATTTGCGAGAGGAGGAGGAGGAGCAAGCAGCCAAACGCGTCCGGCTAGTGCATGCGTGCGATCGAGGCCTCGAGGGAGAATTTTTTTTTTTTTTTTTGCCTCTCGCTCTCATCCATCGCCCTCCTCTCCTCTTGCCGGGCAAAAAAGCAGGGGGTAGTTTCTGGGGAGCCACGCCGCCACTGCGGCGTGCCGCGCCGGTGGGTCCGCCCCCACCGACCGGCCTTCGCTTCCGATTTGCTTGGCCTGGTGTGGTGGTGCCGCTCTGCCACCCTGGGCCCACTTGTCAGTGGGATTTCCATCGTACTGCGGCCGCAAATGTAGCAGTACGAGGCAGGTTTGTTCTGGTTTAAAGCACTGTTCATTACTCTGTTCGTATATACTTCCCTTATTTTTTAAGCTGATCTTTAAACTTAATCTGAATGTCAAGCTCTGTCATGTGTATGTCATTTTATCTTTCTTGTTTTTAAAATAGTAAAAATATTTTTAATACTTTTAGGCAGTTTTTTATCTTTTTCTTTTATATTTAAAATTATAAAAAGTGTCATTCCTTTTTAAATAAATAAATTCATTTTTTAAAAACATACTACAACTATATCATAATATTGTAATATTGTAACTTCGAACCGAATTTGACGTTTCATAATATAACGAATCTGAATAGTGCTTGTAGGCGCAACGGATTACACTAATAGGGTCTATAGGATCAAAAACTGACAAACGAAGTGTTTGTGAATGCGGACTATCTCAAACCTCTGAAAAGGATAATAGCTCGGAATAGTTTGAAGTGTGTATTGAATAACTGAATATTCGATGCCTATTACAGGGTGAGAAGGGGAGTATTTATAGGTAAAACATATGGGGAAAAGACTTTTTTACCCCTCAATTACAATCGACATAGTGTAAACTATTTTGGTATCCCGTATAGGGTCAATATGGTAAAATATATTCGAAGGATGTCAATAGAGTAGACGTTCCACCCTTCTGGCTGTTTCCCATTTCGGATGATCTCTTCGGACCGGAGTCTGGATGGACCATTCGACTTCAAGTCTTGGGATCCGAAATTATGATTTGCCTCTATCTTGAAATCTCGAGGATCATGAGGATGAAGTATTTTCCTCCAACGGTGCTTAGATTTGACAATTCATAGGACAATAAATATAAACACATGCAGTACAAATTCCTTATACTATAAAATGTTATATATAATCCTAAGTTGTAATATTATACGAGTAGGAAATTTGTTTGAGACGATTTTTTTATAAATCCAAAATGAACTTACTGTCTGAGTCAGTACTCTATATTTCTCAGATTTTACTATAAATATAAAGTAGTTTGACTCGAAATATTTTTGACAATTAAATAAATACAGTATATAATTATGTATCATTAGAATTACCATTTAAATTACTACACTTAAAAATAAATAAAAACTAGCGTAGTTGAATCGCGAGTGGTCCCAGCTAGCGCCCTGGTCCAACCGGCAGTTGTCCGTGTGATCGTCACGGGCGCGCGTGACCGCTTCGGTAGGGGGCTAGGGGCGTAGAGCACCGACTCCCACCTCTCTCTCTCTCTCTCTTTGACGACTCGATCGTATCGTATATTCTTTATTTGCATATATACAACTCGGAGGTACAAAATACACGAGTCCTTGTCTCCGCGAACCAATTAATCACTTATTATAGAGTCCAAGTTGCCGGAAGAAATGGGCACGGTCTAAAAAGATCGGCACGACATTAATCCGAAAGGACAAATCGCCAATACGTATGGCGTACGTTCCTCCGCTGATGGCCTGAAATTAAACTTGTCTCGCTTTCCGGCCTCATTCCATGTCTCGCCGACGTACGTTCCCTTCAAACAACGGATCGACCGTGCGTGCGGTGTACCTGGGATTCTGGATTTTTTAGGGCTATTATTAATCTGAATAGGTGTTGATTTTTTTTCGCAATGGATGATTTGCTCTATTCGTCTACATGAAGATTTATACTTTTCTTCTTTTAAGCACATGCAAGCAGAAGGTTGTCCGTCTATCCGTCCGTGTGGAAACTTCTCTCTTGTTTACTTTGGATGTAGTTCGCAGATAATTTGCGTTTTTCACCGTTTACGAATTTTACGAACTATTCATTTATTTTGATTTAATAGGTAGAATTAAAAATACTGATATAAGTAATAGGTCTCTTTTGGTTTTCTGTACGAAATTTCCAATTTTTTACACATACTTCTGATTTTCTGCATTTACTTTTCAATTATCTATAACCAACAAATATTTTTAATTTTAATATTTTTAATGCTAACTAAAATTAATGGTTTAAATTAAATGTATTTTGGATTTACGGTAACAGAGCTGCAAGGTAAGGTGAGCCGACGGACAAAATTAGACCACTGTCTCGGGTCAATGTTACTGACTTACTGTTTAGATTGGAGTCTGTTCCGAGCTACGTGGTCTCTTCCAATACTCTTTATTTCTTTCAGCTGAACAACTAAATAAATTTGTTTGTTTCGCACGCAATCCTCAACTTCCACACATACTTTCTTGCTGTTATCACGTCTAGATCAACTGGTATAAGATTTTGCATGGTCCACACAACGATACATACTGCTTAACGAAAGAGCACCGTTTACTTATTGTATATTGTATTTAGCAGCGGGACATTCTTGCGGGGCCTCTCGATCGAAATTATTTATTCATGTGTCATCTGTGTCGCAAATTGCACAAGTTGTTGTGATGAGGTATATATGGCCGTGCAGAACAGGACTAGATGCATGCCTGCGAGTTGCGACCGCTCACCAGCACCAAACGACGACGACGTCGTCAAGATTTTTTCGGGCGTTAACCAACTTAACTTTTTCACTCGGCAGTCGGCACCCAGCTAGCGCTGATGTTGCACATCACCAGCATGCAGGGTGACTACGAGGTAGCACCAGATAGTTAAAACCATACGTGATCTGCGTGGATCTCATAGCGAGACGTGAGATGGTAGAGATGGCCATGGTTCGTTGGCTGCGATATCCGACCTGACGACAACTGACAAGGTGACTCGTCGAAATCTCATTGCTACAGTGCATTCTGCTGAGACGGATGGGTGCAATTTCGTCGAGAGGACCCACGCGCGCGCGCGCGTGGGTGACCTAACTGACTAACTCCGTCCACTGCCACGTCGCCGCAACTACCGCTCAACTGCCACGTACCCGCAGTTACGCCTGCGCATGAATCCACGTGGACCCCACTTTATCAGGACCCGGGTGCATACGTGTGCGGCAGCGGCACCGCCTACCTCATTCGGCACGTGCTCGCCGCCGCTCGTAACAAACTCGCCGCAACCACCGTACCCACATGTATCACTGACAGCCGTGGCCCACGGCGCAATACGAAGATGGGCCTGCGTTGTCAGTGTGGGAGGGAGGTGGAGATAGTGGTGGGTTGCTCCTTTTCCCCTGCGTGGCTGCGTGTACAAATTTGGGGCACCGAGACGACCAGGCCCCAAACCAAGGGGGGAGGTCGGAAGGAGGCGAGTCTCGGTGGTCGCCGGCGACGCGATTTGGAGGATATCGAGCTCGTCAGACGCCGGCGATGGGGTACTGGTGGGACCGCGTCGTGCTGCCGGTGCGGCGGGTCTGGCTCGGCGTCGCCGCCCGCTTCGGGGTTCGCCAGACAGGTAATCATCAAGGCGGTTTTGGTCTGGTCCGTCTCCGACGGCCGACTGTGCCCGTTCCATGTTTGCTGGCTCGGTCTAACTCCGGCGTTGTTTTGCTTTGCTCGCAGGGCTGTGGAGGCTGAGGCAGGAGGTAAGCACGTGCGAGTACGAGGACGTGCACGTGATGTGGGAGATGCTCAGCCGCACCGCTACGGCGGCGCCGGCGCCGGCGCCCAGGAGGCACAGCCGGTTCCGGCAGTCGCAGCCATGGCCCGGGAGGTTCAACCTCTGCGCGGGCTTCTAGAAGGTCTCCGCGCGTGCCCCCCACCCCTCCCTTGTGCCTGTGGCTGGCTTAGCCTCCCTTTTCTCTCTCGAATTTCTCTTCGATTTTTCCTTTGTTCTGTATTGCTGCTGTGCTCTGAGACGTAGACGATTCCTCCTCCTGTATCGATCCACCTGTAGATGATACTTGGGGGTATGTGAATGAACAGGGCTGTTTCGGATTTACTGTCTTGTTCACTTCTCATCTCGGTTGCAGTTTACAAAGGCATAATCTTGTTCTCCTTTCATAATTTCGATGGTCCGGTGATCCGGATACGCTTGGTTTAGGATCGAACTTATGTTTCCTCCGAAAAAAAGAAAAGGCGATCGAAAATCGGAAATTCGGTTAAATCTTGGTTTCTGAAACCTGCCTGTTCAGACTACAGGTGCGCCACTTCAGTTCACGAAAAGATGAAGCGGGATTGAACACAATTGGGGATGGTTGGTGATGAAATATTTCGAAGGGGGCACCTCCTACTTAAAAAATGATTCTTTTACGTTAAGATTGTCCTCAGAATCAAAACCCGTTATTTGAGTACCACTCTCGCACAGGGATTTGACGTCTCACCCTGAATTATCTCATCGTGAGCTCAGTGTTTCGTGCTGTAGTTTTCGGTTCTTGGTGAGGCGTCTAGCCCTGCCAATCACGATGCTTCATCCTGTCAGAGACCATCAATAATTGCCTTCTTTTTCTCCCGGCCAGTAGAGGATCTCCCTTGAATGATTGAATCACACCCCAACTAATCGCACTGATTACTGCTGATATCAGGTGAGCAATCTCGTTAACGTCTAAAATGAGTATCTTAAGCTGTAAGTATTCATCTTTTCTAAAAAAAAGAAGAAATTAAGCCATCAGAGCTTGACTGACTTTTCACCTTTAGCGCCTCTTGATAAAAGTCGATGCATGTCACTCAAGTTTCTAATGCCGAAACATGTGTTTGGTCACATAGAAGAACGTTTGGTTTTTAAATACAGATGATTTGTAGGAACAGGATAATTCTATTCTACGTTAGGATCTTAGACACATTATTGTCCTTACGTCCAAAGTTAGATGTTTTTTATCAAATTTAGAGAGTGATCTCGTTTAGTATCTGCTAAAATGTTCTTCTGTGAGAGTTATTTTATCTCACCTTATCTATCAACCAAACAGTTAACTTTTAAAAAAGTATTAGATAGATGATTTCATCTCAACATGTACAAGAACCAAACACATCGTATCCGATCAGTGGCAACGACAGGTTCTGTCGGTTCTGCGATTGTGGTATAGCAGCCTAGGATGCTGCTGTCCCCTTTCTCCCGCGAAAATCTGCCAGCCACACGAGTTCCTGTCAAACTGAGATCATGTGTTCCTGAAACAGCAATTCATAATCGCACTGTTTTGTGAAACACAATCGGGTCAAAATTCACTTTTGAAAACAGTACTGCTAAGTTAAGCCAGCAGGTTTATGAAATGAATAAACACAGTAACAAGGAGACATTTCAAGATCATCGTAAAATATTTGAGATGAGAAGTGCTGAAATGGAATGGCTAAATTAGTACAAAAAAATAAAACCTGCTTGATGTAAAGTAAGAAAGTCAAATTTGGTTTTGACTTTTTCGGCAATAGCAAATTCCATCATCTTTTATCCATGTTGTTTAATATTTAAGAAATCTTCTTAGTGGGAGGATCGGACTGCTCTTAGCCCCTTTATCTGTCATGTTATTTTCCCAATAAAACTGGTGTTATGATTAGAATCGCTGCTTTAATTGTTTTATTTGCTATTGTTGATAGGAGACCACTACTGGTACTGCTGATGTACACCATCAAAACGATAAAGTGTGCGTTTAGATGAGCTAGTTAGCTTGATTAGCTTAATCTATCACCATTTCAGGCCCCTAATTGGTTACCAAATGCTATAAAGCTCGTTAATGCGGACGATCGATGTTAGTTGACCAGCTTGGAAGAGAGTTTCATGCTGATTCTCAGATGCAAAATGCTTCGTTTTTTAGTTATTCTTTGGCGCGTGCAGATTAATATTTGGAACATTCCAAACAATACAGGCCGCAAATACCACTATATATCATCTGCGTTGCGGCTGGCCGTGGCTGACAGAGACATGGCAACGGTCAGGAACACAGTCTCGTGTTGAGTATCCAATGTTACATATGCTGCTTAATTACTGTGTCATGGCTCAAAAATACAGATAGGACTGGGAGGAGCTAGGCATAACTCGCGGGCGGACCAGGGCGCGCGCGTACGGGCTCCCGGCCCCTCGTCGCCATCGCCGGCCGGCGCCGCGAGGCTGTACATGTCTGTGAGTCGGGACGCGGTGGCCTGTCCCCCGACGAGACCACTGCACCGGCCCGCGCGTACGGGGTGTCCCGGCTGGCAGCGGCAGCGTGGAACCCCATCTGATCACCGTCAACCTCGGGTTGCCGGCCGTACGTGCATGCAGGGCCCCTCGCGCGCGTACTGGGCGGCCGGCCGGCCGGCGCGCGCCGTCACGAGGGCGGCCGCTCCGCGCGCGCATGCATGCCTCCTGACTGGTCGATCGCAACGCTCGTACTCGTACCGCCGCTGACGCTGAGGTCCCAACATCATATCCATCGGTGACTTGCCGCCTGGACGTTCGGCGTGGAGTGTCCGGTGTTCGCGTTCACCGGCCGGCGCCACACTAATCTACTGTAGTGCGTCCTCTTCCGTGGTTCCGTTGAGTGCAGGTCACCAATAATACTGCTGACCATCAAAGACCAATTATATTATTTTATAGGGAAAACGGGATATATGTAATTACAATTTTATGACTTTGAAAAAATATTATTATAATTCACGTATTTAGATTCATTTCATTATAATTTCAAAGAACTTAGAACTATATCATTATAAATTTAGAGAATTGTGAAAGGGATGTGAGTTAGCTAACACCAAATCTCCTCAAAACTCCATTGTTAAGCGTGCTCAGACGGGAGTAGTATCAGGATGGGTGATCTCCTGCACCCATGGCCTTCAAACAAGGTCGGGCCCATGTGGCCTATTTCAAAAAAAAAATTAGAGAATTTTGAAATGTGTCATTATAATTTTAGAAAATTTCGAAATATTTAGATTCATGTCATTACAAATTCAAAGAACTTAGAACTATACCGTTACAAATTTAGAGAATTCTAAAATATGTCATTATAATTTTAGAAAATTCCGAAATATGCCGTGACAATTTTAGAGAAATGTGATTCTGAAATGATATAAATCTAAATATGCAAATTGTAATGGTATTTTTCCAAAATCACAAAATTGTAATGACATGAATCAAATTATTCCTATTTTATAACACAAGTTGAATACTTAAATTACAAATGTCCAATCTATTCGATTTTTTTCATGACCATCGAGTTAAACTAAGTATACACGCTTTATACTTAGATTCCGATTTACTCTAAAATATCCTATCTATTTGACACTTATGTATTATCATCGTTAAGTTAAACTAAATATAATTTATATACTTTTACATGCAAACTTTGATTTGCTCAAATTTTGTAGCATATACTAACTTAGGTTGTTCAGTCACAAATGTCTAATCTCTTCATCATATTAAAGAAAGTACATTGAGTATATACTTTCTAGATAAACTTAGATTTACTCTAATTTTATACAGCACATGTTAAATTATTCAATCCCAAAATATCCAATATATTTTTAGTCATTATGACGGAGATCATGAATACCGGCGTCGCTGTCGCTGGCCGTAAGATATCTTTCAACGACGGATCCGGCCGCCGCGGATTGGTGTTGGCGCGGTAGCTGCGTTGATGTTTCGGGATTTTTTTTTGGAAATGATACGTTTTCTAAAACTTATTTCAAATCTGATATATATATTTTTAAAATTATTAAAAAAACGAACTCGACGAAGTGCCCATCTAGCGTTGCCGACACAATGCTAGAGCCGCCTGAATAGCTTGATCAGCTTAGACCGGCTAATCTAGTGCATAAATCCCTAGATCTGCACTTAAATGTTAATGAAAGATTAGTTTTTTGATTTTTTAAAAAATTTACAGATTTAAAATTTGCTTTAGATAAGGCATTTTTTTTAAAAAAAAATCATGTTTTGGTCGTGCCAATGCAAGGCGTTCAGGAGACGGTGGTTCCGCGGGTAGCTCACGCAGCAGGGCAGCAAATCAGGCCCACGGCCCACTGTCCACCGTGAAATCTCGTCCAAATCCATAGAATCCGCCCGCAAACGCACCGGTTTTGCCTTCCTCCCGAACCAATCTCACGGCCCCGCCTCACCGCACGTCCGGCGAGCTTGTCGTCGTCGCGGTCGCCTAGCCGTCTACCACCCATCGGCATCCGCGGTTGTCGTCATACGCTTCCACGGGCGCGACCGCGCGACAAACGCACGCGCACGCAGACCGCGATGCCGCCGTGGGGCTCGAACCCGCTGGAGCCCGTCCTCCAGACCGTCGCCGCCTTCTCGCGCCGCCTCCTCATTGCCCCCGACGCCGCGCCCGACGACCACCGCCTGCGCCCCCTCCTCTCCCTCTCCCTCTCCCCTCCGCCCACACCTCCGCCGCCGCCGCAGGAGGTACGGAAGGTAAGTCCTTCGTCTTTCTTCTTCGTGCCCTTGTTACTCTCCGGAACCGGAGGTGATTTCTGGACTTGTTGGAGGGAATGCGCTGCAGAAGGATGCCAAGGCGGGGCCCCTGACGAGGGAGGAGGTCGGCAGGGCCACTTGGATGCTGCTCCACACCATCGCAGCGCAGGTGCTCGATCTTTTGCCTCTGTGAGTACTGAACGGCGCAACAAAACACATAAAAAGTTCTGTATTTTCCTTATACTATATGATGTACCTCATAAATTCATATATCATTAAGCGTTGAATTTGGCCACAGGGAAGATCCATTAATCATGAGCTTTTGCTTAAATTGATTGGCATACTGGTGTGTAGTGTAGATATTGTTTAAATTGCCATTTTGTTACGCTGGCCATCGATATTTAATCCATGTTGCATTTCTGACTTGTCTTTCAGTTTCCTGATGAACCAACCAGGCAACAAAAACGTGATGCGAAAGAGCTGGTAAGCTTAACAGACAACTAAACAATGTTTCTTTAGAGGCGGGGAACCAACAATGGCTACATGCAAGAATGCTGAACCTTACAAACACTGTTTTCTAGAAGTTTAGCTTGGGATCCTTGTATTATATGTAAAATCACCTGTAATGGAAATTTCTAAAATTCATGTCTTGTGCTTGGTTTAGCATGATTATGGAGTAGTACTACATTTCTTGACAAATCAGTATATGTTTACCTTTGAAAATAGATGATAGCATGTTAAGGTTTGGTTTGGAATTGCAGTGGATTATGAGGGCATTGAACTGCTTTTAGCTATATGGGTATCTGGCTTGCTTCTATTTTTTTTTGTAAAATTAGCTGCAAAAGAATGTATTTTCGTTCTCTAGAATTTATTTACTGAAATTTTATAGGACAACAGTCAATAAAAAATATCTAGCTTTAACCTGATCTATACAAGTGATTTTATTTAAAGCTTGAAAAAGAAGCATAGTGCAACGCAACAACCACAAGCAGAACATTAATCCATCAGGAATAGTGAGGAGTTTATTCACAATTTTTTTATTTGCTCTAACAAAGAGGAATAGTGAGGTTTCCCTTTTTCGCGCCTCACTATTCCTTCTGCTTGTTTACATGGCTCATAACCATTTATGCTGGTTTGCATGTTCAGATGGCTATAATATCTAGATTGTATCCTTGCAAAGAATGTGCGGGTCACTTCAAGGAAGTTTTGAAGTAAGCAATGCTGTCCAACCTCTTGTGTAAATTTTAATATCCAGACTCCTTGAGATGCGTTTCCACATTACTGAACTATATCTTGTTGAAATGTTAGTCTTTAATAAAATATTAACCTTTGATCATTGAAAGCTTTATGACGAGATACAAGAATATTGTAGAGGAACTAGGAAGCCATTTTACATTTGCCATATGAGACTATGCTTCTGGATCTTATTTTCTGAATTTCTGTATCCACGTCTTCCATGAATTTGTTTGGCAATTGGCACACTTAGTATTTTGCACCGTTTCTACCTTTTGGGCATATGATGGGTTTCTGTTCACATAAACTATGTTGATAATGTATGTTGGTATTGGATGTAATTATCAAGTATAGTAGCATACACCCAGTTGCTAGTTTTATATTTTGAAGCTTGTTTGACCAATAGATAGTATGTATTGATGCTTGTGTAGGTAAAGACATTTCGTTCTGTGTTATCCAGATGCCAATTTTCATATGTTGTGCTCTACATAACAAAAACTGGCTGTTGTCTTGGCACAATATTGAGCTGACTTCTTTGTGTTCTTTCATCTTAGAGCAAATCCTGTGCAGGCAGGATCTCAGGCTGAATTCTCTCAGTGGTTATGCTATGTGCACAATGTAGTCAATCGAAGGTAAGTCCATAATACTCAAGTTTGGACCATTGACTTGCCATTCTCAAAGTAACTTTGTTAAGGTACTGCATTGTTAATTTGTTCCTATAGTGTCGCTGCAAAAATAAGGTCCCAAAGCCAAAAGGAGGAAAATTAAGGAACCATACCATTTTGTCACCCTTTTACCATAAAGGGGGTATGTGTATAAGAGTAGATGTTTTCAATCACAATATCATGATTTTGCTAAATCTCATGGCCTCTCACGATAAGACCATTCTCTTATGAGCTGCTCATCTGAGCGTTTTGTGGTTGTCTTTTGCAGCCTTGGAAAACCAATATTTCCTTGCCAGAGAGTAAATGCACGGTGGGGTAAGCTGGATTGCCCTGAACGCACTTGTGATCTGGAAGGCTCCAACGACATCATCCCGAATATTTAACATTAGCTAGAAATCAATAAGAAATTCTACTGGATGGGCAACATGCAGTGCATATAAAGAGAGAATTATAAATGCAGTGCCAACATGCTCCCTACATCCTTGTAATACTAGTGTATCAAATGCGCTTGCCCCCTGATATTCACTTTACAATCTTCAGCTCTGAAGATTTTGGCGAGGTCTTCACTTTTGTGTGTAATACTAGTGTATCAAATGCGCTTGATCTGATGTTTTTTCTACAGCTACCTATCGGTTATGTAATCTATCAATCATACGGGGTCTATACAGATTTTGTGCGTCGTGTTTCCAAGTTCTGAAATCTGAACATCGCAAAACCTGGAAATATGATACAGTGTTCCAGTATGCCGTATGTTTGCACGGTTGGCAATTAATGCGAAGTGCTGGCATCTGAGGAATGCATGGTGGCCACCTTCCTCGCTTCGCCCGGCCATTTTTTCTGCAGCTACTCCTCGGTGTTGGCGAGTCATAAATTCTGCCGTCTTATCACATCCTTTTTTTAATCACGTACTACTGTACTGACTGACACCTTACGAGAAGCTGCAAATGAAATTACATCATGCATGGACGTTTCGTTATCTTAAGAAAGAGGTGCAGAGACGAAGCCGAGCAAAGGTGCAGTCTTGCAGAAGCATTTGAAGTTGCTGTGTGTGTGTGGGTGTAGGGGAGATGGAGATGAAGATGAAGCGTCTCCCTCTGTTGGTTTTGCTGGTCTCTGCATTTGTTGGAGGGAACATGTCCCTAGGGATCACTTTGAGCACAAGAAGCACCGTGAAATCCTCAGGTACACAGTGGAAATGATTGCTCTCTCAGCTCTATGTCCTCCGTGTTTTCTCTTGTCAGTTTGTTCATGCTGTTTCTGTTTATAGCGAAAAGCGATAGGTGGCATGCATACCTTTAGCAGTCCTCTGGCGTCGGTGCCTGGTTCATCGTTTGATGCTGGATCTCTGAAAAGATTGTGAATGAGACGGTGAAGATATCGACATTTCAACTTGCTACTGTGAAACTGATTCTTCCCCCCCCCCCCCCCCCCCCCCAACCTTTTCTTGTAGTGCCCTTCTCTCCAAGTGTACCACTCTGTGTTTTTGTAGGATGTTCCAGTAACTATCACCAACTGAGCTAACAATTAGTCACTGGACAGCTTATAATCTTTCAAAGATAAATCTACATCTGCACATCGTATTCTGAAGAGTGATGTGCAATGCGCGATTAGAACAGTACTCATACTAGGTTAGGTAGGTAAGCACCATTTTTCTAGCTTCCAGTAACGAATGTCTGAACTTCCATCATCTGCCGGGGTGATACTTGCGGGGGTTCTTCATGTGCGTGTCGTTATTTTTCTTCGTTGGCTACCTTGTTCTAGTTTCATTGCACATTTGTTTAGATTATGTGGGGGGCATATATTGCCTAAGGCTGACATTTTATCCGTGTTCATCGCAGATCAGGTCTACGAAGGCATTGGGCTAAACGGCAGGAGATTACAGGTCTGCACTTCCAGGCATAACATCGAAAACGTACTTGCTGTACAGAATTCCCTACCTGTTGAATTGATTTTTATGTCCGTTGATCATGTATCCTCCTTTTAGACGAAAAATATAATTCATTGACATAAAGTTATTTCGTATCAATGATACGTAGATTTCTATCTAAACAGAGGATATATGATTAATTTTTTCATAGTAGATTTCTATCTAAATAGAGGATACATGATTAATTTTTTCATACAATTTATGTTCTTTTTACGTCGTTTTCAGGAAAAAAGGCTTTGCTTTACTAACCGAAAGAGGAGGGCACTGGAAAATGTTAGGATCGATGACTACCAACCTGTTGATCCAAGTCCAAGCTCCAAAGCAAGTATTGGGGCTGGTCCAATTGAGCATGGCACTCCTCTCCTCCCTTACGTGCCGCGAGTCACGCCGCCTCCTGGCCATCCTGAGGATAGTACCCCTGCTCAGTCTCCTGTTACTTAGGTGAAAACTGAAATGCTCTCAATGTGCTGGATACTACTGTAGAACCACTATGTATATGGCCAGAAACTGCTGTGTTCTGGTGCTATTCTGTTCAGGTTTGATAAACTTTTTTACCACGAGTATCTGAACAATGTATGCTTTGTGATGTGTATTAATTTCCTGATGAGAAGCTTCAGTTTTGCAGTGCTTTACTAGTTTACATGGTTCAGTTTTACTTTGATAGCGATGAGATGATTTAGTTAACCACACTTGCTCAGACAGTAAGTACGATAAGTGTTAACTATTACAGACTTTTTAGACACTACGAACGGCTAGTTAATTATTCAGAAAAGTAAGTATATAGAATCTTTTGGTCTTTTCAGTGACAGTGAGAACTACTTGACATATTGTTGCATTGTGACTAATACCTTCAAGCTGCATTTAAATTGATGTAGATGCAACATAACTTAGTTTGCAATGTTTCAATTCTGTGGAGATGTTAGTTAGGATTTTAGGGTTGCTTTTAACTTAAGCTCGGACAGGCAGAACAAACTAATGGCGATGGCTTCCCTTACTGCCAATTTCCTTTCAAGCTTTATTCGCACTGACGTAGACACGTCGAACTATATTGATTACAACATATAAGTTACTGTTTCATCTCTCAGTAGTAATATTTGTCAAAAGAAAAATAGACCAGAACTAGTTTTGAAACATGCTGAACACCTGCTAGTGCATATCCTGATCTTAGGAAAAAAAACGCCATTTTTATTCACATGCACATATAAAAGAGAGATGCTAGCATCAACTTGGATAAGCCTGATTGACATGATACCTAATCACCAAGCATCACTGGCAACAACTTTGATTACCATTATGATCTATGGCATGCATGTTCCTTCTGTTTCAAGGCATAGTAAGGCCACCAGCATCCTACTGAAATCCACATACAACTATGCAATCTTTGAACCATGATGCACACAATGGTGCAGAAAATATGCCATTAGTTTCTACTTTCTACCCCTTTTTTTATCTACTAACTCCACTGGCAACCTCCCTCTGAATCAAAGAACTGAAGAAAAGCCCCACTCCACTTCAGTTTTCAGGCTGTTGGAGTGGCCAAATTATGCTCTCTCTAGGTGACACTAACTTTCAGGCTCTCAGCGACGGGCCAATTACTACAAACTACCTAGCTAACATGCATCCTTAGTGGACAATGAGTCAATGATGATGTACGAGTGCCGGTGTTAAGACTCAGCAATCAAGAGTAGCTCTTCACTGACACCTTAGCTAATGCTGACGCTTCATTGGAACTGAAAACCGGTGGTGTTGTTTCAGTCACACAGGTTGTTCAGAAGCTGTTGTTGGCACAGTGGTTTTGCCATCATCTTTAGGAAACATATGTTCATTGATCCTCTGCTGCTCTGTCACAGAATTCATGAACAATCTGGGTGTTAGATCCTACAAAAAACAAGAGATAGAGTCTCTTGGTTAATGTAGCCCTCTCTGCTGCTAAGGTCGCAATACCGTCATTTCAGGATAGCTTTAAAAGTGTTCTTCCACTTTGACAAATTCCTAAGTTTCAAACGAGAATAGATTATGATACAAGTGAAATGCTACAGGGTGTACTTTCCTTCAGCAATTTTTGAAGCAACCACAATTGATCCATGCTTTGAGTGTTTCATTCCCCCGGTGTAAGCAAAGTTGTTCTGAAGACCAGAAAATACTGGAGATTCCCTTGCCAGGAAGATTGGACCTAGTCATACAACTGAACCAAATAACCAGAATAAACTGAAGTACACGCTTTTGAAAAACGTTCCTTTGATGTTATCTTCACATGCAGAATCCTTTGAATTAATTTTGTAACGGGAGAATTTTATGGTGATTTACACAGAAAGGATTTCAGAACAATGCAGTGATCGCAACTGCAAGCAAAGTGTTGGCTAGCTAAGCTAGCTTAAGCAGGCTCATGAATCTTTATCATTCATGGATAGGCAGCTGCACATCCTCCAAGCGCAGTGTAATCAGGTGTTTGGTTAAACTATAGATTATGAAAAAGCTGTTGTGAATTGTGAGCTGTGGAAAATTTGTTGTGAGTCGTGAGCTGTAGAAAAACTGAGAAACTGTTTGGTTAGAATAGTTGCGGATTTATATTTTGGTAGTTCATGATGTTTAGTTACATTATTAATGTATAATTTTACATATAGATCATTCTAATCATGAAATTTTGTAATGTTTATATTAAAATTATATATTTTTAAATTACACTAAAATGATATATTTACTAAAATTTCACTTTTCAAATTTTATATGAACTAATATGTTTTAATAGCATGATAGGTAATATTCATTCAAAGTTGAATTGAGAAGCTGTGAAATCTAGGTTATACCAGTTTTCAAATTTGTACTACGAGAATCTGCATATTCTGAATAAGCTGGGTGATCAAAAGAATTGTTTGGTTCAAATTCCAACTTCTGAATCGGGAAGTTGGTTCAAAAATCTGAATCAAATAAACCCTCGTTTTGATTCCAAGCTGTGTTGAAATCATTTGGATGCTGCACGGAATTGTCAGTAAACGAGTCTAGTTCTTGGCACACGCTTAGCTGTTGCATTCCAAATCGTGTGCCGCTCCTTCCTTATCCGAAAGTCACGAGCAATCGTCCTAGGTACGCTTGTGTTGATGCAAAGGCATCATAAACAATTATGCCAGCCATGCCTAGTTTAGCACTTTAGCAAGTTGAGTATGATTAAGCACACATCCCAGTATCCCACAGATCTTTTTTGCAAGAGCTACCATCTATTCTATTCTACTACTAGTACTAGTAGTATACTATTAGTATACGATTTTAACATTTGTAAATTATAATATGACTAATCAAGATAAAGTAAAAAAAAACATTTTTAATGGTTGGATAAAAGGAGACAAACACTGTAAAATCGGTCTTTCTTTTTAGCAGGAGTCAGTGTTAAGTCATGTAAAGATAAGGTGCTCATGTACGTGTCTTGTTTTCCTGGATGCTTCTTCTGTTTGATAGTGTAAAACTTTATTTGTACAATGTGTGCCTAAGGTTAGGTCTCAAGGCACTCAATTTGTTGGGTGACACGCTTAACATCAAACTTAAATGCTTCTCTCCGTGTAAATGATACGTAAATACGACTGAATTCTGCAATGTACCGATTGCTGGAGTGAGCTGAAACCACAGTACAGTACCTGCTACCAGTACATGAGTACAGTAGATGAGTAGAAGCCTAAAAGCAATGCTGCAATGGTCCCTGAACTGCTCGTCTTCACCGATGTTCTTCTGTGCTGAACATTCAGTGTGAATAAAGTTGGACACAGTAAAATTTCAGTGGTTTCATACCAGCTCCAGTACTTTCCAAGTAAATTAATCAATCAGGGCAGCTAGAACTTGCCATCCGAACAGTGATCCGTACACAGGTCCAGTTTTTCTAAGATGCTGCCACTTTACTGTGTGGATGAGCAGCAGTCAGATACCATACCAGTGGCCTTTGTACACTGGAGCACATGCAGTAGCACATGGCCAAATGCTGATGTAGATTCACAGGTTAATACTCAAAGAAAATATGTTATGGGATAGTTGATGCACAATGCTCCAATCTGTAAACTAAAAAGAGACTGTGTGATCCCAGGATTGAAGAAAATGGCATAGAAAGGGAGTAGAACCTCCTTAGAAGCAAAGGGGGAGGACAGTGAAAGGTATGTAGAGAGTGTGAGATAATGGAACTGTGTGGGGGCCTCACAAAGCTTAATTTGCAAATAATAGCTGCTTTTAAGGGCTCTAAAGCTGCTTCTTGCTGAATTTTGGAGCCTCTTTTTTGAAGAGATCAATTGAGCAGCTGGTTTGGGACGGGAGGCTGGATTTCAGACTTTCAGTCAGCTGCTAAGCCTAAGCTTCTCCCACTCGCTCGCTCGTCTGTGGGAACTCTGCATTTTGCCAGCTCAGGTACTTCTGAAACCTTGTCAATCTTTCAAACTTCAGATTTGCTTTGTGCTGCTTTGGCAGCTTTTGTGTTTGATTCGTTTTCTTTGGAACCTTGAGATAATGAGATGCCCTATGATCTTCTTTCTAATGC